>NW_004624776.1:7480788-7517532 GCF_000247695.1 Heterocephalus glaber | reverse complement strand
GGAGGGGGTGAAGGGAGGTCAGGGGAAGGGGAAAAAAATAAGAACCAAGATACTCATGTAAAGGTACAAGATCCCAATGATCAATGAATGTAACTGTATTTTATACCAAAATTGTACCAATAAACTTAATGGGGAAAAAAATAAAAAAATAAAAAATAAAAATTAATGAAGTATAAAGTTTGACAAGTTTGGACAAATATGCACGTCTATGTAACCATCAGCAGACTAAGGATATAGAACACCTCTGTCATTCCAAAAATGTTCTCAGCAGCCCATACCTAGTCAAAATCCAGCTCCAGACAACAATTGACTCACTTCCTGTCAATGCAGGTCATACTTATCTTTTTTAGAGTTTCATGGAAATGGTATCACACAGCATTTTTTCTATCATATCTATTGTATTTGGCTCAGTGTAATGGTTTTGAGATTCTTCTGTGCTGCAAGTGTTAGTAGTTTGTTCTTTCTTTATTACTGAATTATTCCATTATAAGAATGTACCACAATTTGTTTATGCACACACCTGCTTATGGACATTTGGATTGTTACCAGCTTTGGCTATTTTGAATAAAGTGGCAATAAACAATGTAATATAGGCCATTGTGTGGACATAGGGTGTACTTGTTTCCCACAAAAATCCTTAGGAGTCCAGTAGTTTGGGATGTGGAAAATCATCCCCAATTTTTACATCTTGTTCATCCTACTACATAGAAAGAGGCCTAATGCTTAGATTTTTTAGGCAATATATACCTCCTTTGGGCATGCTACTCCAATCTGTTTACTGCCAGTTTGGAGTGAGACCTCAGAAAAATGAAGGCTCTCTCTACAAGTTCAGACTGGACAAACTGCTCTGCCACTTGGGCCTTATGATCCAAATGATGTTATGATACTTGCAGTTTTGGGAATAGGCAGGACTGCTGCTTGGCATCTTTGGTAGGCCTCTCTAGGCAAATCCCAGTTTAGCCTCTAAGGATTTGGGAGCAAAGCTGTGTCACCCTCTGAAGGCAATGATTTTCCTTTGAGGAACATCTGGACCACTACTGATAACAAATCATGGGTCTTGGGCCACCACATTATCTTGTGATTTGAGTTGTCCTTCATTAACTAGTGTTATCTGATCTAGGCCAGAAAGTTTGGTGCATACAACATCAAAGGAAGTGGTATATATGAGTTTGGGCTGAAGTAGGCTTGGCAAACACATATACATCCCATGAACAAGCAGGACATGCCCTTAGCCAGTTCTATTGTTAATCTGAGAGTTCCCAACCTGCATCTCTAAACTCATAGGCAGTTTCCTGCGACTAGTTGTTGTGGTGGGGAACCCAAATCTTCCCCTAAAAGGCTTATTGTATTGAAGGATTAACTGCTAGTTGTTGGGCTTTTGGTAAGTGATTAGATAATGAGGACTCTAAATTCACCCATGGATTAATCCATTGATGAGTTCATAGCTGAGTGGACTGCCGAGGAGGGGCTAATTTGATGAAGTACCTCAGTGGAGACATGGCTTTGAAAGCTGCATTTTGTGTCTCGCTCCTTTCTCTCTGGCACTATCACCCTTTCTGCTTCCCAGTTGCCATGTAAGCTGCTTTGCTCCACCATGCCCCTCTGCTATAATGTTTCCGCCTCACCACAGGCCTAAAAAGCAATGGGATTAGTTGGCCATAGAATGAAAATATAAGCCAAAATAAACCTTTCCTCTTTTTAAATGACTTTCTCAGATATTTTGTCACATCCAACAAAAAGCTGATAACACATTAGTGGATTGAGAAAGAAAAAATTGGGATATGGTTTCTAGTTTCTAGTATCTGGCCAAAGTAGATAGTGGAAACACTACAGTTCCACTCTGGGATGCCCCTGAAGGATGACAGGGAAGAAAAATTTCTTTGGTGGGCAGAATTCTGAGCAGTACAAGTAGGTGTTCATTTTGCCTAGAAGAAAGGATTACATGAAATCACAGGCAGTGGCAAGTGCTTTAGCCTGATGGTTAGGAACTTGGAAGAGATGCTACTAGAAAACTGGTAACAAGGAAGTATGAGGAAGAAGTAGATGGATAAAAGTCTCTGAACACCAAATGTGAGCCTATATATCTCATGAATAAACAAAACAGCCACAGTAGAGAAGGATTTCAATAATCAGATGAACAAGATAATCCATTCTGGCACCATCAGTTAGCCTCTTACCAGGGCCATCTTGGCTCTTGTCAAATATTATAGCCCCATGGGGAAGGCAATGTGTGGACACAGTGACATAGATTTGCACTCATCAAGCCTTATTTGGCTTGAATTACTGCTGAGTGCTCAACATGTCAACATTAGAAATCTACACCAGTATGGCACCATTCCCTGGGTTAGGGGAAGTGACCAGAAAGCCATCTGGTGGCAAGTTGATTACACTGGATCACTTCCATCATGGAGATGGCAGCATAGACACTCTGGGTATAAATTTACCTTTTCTGACTATAGTGTTTCTGCCAAATCCATTGTGCATGGATTTGACTTTATTTTCCATGCATCACTGCTTCTGAACAAAGAAGTAATTTTATAGCAAAGGTAGTACAGCAATGAGCTCATGACCATGGACTTCCTTGGTTTTACAGTAAAGCATGTGGCCTAGTTAGAACAGTGGAATAGATTTTTAAATGCTCAGTTATGGTATTAGCTGGTGGCAGCACCTTGTAGGCTTGGGGTTATGTCCTCCAGGATGCAGTGTATACTCTACATTAGTGACCAATATGTGATGCTATTTCTCCCATCGTCAGGGTTCATGGGTTCGATTTTTATCATGAGGGTAAAAATGGGAGTGACCTTTCTCACTATCACACCTGGTGTTCTAGTAGTGAGTTTTTCTTTCTCATACCTACAACTTTGAGTACTCTAGAAATCGTAGTTTCTATAAGGGAAATGCTTCCATTAGGGAACACAATTTTCCATTAAACTGAAAGGTGAATTTACTACCATCCTCATGCCAGTGAAACAACAGGTAAAGAAGGAGAGTTTCTTTCCCACCTGGGGTGATTGCTCTTAATTACCAAGGGGAAATTAGACTTTCCAGTACACAGTGGAAGTGAGGAGTAGGGATTCTGTGTCTTCTGATTAATGTCATTAGATAACAATCAAATACATGTAGGACTGACAATGTTCTAGAGCCTTCAGGAATAAAGACTTTGGCCACTTCTTTAGGCAAGAAGCTTTGACCAACTGAGGTGTTTGCTGAGGGCAAAGGGAATATAGAATGAGTAGAGGGAAAAGCTAATTATGGTCAGCAGCCACATAACCAGTTTTGGAAATGACAACTTTAATAATGTTAAGTATTTCTTTTTTTGGTCTTGACACAAATATATCTGTGCATATATTAGCTAGTTTTTCTATTTCTCTATTTAATTTACCAACTATATAACATAATATGTGTAAATAATTGTTAACTCTATATCTCAGTACTTAAGAGACAAGATATTAAAAAGGGACTGTGACTCAGTTACAAGTAGAATAACATCACCTGAAGATGAATAGAGATTAATATTCTCTTTTGGGGAAAGGGTGTTTTTCTGTTGGATGAGAGAAAGTTTCTTTATGTTTGGTGGAAGCATGATTTTGCCACCGTCTTTTCTGGAAGTTGACTTTGGTATGGGTAAAGTGGTATGGATGGATGCTAAGTCGACAAGAGGTAGACCCTGCTAGATTTGTTTTGTGCCAAGTTACCTTGTGTAGAGCCATGTCTCCCCAGATTCACTTCACTGAATGGTCCTGAGTTAGTGTTGGTGAGTGGAGGCATTTCATGTGAGACATATAAAATGAGAGATGAGAAAAGAGGGAGTGAAGGATCAGTCATCTTCCTGTGCTCAGCAGAGCAGGCAGGGCATGTGGCTTTGTCCCACACTGCTGCTAATTTGTCAGCTCACCTGATTAGTTGACAGCAGTGGCCCAGCTCTTGCGAGAAACTCTTCAGTTTCTCTGACTGCTCTGTGATGAGGGCACTGATTCTCCTGCAGAAGTCCCCCAGCACAAACCAAGAAGCTTCAAGTCAGTGAGTGACAGACATGGTTCTGCCCATCCTTGTGGTGTCCTGCAGATTTCAGAGTTAGCTCAGCCTTCCAGACTTCACTTCACCTTTGCTCCCCATGCTTCATGTCCTTCTTCCTGTTTTGACAGACTGCTCTTAGTCTTCAGCATCAGCCACAGAAATGGCAACCTCATGGAGAGTAGTTGAATTGTGTTACTTACGCCTCCCTCCCCCACTATTTTGAAGTCCTTCAGAATGTGATCTTATTTGGAAATAGGGTCACTGCAAATGTAATTGACTTAGATGAGGTCATGGTGGAGTAGGGTGGGCTCTAATTCAATATAATTGCTGTCCATGGGAAGATGAAGACGTAAGGCAAGAACAGCATGTAACAACGGAGGCAGAGGCCAGTGTGCTGTAACTGTAAGCTAAGTAGTACCACAGACTGTTACAGAAGCTAGGAAGAGGAAGGGAACATCTTCTCTGGTAGGTTTCAGAGAAAGCATGGCTCTGCTTACACTTTGATTTTTAGACTTTTACTCTCCATAACCATGAGACAATAAAGTTCTGTTATTTTTAAGCCCCTTAGCTTGTGGTATTTTGTTATAGTACACTCCTACCCAAACAAAACTATAGTTAGAGAACTCCCACAATTGTGTAAGTTCAAACCCCTTAAAATATTTCTATCTACTATGATCTATCTGTCTGTATATATCTCTATGTATCTATCTTTAAAAGTATATTTTCTAGTAGTTCTGCTTCCATGGTTAGACCCTAACTGCTACAAGATATATCTTTTAAGTTCGTTTGAAGAAATACCAGGATGGAATTGCTAGGTATATGCTTAGCTTTTTCAGAAACTGGCCAACTTTTTTCTTAGTGTTTTTACTTACATGTTTGCTACTTTTACATTTGCTGTTTTATATTCTTACCAGCAATGGATGGTGCTCTACACTCTTGCCAACCACTCAAATAGGTGCTATTGCATTGTGCTTTTAATTTTCACTTCCCTGATAACTAATGATGTTGAGCATCTTTTCATTCACTTATTGTTTATTTATATGTATTTTTTGGTGAAATGTCTGTCATTTACCAATTTATTATTTATGTATTTACTTATTTTGATGATAGGGATTGAATCCAGGGTCTTGCACATGCCAAGCATATATTCTACCACTGAGCTACATAGACCGCCCCCCCCCCCCCATTTTTGTAATACTGCAGATTGAACCTGGGGGCTTTTTACTGAGCTACGTCCTAGCTTTCTTTTATTTTTTTATTTTGAGAAAGGGTATTGCCAAGTTATTTAGGCTGACCTCAAATTTGTGATCTTCCTGTCTTAACCTCCCAGAGTATTGGGATTACAGGCCTGTGCTACCATGCCCCACCAATTTATCATTTTTTTAAATGGGGTTGTTTATCATTGACTAGGAATAAGTAATAGTATTTATATATTCTGGATGCAAGTCATTTGTCAGATTTATGTAGTGCTAATATTTTCTCCCTGCTTGTGGCTTGACCTTTTATTTTCTTAATGGTATCTTTTGAAGAGCAGGAGTTTTAAATTTTGATGAAGCCCAATTTATTGATCTTTTTCTTACATGGCTTGTACTTCTTGTGTTATCTGAGAAATAGCCATCTTCATGGTCACAGAGACTTTTTCCTCTGTTTTCTTCTAGAAGTTTTATATTTTTACCTTTTATGTTTAGGTTTAAGACTTATATCTAATTATATTTTTTATGATTACTGGGACAGGTCAAGGTTACTTTCTTTCCCATATGAACACCTGGTTGTTCTAGTAGCCTTTGATGAAAATACTTTCCTTTCCTAGTTGGAGTAGTTTGTCAAAAGTCAGTTGAGCATATATGAGCATCACAATACTTTTTCGGGGCTGAAGCTGAAATTCAGGGCCTCATGTATGCTAAGCACGTGCTCTACTACTGTGCTACAACTCCCAGCCTGAGCATCATAATGTTTAATCCATTTGAAGGGAACATTATTGTCTTAGTTACTTTCTCTTCTTTGAGACACAATGTCTGATTTAAAGGAGGAGTGGTTTTATTTTGGCTCACATTTCATTCCATGGTCAGCTGGCTGACATCATGACAGATGCTCACAGTGGAGGAGAGCTGCTCACCTCATGAAGCAGAGAGAGAAGGGTGGAGCCAAGGACTCTTCTGAGTCATGTCCCCAGTGAGCCCTCTCTTTGGATCAGAACCTACCTTCTAACACCATGACAGTTGCATGGCCCCCACAATCCAATCACCTATATGTTCCATTCTTATGGATCATTTGCTTAATTTTCCTACAGACCCATAAACTATGCACTGTTGTGTGTGGGCAGGCATGTGATGGGAAAGAGTATAGCTTTTGTAGAAACAACATTGGCTTCTCGTCATCTGTGTCAATGTCCACGGGCTTCTACTCCTATTTGTTTGCTCTGTACCAATGTGATCAGTTTACAACTTGAGATACTGCAGAAGGATGGTCATATCTGTAAACGTCACTTTGATTTATAAAGCACCTATCTTAGTGTCCTGAGCATGCATGAAATTTAATTAGTAGCATTTCAAGTTAAATGATGATTCATCTCAATGCAGTTCAATTCAATTCAGACCCATGGCTGTTCATGGAAAGAAAGACTAACTGATTGTGGCCAGAGATGTAGAAATAACACTTTAGGTTATGCTGATTTGGATCTCTTGAAGACGACCAGCATGTGACATATTGGACAAACCTGGTCTGGTCTCTCTTCATACCATTTATTTTACACATCAATATTGGCTTTAATATTCTTTAGATAGACCGAAATGAAAAGAAATTGTTGTGTAACCATCTATAATTTGTACCTGCAGACTGAGGCTATATCTCTAAGCCTCATGTAGGGTTGACCTTACCTCCTGTGTCCTCATTCTTGCCACATGAATACAGATAAATCCTGGTCCTGATGAACACTGAGGCAACCTTGAATGGGAAATGAAGGGAAGAGATGGCAACATGCATCCTGAGGTGAGGATGAAAGATGCATGGATGTTGCTGCCTGACAGCCTGGCATCATGGCCCCATGTTGCTATGGTGATGAAGGTGCAAGGATGCTAAGTATATGCATAGCGCTATGTTTTTAAATAGCAGCTGGTCAGTGTTACTGTGGTCCCTGGATTGCTGCCCCTCTGAGTCACTGCTTGGCCCCAGCTGTCCTGATCTCTTTTGACAAATGGTTGTCCTTCACAGTCAAACTACTAACAGTACTCTAATTAATGAATGTGCTAATTTTCCTTACCTACTCCCAGCACATTTGTCTAACTAACCTGTCACACACACATGAGTGCAGCATATGTGTAAGTACTGAGGGAGCAGGGGTTGGGCAAGGGGTATGGCCCACAGTTTTGGAGCTGTGGGATTTATCCTGTTAAATAACCTTTTCCAATGGCTAGGTATCGAGTGGGATCATAATTTTCTGCAATGTGAATATGTTTTCCTTTTAGAAAATCTCTTGTTGGGAGTAGTGTGCAATTGCTCAATTTGCTAGCCTGTGAGAGGATTGCTAAGCACAAATACAGAAGGACCAGGGGCTCCCCAAGTTCTGGAAATGGTTCCAGAACAGTGTAGGGTGCTTATAATGACAGGCCATGCAGTTAGAGAGGGCTGTGCTTGCATTCTAGTTCTGCACCTTGCTTCATGTGTGTCCTTGAGCAGATTTCAGGCAATGGTGGGGGTGGGAAGGGATAATTTTTCTCTTGCAATGTCGTAGAGCAACTGCAGAGCTCTTGGCACAGTGCCCAGCACATGTCAGGTCCCTGAACTTAGGGGCTCTGGGTGTGGGGCTGCTCTGGGCTTCCCTGGCTGGGCCCAGTGCTGTGGCTGCTGTGTGAGAGGCAGCAGGTAGTCTTGTGCCCACCCCTACCCAGGCGCCCCTGCCTTTCTGTTGTGTCTCAGCAGCTCTCTATTGAGATGGATGGCATTTCCAGAGGCTTCACCTCTGATAAGTGCTCCTCTGTAGCTGCAGCCAGAATCTTAATGGGCACACTGGAATTTAATGGCCATCACAGCTATTAATGTGCACTTCCCAGGCAAAGTGGACTCATGCCACCAGCATGATCTCTCCGTGCTGCAGGGGACACTAGGGAACTGAGAGGGGCGCATCCTGTAACCTCCTGCTGTGCACCTTCTCAGTCTTCTAAAGTACAAATGGTTGGGCATAGTCTCAGTCTAGGGGGCTCTAGAAGGCTTGTGAAACAGTCAAAAGCAGCAGCTCTTCCTTCTGTGGGGCTGGGAAGATTCTCTATGGTGTTGGTTGCCTTGATGAACTCTGCTGTGGGGTGCTGTATCCGGTATGGTGGCACATCAGGCATACATGTCTATGTTATAAAACTGAACATGGGAGTAGGAAAGAGATGGGGATAAGCTTCAAGAGACAGCAGTGTAGAGAGAAGCTGCTTTAAAAACTGGAAATTTGCAAACCCGGCGTGATGACTCACACCTGTAATCCCAGCCCTCGGAAGGCTGATGTAGAAGGATTGCTTCGAGTTTGAGGGTAACCTGGGCTACACAGTGAGTCCAAGGCCAGCCTGAACTACATTGTGAGACTCAAACAAAGCAAAACAAAACAAATAAAATAAGTTTTAAAAAAGGAACTGGAACTTTGGATCTTGATTATAAGGAATGGAAGTTAACAGCACCATAGTAGATGTACCTTGCACTCTTATCTCTTTTTTGGTGTGATGACTGCGGGAACTACCAGGCACTTTCATTTTCCTGCTATCTGGTTGACCTTGGGAATGAATGCTTGGCCAGCTTGGACCAGTGAAGTTGACCTCAGAGCTTAGATGAGAGAGATCTTTGACAGATGGCAGAGGATGTAAAGTATAAAACTCCTAAATTATAGATGGACATATTTTCCACACAGTGGAGAAAAATGTTCTGAAGAGAAAATAAATATGACGTACTAAGAAAAGATAGAGAGAGACAGAGGGAAGGAGAGAGAGAGAGAGAGAGAGAGAGAGAGAGAGAGAGAGAGAGAGAGAGAGAGAGGAGTCCATTTGGGATTGTTATGTTGGAGAAAGAGAAAATTTTCTAGCTACAAAGTCCAAATATCTCTGCTCTTTTCAACTTTTCGTTGCTCAGTTACTTGGATTCTTTGAGCTCATAAATTTCCCTTTTTGCCAAGGTAGCTTGAGGTAAGTTTCCGTTACTTACAAAAATACTACTTTTTTTTTTTTTTTGGTACCAGGGAACGAACTCAGGACCTTGCACTTGTGAGGCAGACACAGTGCCACTGAGCTAAATCCCCAGCCAAAGTAGTGAGGTGTTTTTGGTTTTTTTTCGGTACCAGGGATTGAACTCTGGTTCTTGCACTTGTGAGGCAGGTGGCAGAACCACTGAGCTAAATCCCCAGCATTTTTAAGGGACTGGCTTTTACTTCTTATGCATTGTCACTAAGATACGGTGAATATTATTAAAAAGGTTAGGTTTTTATGGGGGTTAAAACTTCTTGCCTTCTGAAGCCTAAACAACCTAAAACTTACCAAGCTTCACATACAAATGAGACCTCCCTTAAGTACATATACAAATCTTGCTAGTGTTGAATGCTTAGTTATCCTTATAATAACCCTGTGATGGTTAATTTTATGCAATCTTGATTAGGCTATGGAATGCTCAGATGGCTGGTAAAACCTCATTTCTGGAGGAAATTATGAGGATGTTTCTGAAAGAGATTACATTTAAAATCTTTGAACTAAGTAAAGATCTGTCCTCACTAATGTGGGTGGTCATTGTTCAATCCATTGAGGCCCTAAATAGAACAAAAGGTGGAAGAGGAGTGGATTCCTTCTCCTTGGGCTGGGGCATCCACCTTCTCCTGCAGTGGACCCCAAAGCCCCAGGTGCAGTTTAGCTTTTGGAAACAGATCTGGTCTTGTATGGTTGGCTTCCCCAATTATCGGGCCTCTGGACTGACACTGATGTGTACCACAAGGTTCCCTGGTTTGCCAGTTGGCAGACTAGCAGATCATAGGACTGCTTGGCCTCCATAACTGCATAAACCAATTTTTATAATAAATCTGTCTTTCAGGAGCACCCTGACTAATATATGTTCCATACTCTATCAAGTGCCCAGAGAGCACTATATTCCACAAAGTGTATACTATATAAAGGGTTTACAGTGTACTCAAGAGTGTCATGAGCCCCCTGACTGTCCCAGTTACTGGCTTCTGCACAACCAAGCTCTGAACACTACCTCTACCAACATCTTTCTCTTGAAGTTGAACCAAGGACACCCTGACTGGCCTCTGCTGATATAGGTATGGAAACAAGGTCTCTTCCTGCAACCTGGCCTCTCTTATGATGCCTGCTGCCACCAATGATAGTGGATGATGTTATCTGTCAAAGTGAGGTTTTGATAAAAGCATCTCTTAATCAATGACAAGTAGTTGAGTCTTGGATAAAGATTGCAGGAATCTTGCTTTTTCTGTATAAACTCTGAGGGATTGTTGCTCACACAGAGAAAGCTGTGTCCTGTTCTGTCCCAGGAAACCCCTCCCCCAACCCAACCCTCCCTGTAGGTCTATACCTACCATTTCTGTGTCAGTAGAGACTCTACTCTTTAGGTTGAAAAGAACTTCAGGGAAGGTATTTATTTCTACAATTGCCCCAGAAAAGCCAGTTGCAGTGTTTATCTTTGTTTGGAAGTTTTCCTTACAGGTCATCTGAAACTCCATTCCTGACCCTTACTAAATTCTTTGATTTTGTTTTAATCTTTGACTTAAATATTTAGTTCTTTTCATTATTTTTATTCTATAGGAATGGAAAAATGAGCTATATCATACCCATCACCCACCTTCCCTCCCGCCTTCCTTCCTTCCTTCCTTCCTTCCTTCCTTCCTTCCTTCCTTCCTTCCCTCCAGCTTATGTGGTTGCTACTGTGACTCCTACCATGTGTTTAGTGTCATTTTCCTTCTAGGAGTTCAAGGAACAAAGGACAGTATTCAGGATGCAGTTCTTTTTGGTGTTATTTGCCCCTTCTTTATCTTTTGCTGATGTGAAAAATGTCAGTGGCTTCCAGATCCTCTGGCACCTGCAGGTGCTCATGCTGGTTGGGTTTTTGTTCCAGGTTTTGTTCTAGACACTCAGGGAACCCTTCCATGACAGAGCAAGATAGGTGAGTGTGCTAGGCTGTCTGCCTCTCCTCACACCCTGCTTCTCTTGGCATTTCCCAGACACTTCAGTGGTGAATAAAAAATAGAAAGAATGGAAGAAGAAAAATAAGAAGGAGGAGGAGGAGGAAGAAGGAGGAGGTGGCACAGTGTAACTGTGTGCTGGGGACCTTCAGAAATTCTAATGATGAAAGACTGAGTGCAAGCCTCCACTTCCTCTTCCTGCTCAGCTCAAACTGCCGTGCTGGGCCACACCAGTCTCCTCTGGCGAGCCTGAAGAAAGCATGGATCGAGAAGCCGTGGGCAATGTTGTCCTGTTGGCCATTGTTACCCTCATCAGTGTGGTCCAGAATGGTAAGGGAAGGAGGTTGTTTGTAAGTCAGGCTGAGAAAAGTGTGTGTGTGTGTGTGTGTGTGTGTGTACAAACAATTTTGTCTTGTCTCTATTTGGTTTTTTTAATTTGACTGTAAAGGGTGTGTGCACTTTTATGTGATTGTGGCATTTTCTTCTTGCTGATCTTTCTTTCCCTTTATTGGTGATGACTAGTCAGGTTTGCAGAGAAAAGACAGCAACCCAAAGGGCTTGTAAAAAAAAACACAACAGAATTGTCTTCAATCAGCATTTAGCTATTAATTAATGTGGCCAGGGAATGGGTGGAAGGTGAGGAGCCTAGCAAGGGAACTTGAGATACAAGCATTCACTCAGATGTCAGGTTTAACTAACTTTCCTGAATGCAGCTGAGGTTACCTGTCATCTGTAGGCTGGGTAAAAAGGGGGAAAATGAATTTAGCAGGTGTAAAGGGGAAATACTTATATCGTTATTTTCTCTCTCTCCCTTTCCTTCCTTCCTTCCTTCCTTTCTTTCTTTCTTTCTTTCTTTCTTTCTTTCTTTCTTTCTTTCTTTCTTTCTTTCTTTCTTTCCTTCCTTCCTTCCTTCCTTCCTTCCTTCCTTCTTTCTTTCTTTCTTTCTTTCTTTCTTTCTTTCCTTCATACAAGGAATTGAACTCAGGATGTTGTGCTTGCCAGGCAGTCACGCACCACTGAGTTAAATCCCTGGCCCTTTTTCTTTCTTTTGAAGAAAAAATTCTTACTTTTTCTTTAGCAAAGTATAATTTTCAAGTATTTTTCATATTCATTATATAGGGAGAAGAGGGAAGAGTAGAGAAGAAGAGAGGGAGAAAGAGAGGGGAAGAGAGAGAAGGAGAGAAGGAAGGAGGGAGGGAGAGGGAAAGAGAGAGAGGGAGAGAGACAGAGTTTGCAATTTGCTTTCTCGTTAACCTTGCTCTCAGTATGAAGCCAAACAGGACATCCAAGCCTGAAAAAGGAAGGACTCTGTAAAACCATTTCCTTATACTTTTAAGTTGGGGGAGGGGGCTTAGAATATGTTTTATAAAAACCTCCAGTGTCTTTGTGTTTTACAGTTTAATAAGATAGAGAAGGTAATTGCTAAGGGCAGCTGCCATGTGTAATGGTAATTACTGAACATTTACACACTGTCACACTTTGGAACTTGCAATATTGGAACTTTGGTGTATTCTGATACCTGTTCCCATCTTGAGTGTGGACAGACACTGGTGATTTCAACTTCTGGACACAGAGCCAGGCTTCCCCTCAACCTCCCACATCAGGGAGCCCAACTTTGCCCACTCCAAGTATATTTCCCCTATGGAGCAGCACTTTGCAGCTTTTGAATCCAACCATTTCATTCTAAATCACATACTATCATGTTGTAGCTCAGAGAGGGAACCAGTGGCTTATCAAGCCACCACTTCCTCAAACTGTTGATATTTCATGCAGGGTTCCCTTGGCCCTGTGCATTGACAAGGGCTCCAGTAAATGTTCAACCTGCATGCACCTCCAGAGACCTTGCTCTGCAAGGAATCCTGAGCACCTGGGTATATAGCAGTGAGCAAGACAGCTTCAGGTCTGCTTTCAAGGAAAGGAAAGGACAACAGTGAGCTGCAGTGACCCCTCTGTCTCCTCAAAGACAGCTTCATGGGTGGGTGGAAGTGCCTGTTCAGCCCTGGGTAGAGTCTCAGCTCCAGCCTTCCCTCTCTACTCATCAATATTACCAAAGGTGCCAGAGGAAAGAGGACTCCTGCCCTCTCACCTGCCTATCAGGGGCTGGGCTCAGTTGGGAAATTCAAGTTCACTCTCACTTGCTCCTTTGCAGTTCAGAGGGAGGTCACAGAAACTGCCTGGCTCCTTGTGTGAACCCAGTCTTTTCTCCTTCCTTGAGATGATCAGGGAACAGGCCCTGCTCCATCTCAATGCTCCTGGTTTCTCCACAGCAGCCTAGCAAACCCTGAGCAGACTGGAGGGGAATGGTAAGAGTCCTAATAGTTTTTGGCAGATGGGATGAAATCTTCTTCTATAGCACAAATGGGAGAGGAGGTGTGATTACACATGGGCAAATATCAGAGTCTTCACAACCACAATCTAGGCCTTGACCCTTCACAAAGCATGTGAAATAGATAAGAATAGAACACAACAACCCAATGAATAGAGTTCTACGAGATGATAAGAGCACTGGAGTCTTCCTGGTTGGGGAGATATAAGTGTGGATCAATGGGGAGCTACATTTTTAGGCTGGAGATTTTTCATATTGGGCAAACAGAAGAATAGGGTGGGCTAGCATTGTGTACAATCATCGCCCCGTCCCTTCTCAGCTAGGGCAGTGTGTGGTCTGAGTGACTTCACACATAGCTGTCCCACATATACTCAGGGAAAGGAGCTTCTGCTGCCCATGGAAACCCACAGAAGGGTCCCTGCTCACCTGTCTGAAGATAGGCCATGCTTTCCTCTTAGGGAAGGACGCGAATTCCCCAGTTGGTGCTGAAATCCTCTGAAGACTTTTCATAACTGCTTGCATATGTTTGTTCTGAGCAACAAGAAAATTCAAATAGGCTGGGAGATAACACCTTTACTTGTTTATACTGTGAGTTTTTAGGCAAACACAGAGGTATAAATGTACATCCAAGCCTCTCTTTGCAATTCTAATTAACCTCAAAGTTGCAACCCTAAACCTATCTTACAGAGTTCAAAGAAATATGCAAAAACTGTGCTCCTCTCTACTCACTCCATGTGCCATTCTGGAACCTTCCTGTTAGTTTTAAAAAACATTTCCTCATTGTTACCAGGCACTGAACACTCTGTTTGTGTCCCAAGGCAACAAGGTACAGTATAACATGTGACCATGACAACATGCGGCCACAGTCTTGGTACAGTCTGTGGGGCTGGTTTTTGGAGGATGGGCACAGCCCAGCCTGCCTCCTCAACTTCCTCCTCTGCCTTCAAATGCTATTTAGTCAACAATATCTCTGAACTCGTTCCTTCTTCTGGTTCAGTCCAGCAGAATGCAAATGTGGCAGAACACAGCAAGTTTAAAATACATCATTTTTTAAAAAAACTCAGGCCAGAATTATGAAAGCCTGGGTTCTCAGGGAGTGTAGGCATACAGTTTCTGTGACTAGCAGAAGAGAACCTCCACTTCTGCTGAGGGGCCAACAACTCTGATAGGAGGGAACCTGGGGGAAACACACAGATACTTCTCCACTTCACCATGATCCCAATTATGATTTTTCAACTTTACAATGGTGCGAAAGTGTACTCATACAACCATTCTGTTTTTCACCTATGAGGTGTTCTGTGCATGTTTAGAATAGGCTAACTGTGGTGTTCAACAGGCTAGGTGGGTTGAAGGCAACTTTTACTTACAATAATTTCAAGTTATGATGGGTTCATAGAGAAGTAATTTCATCATAAGTAGAGAAGCATCTGCCTTTAGAGAAAGTGATTTCCCCAGGAAACCAAACTAATGAGATTGAGGGAAGGTGGGCAGAGGGAAACGGTTCTGGGGCACTGAGCCAGACATAGGGAAGGCAGAGCATGGTGACAGCAGAGAACACAGAGGAAGAGAAACCTCTGACACCAGTGCTATTCCCACAGCCCTTCTGTTTGTAGGGGAAGGTGGGAGGAGTTAGCGTCCTCCCCTCTCTTCCAGGTGAGGTGACCTCCTTGAAATTTCTTCTGGTTCTGTAGCTGAGAAAGGAGATGCCACGGGGCTGCAGTGTAAGAGTTGGGAAGAGTGCTAAGGGTGGAAGCTGAGCTCCCACTGCCCCTCTTGTTCCCACCCCAGCACTCACACTCACAAGGAGCCTCAGACACCATGTTGGAAGGCTTAGCCATCCAGCTCCGGGTTTGATGGGTTCTAGACACAGAATCACAGATGCATGAGGCTTCCTCAGTACAAGAATCTTTGTATCACCCCAACTACTCCTACACGAACACTCAAGTAATGGGGAGCTCGCACACCTCTGTGCTTGTCTTTTCTATCCCTAGTTCTATTGAGAGGTCACTTTGGGCAAGCACAATGCTTCATGCTGTGCGTTGTATCATCTTATTTCATCCCTGCACTTATGAAATATATACCATCACTCACTTCCATTTTACAGATATGCAGTCAGGCTTGAGCTGTTACATCCTTGGTAGAAAGACCCAGAGTCAGTAATGGTGAAACTAGGATTCAAACGTAAATATCTGACTGCAGAAAGGAGACACTTACATCATTTATATTGCCTCAAATTAATTAATTCTGACACCTACACTCAGGAAATTCTTTCTTATGGTAAGCTGAAATCTGCTGCCATGTATCTTCTGTCCCATGGTCCTGGTACTGTTCTCTCTAAAAAACTTAGACTATGTCTGTTGCTTCTATATTTACAATGTCAGTTGTAAGTTCCCTTCTTCAATATATCATTTCTCATTATTTAACTTCTCTGATCCTCAGGTTTTTAATTTTTATTTATTTTTGGTACTGGGGATCAAACTTGGGACCTTGCACTTGTGAGGCAGGTGGTGGAACCACTGAGCTAAATCCCTGGCCAGGTTTTTTTTTTTTTAACCTGAAAAGTGGAGTTATTAGTAGCCTTCATATTTGGTTGTTGCAGGTATTGCATGAGATAACACAGGTAGGTAGCTAGCAGTGCCCAGTATGTGGAGATTCCCCACAATGGTTTGAGGCCACGTGTGTGTGTCTCTTACCAGTTTTGACTTAATGTTAGCAGCCAGCCAAGATCAGTGTGCTAATGATCTTTGGATGCATTTCTGCAACCTACTGAAGGATCACAAGGGAATGGGTACTGAATGGGTGGTGAGGAGCGGACAAAAGCAGCCAACTCTTACAAGTTTAGCTTGAAAAGAAAGGAGAGATAGATCCTAGTGAAATAATGAAATGGGCAGACTTGTTTCAAGAGTAAAGAGGAGGAGAAGAGACTGAGGGCATGAGTGGTGATGAAACACAGAGGGAGGTGAAATGAATGAGGTAGGATCATAGGCGGAGGGCTTAGCCTGGGGAAAAGAAGTTGTTTATTTTTCTGAACAAAGAGAGGAAGAAGACAGGTAGATGCAGAGAAGGATAGCCAAGTTGTGTTGCTAGTTGGAGAAAGAATCTGAGTTTCTTAACTGTAGTTCTGTTTATATGTTCAGAGGCAAGGGGCATCATCTTGGGTTCTGGAAAGAAAATGATCAGGATTTTCTCTTGTCCTCTCTGCTAAGTATTATACTGGACAGGTGTATGACATGCTGTGTAGCAGATGGAATCCTGCAGGCAGCTTCCGTGTGACAGCAAGGAGAGACCCATCCTCGTAGGCTCAGATGAGATTGGAATTCTCAGGGCCACCATGCCTCAGTGGCACAATGGCACTGAGAAAGTTACTTTATCTCCTTCAGTGATGGTGTCCTTGTCTACAGAGTGGGGACAGCTCTTCCTGCACACAGAGCTTGTGCAAGGCTCAATGACAGTACCCATGTCGCATGCCTATCTGAATGCCCAGAGAGCAGGGGGTCTGTCTCTTCTTTGTACAAGCTATCCCTACAGATATGCTCAAAACAGGTATGTGCCTACAGAAGGTATACTTTCCCCAAATGAAAAACACGAAAGGCTTTTATTCATCTGCACAACTTGTAAAGATGGCCTTTTCCTGCTTCATTTTATTTTATTTTTTGGAGACACTGTCTCACTGTGTAGTTCAGGCTAGCCTCGAACTCTCTATGTGGCTCTGGCTGGCCTTGAACTTGCAGCAATCTTCCAGCCTCGGGCTCCTGAGTGCTGGGGTTACAGACATGTGCCACTATGCCTGGCTAGTAGCAAAAATAAATCTGTCTTTTTGAAGAGGCTAATACAGGTTGATGAAAAGGAACCCAACCATTTCCCCCCTTTACACTCTTGAAGTTGGAGTACAGGAATACAACAGGAGGCAAGAAGGCAGAGAGATAGGGAGAGGCCTTCATTCCTGCACCACCCAAGCTAGAGCCATACCCTGCAAAACTGTCCCCTCAGCATCTCTTCCATGCCCACTGCCCTCACCCTAATCAGCTCCTTCCCTGTCCTTTAAACACCCACCACACTAAAGACAGAGGGGCTCTCTGATCTCAGTATTCCTCTGTTCGAGCCCTGCAATAGCTCCTTGTTGCTCACAAAGAGAATAAGCTCTGAATGCTTCCACATGGCTCCCCTGAAGGTCACAGCCACTTTGGTAGGCCCAGAGGGCATTTCTCAATGACCACCTTCAGCCAGGGCCCAGGTCTTGCTTTCTCATTGAAGTTCACTCTGCACATCTTACCGCACACCCTGATGGCGATTTTCCTGGTTCTCCTTTCTTTTTCATCCCTAGCTCAATACACTGTCTAATTTTAATTTATGTATTCTGTTTACCATGCATGATCTGTCTGCTCCTCCACTGTCCTTGCCAGAACATAATCTCCTTGGGCCAAGGCTCTTTGGTTGCTTTATTCTCAGATGGAAGCTAAGTGTCAGTGTAAAGCAAGAGATAACTGACACGTCATTGAAAGAATAGCTCACTGCCCACCCCTTTGGCCTCATCTGTAGTTCTACTGGGTCCTGCTCCCCAATCCTCTCCATTCCCATGACCTAAGCTGGACATTTAGATTCACAAACAGTGTTTTTTTTTCACAAGCAGCTCTTGCCCTGGACCTTTACATGTGCTCTTCCAGTGGAATAGCGTGATCTCCTCTTTTTTTGTCCCCTGCTTCTTTCATCTGCTTGGCTAATTCCTACTTGTTCTTCAGGTTTTGTCTGAAACATCATTCCCCCTAGAAATCCTTCTGTGACCCAAACATGAAGGAAGCCGCCTCCTTTGACCCTTGACGGCACCGTGTCCTCACGACGATTCATCTTAACATGATGGTCTCCGCTGTACTTCTTTGTTTATTTCTTTAGACTGTGAGATCCTTAAAGCAAGGGCTCTATATTTCGCATTCTTGTATCTTCAGCACCAAACAATGATGGGGAGAGAGCAGCTGCTGAATGTATTTTTGCTAAGTGACATTTGATGAAGGACATTTAAGGCTATTTAGAGATCAGTTCAAGGAAGTATTGTTCTAATTTTTATAATAAAACCGTGGACTCCTGAACATGCCTGATGTGAACCAAATACACACTTTTCCCTCTGGCAGCGTTCTTTGCCCACAAGGTGGAGCATGAAAGCAAGACCCAGAATGGCAGGAGCTTCCAGAGGACTGGTACCCTTGCCTTTGAGCGCGTCTACACTGCCAAGTAAGTCCAACCCCTGGAACTGTTGACTGAGAGGGCGGGGATGGGTGCATGGGGAACCTCCTTGCGGGAGTGGAGATCTTCAAGGCCACATGTCTGGCTGGGCCAACCTTCAGAGGACCCAGGAGGTGGGTTCCTGCAGGTGGGACTTCTCCTGGGAGACTTTGTGGACACCCTTCAGCATCTCAGCGAGTGTGAGTGTCAGCAGAAAGGAAGTGGGCGGGGTAGTGATCTCCATAGTTCCAGAAAGATCTGAGACCATCCTTTAGGAGGGGGAGTTGACCAGCTTCCTGTGGGCTCAATCTGGAGACGCTGAGGTGAAAAATAGCCCTGACTCATCAGCTGCTCCAGAAGCCAGGGAACAGCACTGACAATGGCCTTCCGCTCATCCTCTTGCTTTCTTTCCTGGGGTGGCAGTCTCAGATGAGCTACTAGAATAAGTTCAGGAAGAATGGGCCCTTATACCTTCATGATTTCCCACTCTCAGTCTTTGCTTTGGAATAAAAAAGCTGTTTGAAAACATCTGAACAGCTCAGGGAAGAGGGCTGTGATCTATTTGAGATGCAAATCCGAAAGGCTGTTATTCAAACACATGCTTTTCTTTTATGCAGAATGTATTTCAGTGGAGCAGTCAGGGGCTGTGGAGCTGCTTCTCCTCCCTATGACCGGAGGACTGGTAGGAAGGCAGGCTCCATGCTGTGGAGCTACCAGGGAGCAAAGCTCCAGCCCAGAGGTGACTTTGAGGTCCCCAGAGCTCTTTCCAAAGGGAAGTCAGAGCCACCAAGGAAAGTGTGTTTAGAATGACAATAACAGCACACACAAACTGAGGGATGAGGACTCACCAGTCAGGATAGGGGGCCTGGGTCCTGCCCAGTCTAGGAAGGCAGCTTGGAGGGAAGGTGCCCCTCCTGCCACTGCTGGCTTCTTGTGGGATGCACCAATTCCAAGGGAGCTTGCTGGGACAGCTCCACATTGGCCTCCCCAGCTGCCTCCTCTTCGGTCCTTTACTTCACTTAGGTGGTGTGTATGCTTTCGTTGACCTGTAGGTGTTGGGGGAATTTTGGGAGTGTCTTCCTCACTGCATTTTTTAAATTATTGGCCCCTTTCTCTCTCAACTTCTAAAGGACTGTATGCTTTGTCTGGACCACTCAGGGACATATTGGTAGGGATGTCATGGGCTGATGTCCTGGGACCTTGTTCTCTCTGGGCATTTGGCCTTTTCAGGCCACTCCTGAGTGCTCACACTGCCTCGCCAGACACCCCCAGGCCCTGTGCCTTCCATTCCAGCTACATGCTCTGCTCTATTCCCCCACGCATCCCAGCAGGCACTCCTGCATAGGGTTATCCCAGCAACCAGAGCGCAAGGAAATCCTTGGCTGAATGACCCACAGGGAGATTTCTATCTTAACACCTGGGCCTTGGGGGGTGTTCACTCTTAGAATCAATGTAAGATATTTAAAAATGTGGTCTAAGAGACATTATGGACCCATTAGGGGACAGGGAGGGAAAACAGGCAAGTTATAGGGGAAACATGCAGGCTGCTACCAACTTCCTGGCAGCTTTTTGGGGGGATGCAAGAGCTGTAAAGAAGGTGTCTTATCAGGGATGACATCTACAAGCAAAACCTCTCTGAAATTGGAATCCAAAGAAACCATAACCATTCTGGAAGAGGAGCCGCCTCCTGTCCAGATGTCCAGCTGAGATGGCTGCACCCCCACTATGATACTACATCTTGTTTTTTTGCATCACTGGGGATTGAACCTAGGGTCTTCTCACTAAGCTACATTCCCAGCCCCTTTTATATTTTATTTTAAGAGTGGGTCTTATTAAATCGCTAAATTGCCTAGGCTGGGCTTGAACTTGTGGTCTTCCTCCCTCAGCCTCTCAAAGTGCTAGGATTACAGATATATACCACCAGCATTCTTGTTTTTGTTTTTTTGTTTTTGTTTTTTTGGTACCAGGGATCGAACTCGGGACCTTCTGCTTGCGAGGCAGGGGGCTGAACCACTGAGCTAAGTCCCCTGCCCTACCACCAGCATTCTTATTCATGGTCTAGCTCCTCCACTTCGTAGAAGTCACAGTGGAATTTCACTGTATCTTCTTAGAAGTTAAGATTTTGTTTTGCTGGTGATGAACAAGAAATGGGGCAGGCTGGATTGTTCTGTTTCTATCACTTGTCCCCAGGAGTAAAAGAGCTGTTTCTAAGAAGCCAATGTGCTTACACCTGGCCTCACTGGCTATCGACCTCTAAGTTGCAGAAGTTCACTTTGTCTGGTGGTTGGGAAGGTGGTTTGGAAGTTCTGCAATTGCATAGGGTTCCAGAGGTAAGAATGCACATGAGGGGAGTAAGGAATAATCGATTCTTGCTACTTAGGGGCCCCCACTGGGTGGGAGCTGCAACCCAGTTTGCAAGCCCCATGTCTTTGCCACTTAGCTCCCATGAGGGGGCAGAAGAAGAATGAAGGAAGAGAAGAGATTGCAGGGAGATCGCAGAAGTAAGGGGAGGGGAGCAGAACTAAGAAGTAGAGTTGCTCAGACACTGCTGTGGTTCTGTTAAAAACACCACTTCCTCTCTGGCCCAACAATGGCGTATGTGTGACAGTGTGGATTGTAAAAAGGGCTAGGGATCAATGCTGCAGACTACCACATGCTGGCAAGAGCCAGAGGCACCCAGGCTGTTTGCCTGTGCCAGGAGACTCCTGGGAAGGGGTTTTGTGTTGTTCTAGTGGACGTTGTCCCCAGCAATAGCTTCTTCAAGGGCCTTAAAAATGACAGAAAGGGATGCAAGATGTCTATGGGAGTGCAGGAGGAAAAGAGCATGTATTTAATCTTGTTATCCAGAGCATAAGAAGTGAAGCTGAACTCATTTTAAATAACCAGATTGACAGCAGCACATGTACTATATATAATTTATACATAAATATATCTGTCAGAGTTTCATGATCAAAACCATTGGTTGATAGGATATGGGATCATAGATGTTTAGATGCCCTGGGTATGAAAGAAAAATGTAAAGAATAAGTGATACTAGTGGATGGATGCATTTTTTTTCAGCATAAAATATGACTGTTGACAGATATAGAGAGCTGGAGGTTCTGAGGCAGGGGATTAACAGACATTCCAGCTGGCCTGATCCATCAGCTCAGATTGGGCCTTGATCGCTGACCTGTTCCATCATCTGTCTCCCTTGAGGGCAGCACTGAGTCAGGAGTGGAGAGCCTAGAAGAGCTGAACTTGATTCCCTGTCCACAGGTACAAAGTGCAGTTCAGTCCTGTTCTCAGAGGACAAACACAACCTTGGTCAGAGTTTTGTTTTGGAGAAAAATCCTTAGGTCAGTTAGCTGACCCAAAGGTCCTTCTTGTGAATATAGAAAAGAGAGTGGGTCTCTGGAGATGTGTAATTTCCTGAAATGTGTCCTATGGATTCCAACTTCAGGAGTCATTAATAAGTGTTACAGGGAAGGATAAGTTCTTAATAGCCTGACTTTTGAGAGCCTATGGCATATTAAGGGACACTCTGATTCTTGCATCTCTAAAAGGGGTTGTCTTAGTTAACCACAAATGGTTTCCACCTCCTGTTTTTTTTCTAAACTACATTTTGAGGAACTGAACCCTAATGTCACTTTTCCTCCTGCGTCTATTGGCACCCACTGTAGCCTCAATTTCAAGTAGAGTAGACTTGTACAGTTATTTGAAGGTAAGGTGATAGGTGTACAATGACCCTATGGATTAGTATTGATACTATTTATTGACTGTTATTCATTTTTTTTTATTCTGAATTAATCCAAACTGATTAAAAGAACATTAGAGCACTCCTTTATTGTATTCCTAGAGGTGGAGAAAAATGAAAAGGAAAATAATATGAGCTTCTTTCTCCATAAAAACAGGATGAGTGTAAGACATCAAATTGAACATAACACAGCAAATTATTGCAAAATTTGCTAAGCAGCTCCTATTTAGAACTCAAGAAATGTCAATCAAAATGAATTTGTCAGTTGTTTTGCAGAAAAATGGCACAAAACTTCCTAAAAGAAAATTCGTAATAATAATAATAATATGTCATTAGAAAAAGACATTTCCACTGGGGGAAGAGGGAAAATACAGAAGCAACAATGGCTACCATTTACTGAATGATTCCTGTGAGCCACACGGAGCTTCCTGCCACTGTGTTCTCACAATAGCCCAGCCTGGAAGTTACAAAGGTCTCCCTTCATCTTACAGCTGAGCAAACAGAGGCTCTGTGAGGCTAGGAAAAATACCTGCATTCCCATAGCCAAGTGGCAGCCTCGGCTTTGGGCCTGGGCTGTGGGAACTCATGAGTAGCAATGTAGCTCCATGACAGGGCACAGCTGTGCCACTGTCCAAAGGTTCTTGAATTCAGCCCAGCAGCAGTGCCCCAAGGTATTGGGAGGCTTAGAGATTGGAATGGTAAGTGTGCTAGAAATCCTGAATGGGAAGAGGGACAGGCTTGAGCCACACTGAAGGACAGGCTTGAACCACTTTGATGAACAAGGCTCAGAAAGAAAAAAAGACTCAGAATATTCTGGAAATCCCAAGAAATAGTCCATTCTCTGATTGGAGAGTTTCTCTCAACTCCAGACAGACCATGTTTTATTAGGACCCGAGGTGACTTGAAATAATAAGAATGTCAATTCAGTGTTATCACTGAACAGTTCTCTTGAATGAGAAAATTCCTAGACAAATAAGGATTTATTTCCCTTTTGCATCACCCAGGGAAAATATCACTGCTTAAAAACAAACAGAAAGACTCAGAAACATGAGATTGAGGAGGAAGTAGGGGAAAGTCTTTGGTATTAATAGATTTTTCAAACTATAAGAGCATAGATATTATATCCTATTGGCATAACACGTTATACAACCAACTGAAAAAGGAGTTTCTTCTCTAGTTTTCTTGAGCTGGGAAATGAATCACATTTTCTTAGCCCCGAGGTTGTAATTTTGTTCCTCTACTAATGGATAAGAATACAAGTGAGGCTGGTGCATAATTGAAACTTTGCACGGTTTATTTGCTAACTATGACACCCAAATAGATTCCTCATGAGGGCCTCCTGCCCCTTGGAGTTCTTACCGGATCAGTGAAAATTCAAGGCCACCAGGTGTATCCCTTCTGTCCATGCCTGGCTCAGGCTGTGCCTGTCTCCCAGAACAGGATGCATGGGTTTCTCACCTACTGCATTCACTGACTTCTCCAGGAAAGGCTCTTTTGGCCATCAGAGGGGCATGACGGTCCCTGTGGACAGGCAAAGACAGCCCAATCTCTCAGGGTCTCTGCAGTGTATGAATCAAGCGCTGCTGGTTCCAGATGTATTAGCAGCTTTCCATAACTATAATGAAATACCTGACACACACGTCGGAGTGAGTGTTCATTTGTGAAGCCAGGAAGGAGGAGGGGGGAGGGAGGGGGAGGGAGGGGGAGGGAGATAGAGAGGGAAATTTTGAACACTCAGGTGGGATCTCCTACAATTCTTTTAAAATATTTTTTTTATTAGCACGTTTGTAATATGTAATGATTGCATTCTTGTGGAGAGTTGATAAATGTACATAACATAATTCTTTTTATGTTCCCTTCCTCCCTCTTCCTTTCCCCTCCTGTCCCTCTTCCTCCATCTCCAGGTCCCCTTTCTTTTCTCAAAAAATTTATTTCCCTACTTCTTATGATTTGTCTTTTATTTTGCACTCTCAGTGACCTAAGGACTTCGCGCTAGGCCTCACTCCCTAAGAAGGTGTATAGCACTGCTCAGTAGGGTTACTCTGGAGACCAAACTTCTAACATAATATGGACAGTGTTTGAAGGCACACTTTCCATATCCAAAGAGCATATAGTAAGTTTTCAATGGTAGTAGTTAAAAAAAGCAATTTGAAAATCCTATCTTTACTTTTACCTATATAATTTGAGCCCATTAACCTTGATCCTCAAACTTCAGGCCTTCAGGTGCCTAGAAGACTCGTTAAAATGCAAATTGCTGAGCCCCTTCCTCAGTTTTTAATTCTGTAGGTCTGAGATGGGCACAAACATTTGCCTGTCCAACAAGATCTCAGGTGGTTATGCTGATGCTGCTGGTCAGAAGTAATACACACCCCACATTAGACCATCAACCCCTAGAGCTTCATTGGATTCAGAGTTGTTTTCAGTCTCTTAGTTTTACAGACGAGGAAACTAAGTCTGGAAAGATTGCTTTGCCAATAGTGAAAAACTGGTTAAAGACAGCATGAGGACTTAGTCCTAGTCAAGTGCCCTTTCTGCTATGTCCCATTGCCCCTTTCATATCTTGTTCTGTTGCTTTTCCATATTTACTGCCCATGTATTGCTCTGATCTAGACTGCAAACTCCTCATGAGCATATTTGTTTAATTTAGTATAGTCAAAGAGTTAACAGCCTGAATTTGGAGACAGACTGATCAGGTATAAACCTGGCTTTACCTGGTTGGGAGACTCTGGGCAAGTTATTCTGCCACTCTGAGCCTCAGATTCTTTTCTGAAACATTAGCCGAATTGTGGTAGGAAGAAAAGTACTGCATTCCCTCCATACTTGCCCATATCCCTAGCCCTGGGAACTTATGAGTTTGTTTTATGGCAAGGAAGAATTCAGGCTGATAACCAGTTCCCCTTGAAATAAAGATTATTTTGGATTAGTTGGGTAGGACTTGTGTGTAATTACAAGGGTCCTTCAAATGGGGAGGAAGGAGGCAGAAACGATTTAACACCAGGAAGATTGGGGATGGGAGTGTGGCTCAGTGGTACAGCTCTTGCCTAGCATGCTCCAGACCCTGGGTTCTATCTTCATTACTGCAAAAGCAGCAATAACAACTTCAACATCTTCCTGACTCTGCCTTCCCTCCTAAGAAAACAGAAAGACTCCATCAGCCATTTCTGGCTTTGGTGTTGGAAGGGACCATGAGCCAAGGAATACTAGGTTGGAAAGGCAAGGAATTGGACTTTCCCTTAGAGCTCCAGAGCAATACAGCCTTGCTCACACCTTGGTTTCAGCCCAGGGAGATCCATTTGAGGCTCTGGATCTCCAGAACTGTGCAAAATGTGTTTGTATTGTTTTACACCACCAAGTTTATGGCCACTTGTTACAATAGCAGGAGGAAACTCATACAGTTGCCTTGTGTACTCATGGGAATATGGTGAGTGTAAAAGAGATGATGGGTGAAAACATCAGTGCAATGCCTAGAGTGAACCCCCGCCCTCAGGGGGGCAAGGACTGTGGCAGGCACACATTGATGGCACCACCAGCGAGCTAACTTTCCACATCAGTTTTGTGAATGGATCCTGGCTTCCTTAATGCATGAAGATCACTTTCTTTCTCAACCTGGCTTGCAGATGTGGGTGGATCAGTATGTATGACATTACCTTAGCTGAGCTTTTCTCCTCTGCCACCCTGCCTTGCTTATGACCGCACCCTGCTGTCTGCATTGCTCACTTTTTAATTCCAAGAAGTGCACAGGCACTGCCAGGAACAGAAACCCTGCCAAAGTGAATACATCAAGAAACCAAGCCTCCCATCAGTTTCACCATGGGAAGAGAGTTAATGGATTCTGAACACGACTTTGCTTCCCGCTGCTGTCTGTTGCCAGTGTGGTGGCTGGCTGCCTGTCTTATTGGGTAGATGGAAGTAGAGTGATGAGTGGGGCTGTGTGGACCTTGCGCAACGGTGATTATTAACTCAGGGTTTCAATTCATTTTCAGACCACATTGCAGCAACGTGCTTTTCTGATTTCTTTCCTCCTTGTTTATCCTACAGCCAGAACTGTGTAGACGCATACCCTACATTCCTTGCGGTGCTTTGGACTGCGGGGCTTCTTTGCAGCCAAGGTAACTCGGACTTGACTTTGTGTGTTCTCTTTCTATAATGTGCATCTCAGGGAAGTTCAAAGGGTGGGTATTGTGCTGAAAAGACTTTGCCTGATTTCCAGCTCAGAGCTGTGCCGCCCTGGGGAGGTGAGAGCCCTTGTGAGGCTGGGCTGCAGGCATGCTCCGTGCAGTGCAGAGCAGCGCAAGGTGATAATGCATTGCTAATGCGAGCTCCCTAGTGGCAGGTTGAGAGCTGCTCACTGACAAGGGTGGTTTAAGGCTAAATGTGACTCAGAATCCACAAGTAGTGTTAGCTCAGATACAAGGGCATTATAAATGAGAGTGCCTGAGGGATCTATTCCAGGACTGCTGTCTCTTGGCTCTTCTGCTAATAAGCTCCTGGGATGGTGGTGCTCTTTCAGGCATGTGTCCGTGGAGCCATGGGCTGGATTCCAGGTCCCCAGCTACCCCAGGGTTATCAGCAGCCCACAGTCTTGACTTCAATGAGTCAGAAGAACAGATCAGTTCCCAGAGTTGATTAAAATTGAATGGAAACCAGAGGCATATAATTTAAACTTGTTTGGAGATTTAACACGAGACAGGCTTGGCCACAGCTGGCATCTGTCTGGTGGCAGCTTGGAGTGAACAGGCCAGCTTTTGTGGATCAGCAGGGCCTACATAAAATGGCCACAAACAATTCTCTGATGAACTGTTTAATCCTCACCATCTTCTCCCCACTCGGTAAAGTATACAGAGTGGATATTAGTTCCTTCATTACCTTTGAGTACACTCTAGTTCAGGAAGATGAATTCACTTATTCAAGGTTCCTTGACTGGTGAGCCGCAGAGGTAGGATCAGAGCCCTTGTCTTCCTGTTCCAGTAAATTTTGGATTTTTCACAAGTATCCTTTTACTTTGTTTCTTTATATAATAAGTATACACAGAGCACCTACTATATGCAAGTCCCATGCCTAGATATACAGGAATAAATAAGACAGAGATAGAAGTGAAACACAGACTGGTTGGCAAGATGGAGCCTAGAAAAGTGGATAACTGGACACATTGTTGCCAAGAGTCAGACATATCATGAAGGACAGAGGCCAGGAACACCACATCACTACCTTCTGTGCATAGAAGATGCCAGAGAGCTCACTATTTTCCAGTTTTTGTCCTGAGTGAAATGAGAAATTTGTCTAGTGTTACTTGAAAAATCAAGTCAAACTCCACTCATACTAGAAGTTATGGCTCACTTTATGTCCTAGATGATGCTTGATTGAGATGAATCTGCAGTGGCTCTAGTGAGATAAATACAAAAGAAGCTTGAAGGTACTTAGAGTCTGTCAAAAGAACCATTGGCATATCCTGTCAAAATAAATATTGGCATTGCTGAGCTCAAGTGCATTGGTTAATGCTGGTTGGTAATTGTCATTGCTTATGAATATACCAGATGGTAGAGTTTCTCAGCTGAAAGGAGTCACGGAAATCATTCTAGCTCAAAGCCTCACTTTACTGAGCAGGAGCCCACGTGGCTTGCTTAAACTTTAGACTTGTAGAACTGGATTTGTCACCTCCTGGTGGCCCAGGTACCCACTGGCATCCCTGTCATCCTCCATAGAAGGACAATGGGTATGGAGCCTTTCTCTGCTGATTTCTATTAGCTCATGTTCAGTTGATTTGCCATTGAAAGAAAAATGGGCCAGTAAGTCAGATCAGAGCCACCCAAGTGACAAAACCCAGGAATGACTTTGAGGCAAAGCATAGATTGTGACAGTCTTGTGTCTTTCAGAAAATAGGATGAACCACACAGTTTCTTACGTGCCGCTATTTTCTTCCTTGTCCTGAAACAACAGTATTTTGGAGGGCAAGAGGAGCTATGGAACAAACTGGGTCTTGGAACTTGACAGATTGAAAGCAAATCCAGCAACTCCATTGCTAATGTGGGCTATTACTCAGGTTTTTGAG
Source organism: Heterocephalus glaber (assembly GCF_000247695.1). Next base: position 7,489,034 of record NW_004624776.1, on the reverse strand, counting down.
CCTCAGTTTCCTCATTGTAAAACAGGACAACTGTGGACCTTCTACTGTTCCTAGGAGACATAATGGAGACAATGTGCACGACACCCTGACAGTGCATGGCATGTATCAGACTAGGCCTTATAACTGCCACTGTCTGACTGTTTATGACCCACAAAAATGGCAGTTTTGTATGGTTCAACTTAACAAGCTCAGTAAATGTTGTTATTGATGCTGCTAGTGATGGTGATAAAGATTTGAAATCAGAAAGACCTGGCTTGAAATTCCACTTCTGCAATTATTGCTCGACTTTTTCATTCATCTGACAAAAATTTTTTGAAAGTCTTTGTGTGCCAGGCACAAAGGTGATCTAGGAAGAGACAGCTGTCCTCATGAATCTTTTGGTCTGAGCTTAATTTCCTCTTCTGTCAAATGGTGACAGTAAAATGTTCCTACCAGGTGTCTGGGAGGCTTGCAGACCCAAGTTCCTGAGTGCCAGGGAGGCAAGTGGTATGTAAAAAGTAATCAGCAGTGGCAGTTAATTTGGTATTTAAATAATGCTTGAAGGCTCTCAAACTGCTTTTATATCTAGGGCCCAATTTCATTCTCACTCATTCCTAGTAGGAAAAAAAAGCTGTAATCAGCTCTTTGTCCATATGCAAAATGAGTCAAACACCAGATGACACTACTCCTGGGAGAGCTGGATTTTCCAGCTTTCAACTCTAAGTTCAGGATTCCCTGAAGTCCCTGGTATGCTGCTTGGGAATCTTTCTTAAGGGATGGGAAGGTACAGAATCTCCTTTCTGAGACACCTTCTAAAAACAGTACCAACTGTCCAGAAGAGGGGGAGCATGTTTTGTTGGAAACCCCAGAAGTACAGGATGTGATTTCAAGAGCCTCAGGGGAGGAGTCTGGGTTCGAGTCCCGCCCTCCCTTCCTTACCAGCTGACAGCTTCTCACAAGCCCCTATGACCACCTGGGCCCAGCCTTCCACGTCTAGAAACATACGTTGATGCTTGTTATGGTAAAAGGACTCACATTAGCTGGAAGATAGAAACTTCATAAACCACACCATGAGGCTGGTATAAGGTAATACTATGATCTTTAAATTTCTTAAGCTTCTTCCAGTCCTTTGGTTTCTATCTGAAGTTTATGCCAGCCTCCGCCATCAGAATCTGTGGCTCTCCTAGATTTTTTGGCCAGCGATGATCACTCAATGACTGCATTGCTATTGTGCTTAGAAAGCATATTTGGGTGTCTGTGAAACTAACCTAGGTGTTTTCATTTTTCCTCTTAGTTCCTGCTGCCTTTGCTGGACTGATGTACTTGTTTGTGAGGCAAAAATATTTCGTGGGTTATCTGGGAGAGAGAACTCAGAGGTAGGTCCCTGGGACTGTTGAAGAACTACGGGATGATGCCTACTTTTTCTGGCAGGAGAGGTGATAATTCTGAATGATATTCTGGCTGCCATTTAAAGCTCTGAAGGTTCTCTTGGTGATGGCAGGGAGGACTGTCTAGGATTTCTTGTCCTCTTCTTACTGAACTTTGAGGGCTCTGAAAATGCAGCCGGGGACTTGTCTCATTTTTCTACTAAAACATTTCTCCACATAGCACTGAACTTACACAGGTACTTTAAAGCCATGGGCTGCACTTCTGCAACCCCACACCTGCCATTGCCACCCTTCAGAATGGGACTGGAATGGCTTTTTATATCTGGCTTCCCCAGCCTCCTGTGAGTGAAACATTTCATTGTTTGTTGAGAGAAATGAAACCTAAAGCTTGCACCTTGTGTTAAGTTCTCTTGAGTAACAGATCTTCCAGGGACCTGCAGGAAGTATGTTGAGAACCTAAGTTGCAACCATGAAGCTGTGAAGAGAGGCATCATTGCATTGCTTATAGAAGTTGCCAGACAGGAAGCCCGGAGCAGCCCTATACTTCCATGACACCTGCCTTAGGAAATCTGGATTTTAGGGAACTAAGTTAGGATCATTCCAAGAAGCCATTTTGAGTTACAGGATGCTCTCACTTCCTTGGAATCCGAAATTACTGATGTCCCCGGGGCAAGGAGAGCCAGGAACACACAGATGCTGCCCTCAGCCTTCCCCATCACTTTCCTCCCTTGCCTGCATTCACCTCCCACTCTGGCTTTTACTCTTCTCCAGTGGATAATGGGCTCTTCGTGTGGACAGCATCCTTCAGCAGTAACAAAGGAAGTGACATCCCAGAAGGTCAGCAGCCCAAAGTGCCACATTGAGCCTTGGAAGCTCAATGACTCCAGGGGACTGATGGGGCCCTGGGCTATGGCCAGGAAAAGAGTTAACTGTCCTTATGGCAACTCCTTGCCCTCTCCTATCTCTGTCTTCATTCTTCTCTAGTGGCATTTTTACCCATCCTCTGCTCCACAATTCCATTATCTCTCCTATTCTTATCAACACTGTCCTCAATGATGTCTTTTATTCTCTTCTACCCTGGAGAGGATGAATCATGCCTTTCCCCAGGTGATTGGCTGTTGTTAAGAGCAGAGGGAAGTGAAGTGTCTAGCAGTGGAAAAGGAAGGTCCTCTCTCTTGGGTTAACTCCCTATGCAGCCCTATCTTCCTCCTCTGAAGCGCCAGGGGTCTGGCTCAGGCACTGTTGTTTTTCTTTATCTGTTACAACTTGTTTGAATTTATATATTTGCTTTAATCCCAAGACAATCTGGGGAGCATGACAATATTTGTCCAACTATCCAGAGGTCCTTTAATTTTTTTCTTTTTAAATTTAATTGTAAAAGTTTTTGTAACTAATCACTGTTAGGGAATGGATAGACGTTGGCAAAGATAAGCAATAGGATGTAGGACTAAAAGAAATCTTAAAAGTATTTGATTTCTTTGGTCTTCACAGAAAATTGTTTTTAATTTTTAATTTTAATAATGAATGTTTGCAGTTCATGTAGTTTACAATCATCACGGGGTGTGGTTACATGTACGTACATACCACAGCTTGTTTCTTTTTTTTTTTAAATCCCTCCTCCTCCAATTCTCCTATTCCATTTTTCATTCTTGTTGATATTACTAAACGTAGCTTATGTGTGGCATATAATATTTACATTAATTGGGGTTACTAGGTTCTTGTACATGGCATATCTTTATTCTACTTATTTCCCCTTCCCCTCCTCCTCACCCTTCGCATTTGTTCCTTTGGACCACTTCCCTATTGCAAGAGATCCACCTCCTTGTCCCCTTCTATCCATCCTTTATCATTCTCTTTGTACTTTGCTTCACTCAAATGAGAAATACTGTATTATATTTAAGCTTGTGTGTCTGGTTTATTTCATTCAACATTACATTTTCCAGGTGCATCCATTTTTCTGCAAATGTCTCAAATCTGTCATTCTTTATAGCCCAGTAGTATTCCATTATATATAGATACTACATTTTCTTTACCCACTCACCAGTTGATGGATATACAGGCTGCTTCCAGGATTTAGCTATTATGAATTGTGCTGCTATAAACTTTAGTATGGATGTATCCCCATAGCATGATGTCTTAAGCTCTTTGGGGAAGATACTTAGCAGGGAAATAGCTGGGTCATATGGAATTTTTAGTTTCAGTTCTTTGAGAAATCTCCATACTGATTTCCATGATGGTTTGAGGAACTTCCATAATGGCTGTATTAATTTACATTCTCACCAATGGGATCTTTCTTGCTGAGACCAGATCAAAGGACTGGCAGGTTTGGTGTCTGGTAAGGGCCACTCTTTGTCTCCAACATCATGCCTTGTTGCTGTGTCCTCACATGGCAGAAGACAGATGAGTTACACTCCCAGCCCCAAGGACAGTAGTCAGAGGGAACTATAAGGTTTTCTGTTTCCCAATGGATTTTGTGTGCACACTGGAAACTGGGGTGAGGGATGCACCTGGTGAAGTGAGGCACCTCGTGACTGGCTAGAGGTCTCATAATGCTGAGCTCCAGCTGGAGCTGTAGCCTCTGGATGCCTGATTCAACATCTACACTACCACACTCATCCTCGAAGTTTCCAGCATGTTCCAGATAAGAATTGTTTAGCATAATACTTTATTTTGCTTTCATGTAAGCTTTATATGGCTTGTGAAGGACCCATTTGTTTCAAAACTAATAAATCCTGGTCTCCAAAGTCTGAGGGAATCTTCAGGAAGTCAGTGTGGTACAAAGAGCAGAACTCCAGCCTCACATGGGCAGGTTTGAATTCCCTCTGGGCCTCTTCCTGGCTGTGTGTCTTTAGGCAGATCATTCAATCTCTCTGTTTTCAGTTTCCACAGCTGGAAATAAGTTAATAATCTATTCTCACAGAGAGGGTGTGAGAATAGATATAAAATACCTGGTCCTAACAGATGCTTAATAACAGATGCTGACATTGCTGCCTAGTTAGAGAAAATTATACATCAACTTTTACAATGAAAGAGATATCTAGATTGTTCAAGAACAAATGCTCCTGTGTGTGTACTATCTGGTCTCCCAATAATTCCTTCTTCCCTCTGCTTCATTTAAGGTGCCCAGTGGCTTTGCCTCAGCCTGGGGAAGGTGCTTCCTCTGCACACACCATACCCATCTCCCAGGAGGCAGCCCTGAGTCTGTCTTTGAGAGACTTACAGGTGCATCTGATGTGGTTCCTGACCCGGGCTCTCATTCTCATTTAGCCCTCAAGTAATAGGGCTCATGACTGAGCTCTTGCCTTCTACACATGGTGCAGGAGGAGTTACAAAACACCAGTCCTAGCTCCTGTAGGGCCATACATCTTGAGACCTTTGATCAATTTTGCCTAAAGAACACCATTATTTTATCGTGAGAAAGTAACATCTCATTTTTCACTGTGTTATTATCTTGAGTGCAAAACAGCTTCAGAAATCATTTTTGCTTGTTTCTGGAATAGGCATATGGTAGCCTCATTCATGTGATGGATCTGAGCCAACACAATGTTTGAGTTTTCACAATTTATCTGAATCCTCTATTCTCTGGCTCGAAAATATCCCTTACTTGGATTTCTTTATTTTTTTCTCACTTCCTTTGCCAGCACTAGCAGGTGACTTTCTCTGCTGTAACAAAGTGCCATAGAATAGGTGGCCTAAATGCAGAAGCTTTCAATCTCACAGCCCCAGAAGGTGGAAGTCTAAGATCAAAGTGTTTGGCAGGCTTGGCAGTCTTATTCTTTGGCTTATACATAGCTGTCTTCTCCTTGTGTCTTCACATGGTCTTCCTTTTGTACCTATCTGTGTCCTGACTCCTCTTTTTTTTTGGTTTGGTTTTTGCGACAAGGTCTTTCTGTGTAGTCCAAGTGGTCCTTGAACTCACTATGTAGCCCAAGCTGGCCTCGAACTCAAACTTGCAGTGATCCTCCTGCCACAGCCTTCCAAGTGCTGGGATTCCAGGGATGTGCCACCATGCCCAGCTTTCTAACTCCTATTTTTAGGGGGACATCAGACTGTGTGGATTAGCACTCTCCATATGACCTCTTTCCCCTTTTATTACCTCTTCAAAGATTGTATATATAGGAGGAATGGGGAAATGAGACCGTTAATTAAAGGGTACAAAGGGAAAATGCATGGTGACCATGATTAATAATAATGCATCCTATATTTCAAAATTGCTAAAAGAATAGATTTTTAATATTTTCACCACAAATATGATATATTGGTGCAGTGATGGATATGTTCATTACATTGACTCTTTCTACAATATATAGATCAAAATATCACATTGTATCCCATAAATATACACAACTATTATTTCTCAGTTGAAATTAATATGAGTGATTGAAAAATATGATACATATTAAAATTGTTTAAATAAAAACTACATTGTCATTAATCCCTCTCAAAATACTCCTCCTCATTTTGAACAAACTCATCCCATCATTCTTGCCACTTTCTGAAACAGTTCTGGAAGCTCTCTTTTGTGAGTGTCTTTATGAGGTATGATAAAAAAATATAGTGAAGTCCTGGGGACCCCTGAAATGTTACCAGAAACCTCTGCAGTAGGCTTCAGTCTCCTGCGCAGTGTACCACCCAAGCCTGAGAAAGAAACCTAAAAGACAGAACTAAGAGAGGCAGAATACCAGGGAACCAGGCCCAGGGATTTAGCTCTGGTGCCGCCGCCTGCCTTGCAAGTGCAAGGCCCCAAGTTCAATCCCCGGTACCAAAAAAAAAAAAAGAATACCAGGGAGTCAGGACTGCCAATGGTACTTTAGCAAAAGGCACTGGTCTGTCCAAGCCACTGATTTTTGCTACTAATCAATTGGGGTAAAGGCAAGCTATGTGCAAGGGCAGGACCGTGTGAGAAAATGCGCAGTTGTGTGGTTTCTATGAAAATTAATGTAAGCAAGGCTCATAAAGGACAAGACAAAGCATTCTTGAATTAGGAAGAGATTAGACAAAATATATGGTTGCAATGAGAACATTGTCCTTCTAGTAAGAAGGTTTCAGTTGAGGGAACAGAGTTTGGGTGTGAGTTACTCTGACCTTGGCATGTATGCTTCAGCTGGATTCACTTCGCAAAATAAACCAATTGTGGGGTTAACCCTTCACAGCCTGCTCTGCTTACAGCCTGCTTTAGGATAATCAATATTGCAGTTCCCTGCATGGCCCCTTTCTCTGTTTGGAAACAGCAGCAGCTGGATCAGGGTAAGCTGCAATTGTCTTTGGGGCCTATTTGCTCCTGGATCTCCTGGGCTGTGAGCAGGGGATCAGGTCTGGTGATCTCTGCAAGTCTGAGGGCCATCACAGGCGAAGGGAGTCACTAAGATGCAGCCTTTGCATGGCTCTCAGCAGGGTTGTCACATTGTGCTGCTTGCAGTAAATCCATCACTTTGGTTCATGGTCATATGTTCTGGGGTGATGGCCACAGCATCTTTTTATTTCTGTTGAAAATAAGCATACCCTGGCCCTTATGTTATTAATTATATTGAGGCATTTACCTTTTATTTAGGATATCCTTTGACAACACTAGTGTCTAGGACATGTCTGTAGATTTATCTTTGTATCAATGGAGTTTATTTACCTTCCATAAATGTATTTAAAATTTAAAATGAAAGTAACAAGAGAAAGTAACACAATCTAATTGAGCTTGTGGAAGTAGCTGCAGTGAAGTCTGCTGCCGAGTGCCATGAAATGGAAAGGCAGGCTCATAAAAACATTACAGTGTGTCCTCATTCACCTTATTCACTGAATCTGGCACGTTGTGACTTCTGGCTCTTCCTCAAAGTCAAAATGACCATGAAAGGTAAACAATTTGAATTTATTCAGGACATCAAATCAGCCTCGACTGCACAGCTAAAGGTACAAAAAAGGACTTCCAGAACTGCTTCAGAAAGTGGCAAGAAGGATGGGATAAGTGTGTGAAGCAAAAGGGCGTATTTTGAGAGTTATTAATGGCAATGCAGTGTTGATGTAATAAATTTTTTTAAAAGTTTAAACACAAATATTTTTCCATCACATTTCATAATTTTAAAAACATTCTATCTCTAAATACAGTCAAATTCTGAGGTACTGAGGGTTAGGACTTCAACATAAAGATGTGAAAAGGACACAATTCAACCATAACACTTAATTTTAGGATGAATTTTGCTCCCAATAAAGAGACAGACTGCCTCGCTTCATGAGCAGGACGGTGAGCAGGTGACCACAGAGACAAGAACAAAGCTGGCTGGGGAGCAGGGGGGCATCAACTTGCAGTACTTCTCAAACTTTCATGTGTCCATGAGTCACACAGGGAGCCTGTTGAAATGGAGATTCTGATTCCCTAGGTCTGAGAGGTACCTGAGATTTTCTATTTCAACAAGTTCTGCGCAGATGTTAATAATTTGGTTCACAGACCACACTTTGAGTAGCAGAGTTTCATCCTTAATTGCTGAGTGACTTTCAAACTCTTGCTTGTAGGAAAATTATAAGTTACATTATGAACTTTTGAGGTGACCTTCAATTGAGGCCATACTCTTAAGTGAAATAAATAGGACACACATGTGTAAATACCGAATAGTTTCTCTAGTGTGAGAAACTAAAAGTGTAAATAAGGATTAAAATGATTAAAATGAATAATTCATAATTTGAAATAGGAAGAAAAGGTCCAAAGGGGTATGGGAAGTGGAAGGGGAAGGGGAAAGGAAAGAAGGGAAAGGAAAAATTATGAGAAAAGAAAAAAATGGAAACAAAGTCTACGTAAATAGGGAAGGGTGGAGCAGGTGAAGGGTGCACAGGTAATGGGGAAAAAATAAGAACCAAGATACATCATGTACAGGTACAAGCACCCAATGATAA
>NW_004624776.1:7373443-7446138 GCF_000247695.1 Heterocephalus glaber | reverse complement strand
ACTAAAATCAAAATGGATTAAAGATCTAAATATTAAAATAGAAACTCTGAACCAGTTGGAACAGAGGTTAGATAGAACCCTTGAAGACATCAGTATAGGAAAAGATTTTATGAACGAAACCTCAGTTGGCTGTGAACTAGCACAAACAATCAACAAGTGGGATCTCTTCTTATTAAAAAGCTTCTGCACAGCAAGAGATACCACCAGCAGTGTGAAGAGACAACCCACAATGTGGGAAAAATTCTTCACCTGCTTTTCCTCAGACAAAGGTCTACTATCTTGAATCTATAAAGAACTTAAAAAGATCAGACCTTCTAAATTTAATGACTCAACCTGAAAATGGGCATATTGACCCAAAGGTGGGAAGTGACTAATATAATGTGTATGTGTGTGTGGGGGGGGGCAATGCAGGGTTTTTGTTTTTTGTTTTTTTGGGTACCAGGGATTGAACTCAGGACCTTGTGCTTGCAAGGCAGGTGCTGGAACCACTGAGCTAAATCCCTGGTGTCTTTGCAGGGTTTTAATAGAAATAATTTGGAAGCTTTGTAAAGGATGGTTGGAAGACAAAACCTAGCTAGACTGCTGTTATGCTTTCTATCTAGATGTTCTCCCAAAGCCTCATGAGCTCATAGTTTGAGCTTTTGGAAGGTGGCTGGGTCTAGGTTGTGTGAATATGGATTAAAGGTGTGTGATAACTAAATTAGTCTGCTGATTGTTTTATTGTAGTTCTGGGTGTGGATAAGAGGAAGGCCCACCCTGGCTGTGGATGGCACCAACCAATAGGCTTGTAGCCTGGATGGAATAAAAGGGAAAGAAGAAGGAAAGCTGTTGCCTTCTGCCAGCCATGCCATGACTGTTTCTCTTCTGCCATGCCCCTCTGCCATGCTGCCTTGCCTTGGAGCCAGCAGACTTGGGCTTGTTGCTCTGACTATACCTGACCATGTGGTTCAGAAGCCTTTGGAACTGGCTTGTCTGAAGAGTTTGGAGGTGCAGGCTGGAGAAGGAGTCCTAGAATACTTTAAGCTGAGCCTGATGGGAGATTCTGGCAAGAACTCAGAAGACCAGAATGTTGAGTCCAATGCAGACAGTAAAGATCAGGCTCAAGTGGTTTCTGCTGGGAAGTAGAGCTCCAGACTATGTGTTCTATGCTTTGTTTGAAAATTTGTCTGCATTTTGCTCATGTCTGGAGGAATTGCAGGAGACTATGATTAAGAACAGTGGACTAACTAATCTGGTGGAAGAAATTTCCAAGAAATCTAATGTTGAGGTGGTGGCCTGGCTACTACTGGGGACTTTTAGGCAGCTGTACCTTGAGAAACAAGAGCAAACAGCCCAATGGAGTGACTTTAAAACTTTTGAGTTTGGCCAGAAAGGAAGCTCCAGTAAAGTTATAGTCTGCAAAGATGGAGCAGAGGAGAACTCAGTTGCTGAAATGATTAACATAAAAAAGCCAAATACTTTGGAACTGGACAGTAGAAAAGATGATTTGAAGGCATCATAAGAACCAGGAGGACTACACCAATTGCAGCCTCAAAATTGCAAATATGAAAGACTTTGCTTTGAGAAGAGAGCCCCAGGGCACCATGTTCCAGAATGGTGGTGGGATAGAGAATTTGTTCCTTAGGACTGGGTTCATAGTGCTCAGCAATCCAGGCACTTGACCCCTACATCCAAGAGAGAAGGAATCCTGGTTATTGTTTCAGTTGGTGGCACATCTTGGCATCATCCATGTTGTGCTGGTTTTAGGTGTGTACAGAGTGCAAGAGTTGTTGGATCAGGAAGGTTTCCACTCAGATTTCAGAAGGCCTGAGAGAGCAGTTTGTGAAGCTGTGAGTGGGAAGCCATAGATGCAGTAGAGACCCCAGAATGTTGGAGAAGGCAGTAATGTGAATCATCTGAGGAAAGTTGAAAGGAGTCACCAAAACCAGCCCAAGAGAGAATCCATGAGTGCTACAACCACCAGAAGTAGCATAGGAGCAGAGCCATCCAAGCTCTTTGGAGTTCATATCTTGCCACAGATTGTACCAGATGTTGAACATGGACGTATGAAATTTAATGTTTGCCCTGCTGGAGTTTTGTCTTGCTTTGGTTCCATTCCTTTCTACCTCCCTATTTGTGCCTCTTGGAATGGGAATGTTTACTTTGTGCCATTGCATTTTGGAAGTGTTTAACTTTCTTTTCATCTTTACAGAGGTTTGTAGCTAAGAGTTTGCCTTAAATCTCAGAGGAGAATTTGGATTTGGACTTTTCAGCATTGTTAGAACTCTGGCAACTCTTAAAGATTGACTGAATGCGTTTTGCATAAAGGGATGTGCACGAATCTTTTGTGGGCCAGGGATGGAAATGTTATGGCTCATATCTAGATGTCCCCACAAAGTCTCATGAGCTCATAGGCAGGGCTTTTTAGAGGCAGCGGAATTTAGGGTGTGTGATAATTAATTCACTGATTGGTTTATCACAGTTCTGGGCGTGGATAAAGGGAAGGCCCACCTTGGCTATGAGTGGCACCAACCAATAGGGTTGTAGCTTAGATGGGATGAAAGGGAAAGAAGAAAGAAGGCTACTGCCTTCTGCCTGCCATGCCATGGACTGTTTCTCTGTCATGCCTCTCTGCCATGCTGCTGTGCCTTGGAGCCAGCAGACTATTGTCTGAAACTTCTATAAACTGTGAGCTAAAATAAACCTTTCCTTCTTTAATTTGTCAGTGTCAGGTATTTTGTTCCAGCAATGAGAAAGTAACTAAGACAACAGGAGACAAGGATCCAGTTGGAGATAGTAGTTGGGAGGTGTTATAGTTTATATCTAGATGTCACTCAAAGCATCATGCACTCATAGGTGGGGATTTAGGGAGGTGATTGGATCATGGGGGTATGATACTCATCAGGGGATTAGTCTACTAATGAGTTTAATGCTAAATGTGATTTGGGAGGTGAAGCCTATTTGGAGAAAGGCAACTACTGGGGATGTGTCTTGGAAAGGTATATATCTCTGTCTCTTCTCTTGATCTCTCTATTTCTTTCTCTGCTTCCTGCTGCCATGCCATGAGTAATTCTGCTCTGCCATGCCCCTCTTCCGTGCTGCCTTGCCTTGGAGCCAGCTGACTATGGACTGAAATCTGTACAGACTGTGAGCCAAAATAAACCTCTCCTCCTTTAAGCTGTGGGTGTTGGTTATTGTGTTTCAGCGATGAGTTAGTAACTAAGACAGGAGGTGACAGTTTTCATGGTGTAAATACAAGATGGCACCCCGACTAAGATGTTGGCTGAGGGATGACATTAGAATAGGAGAGATAACATTGTGAATGAATAACAAATAGGAAGCATGATTGGTTGGAGGAGGGCAAGGAAAGGAGCAGGAAAATAAAGGAGAATGTTAAGTTTTGAGCCTGGGTGATGAGGAGAATTACAATACAAATAAATCCAAATTCCATTCCTACCCTGCAGGTGCTGAGCATCAACTGTGACTAAAGGGCCAAGGTTTCTGCTTTCAAAGAACATCATTGTACTGTGGAGAGACTCTGGCCAAAGGAGTAATTGTAGTGAATGTGATAAGGAAGAGACCTTGGAACAACAGTTCTCAGGCTCCTGGAATGAAAGGTTACACTCTAAAGCAGATCTGCAGGGCAACAGTTAACAGAATCAACAATAAGTTATTCTCAGAGATATTTGCTTTGGTCATTGTGTCCCCTCTGCCCTAGTAAGATTGCTTAAACAAGGTTGACATGTGTCACATAAAAAAACATCTCATTCCTTCTCTGTTCCCTGACCAAAACTATCGTGCAAAATTGTTGCAAGTGCTTTTCTTTATCTTTTTTTCTCATATCCTTGAGTTACAAATAAATAATCACAGAGGTCTCAGCTTGTCGTTGTTCTCTGAAGATCTCTTATATTGAAGAAGCAGCCTCTCTGGGCCTCTGAGTGACTGAACTAAAGTCTTCTCTCTGAGTCATCTTTCATCCTCTTTGCTGCCATTATCACACACTGTGACATTGTAATGGAGCACATTAAGCAGTCAGGTATAAGAAACAAGGCAAAGTAAGTTACAAAAGCCTAAGAGTGGGCAATTTCAATCTATAGTTCTATATAGATCTTCATGGAAAATCGAAGCCAAAGGACATTGGAAAGCCACATATATTAAGAAGAAATAAGAATCTCTAGACACTTGATAATAATTGTGACCATGAATTTTTACCTTGTGTTTTGTATGCTGTTGTAGGCAGGGTTTGCCAAAGAAACAGAACCCATAGGATTGACTGATAAATTATTGATTGACTAATTATTAGAACAGGCTCACACATTATGCAACCAGAAATCGGAATCAGTGGCTGGTTACAGGTTTGTCTGTGAGTGAAAACACAATGCTATTCCTATGGGCACAGTCATGGGCCTCACTGTATTTCTTTAGCTTGGATGAGGAACGCTTTGCCAATATTTTATGCATACACCTTGGATTTTATCACTGAGAGCCTACTTCTGGTATTTATCACACTGACTAGCAAGTTTCTCATTTCACTAATCAAAGCCCATTTCTGACACAACCTATGCTTATGTTAAAGCTTCAGGTGATGGATGAGATTGGAAGAGGTGATTTCTTTCTGATATAATACCAGCTGACTGCCCTGGATGGTGATGTTTCTATTAGAGCAACTAAATGCCTCCAGAGATGAGGTTTCAACTAATCCAAACTCATTATGCCATTCTTGGTGTCCAACAATTTTAAGATAAATTATGGACACTGTAAAAAAAGTAAATCTATATTTTTCATAAAACCTATAGTAGGGGTCCGGGGATTTAGCTCAGTGGCATCGCACCTGCCTCAGAAGTATAAGGTCCTGAGTTTGATCCCTGGTACTGGAAAAGAAAAATGGAAAAAAAAAAAAACACCAAAAAACCTATAATAGGGATTGTTCCTTTAAATTGATATGATCAGCTATAAATTACTCATATTATTCTTCTAACCAGGAAATCATAACCATGCAGGAAAATTACCAATTACCTCGGAATAACTAACATTTCTGATGGCATAAATTGTGCCAAGAGCTTAGATATATCCGCTTCTTTAATCTTCAAAACAAACGCATAAGCCAGTGTCTTATTTATAATCCCTATAGCAAAATACTCAAGGTGGATACTTCAAAAAGCAAAGAGGTTTATTTTGACTCATCAGCCTGGAGGTGAGATCAGTTGACCCCTTTCAGTAAAGGCCTCATTTTGTGTCACAACAAGAGGAATGGCATTGCATAAAAGGAGCATGTGCAAGAATAGCAAACAGCAGGAATAAAAAGACCAAACATGGAATGTGGAGTTGCTTCCCTTTGTAACAACCCGCTTTTGCAGTAATTAATCCAGTCCCACAAGACCTAACCCACTTCCAGAGACAGGCATGAATCCATTCTGAAAGTGCATCTCTCAACCTAACCACTTCACACAAGGCCTCACCTCTTAAAGGGTTCACCACCTCTGAAAACCATTACATTAGGGACTAAGCTTCCGGCACATGAGCCTTTCAGGGACAAACGATATCCAGCCCATAGCAGCCAGGTGCCATCATCATACACCTGGCTTACAGAGGAGGAAAGTGAGCCTTAGAGGAAGCAAGTATTTGCCTCAGATTATACAGGTAGGACCTGATACATAAAGGATCAGGGTCTGGTGTTCAGAAGTGAGGGGGCTTGAAAACCCTGAGTTACCCTTAGAATTGTGTGTGTGGACATCTGTCACTCATGTTATTTCAGCCAGTTGAGGGGGAAGGGTATGGTCAGACTCTGATTTTTGTTAGATTCTTTTTCGGGGGGAGTACTGGGGATCGAGCTCGGGACCTTGCATTTGCGAGGCAGGAGCTGGAACCACTGAGCTAAATCCCAGGCCCCTTTGTTAGATTCTTAAGGCTTTCAATAGCACTATCTAAACCAGCTCCCTGGGAATCCTACTCCTTTCCCACAGCTGCCCTCATAAGTCATCATCCTAATGGAGACCCAAGAAGGACACTTTGCTTCTTCTTCTGTAGACAGACATATTGACCTGAGTCTATTAATCTAAAAACACAGAAACACTGCCCTAATTTATGGAAAACATGTCAGGTAAGAAAAATCACACTCCCAAGAAACCAAGTGACCTATTGTATTTATCATTCATTTTTTCAAATTTTTCTCTTTAAAACTGGGCCCAAAGAGATCAAGATGGCTCTACACTGTGAAAATATAAACATAGGTCTTTTTCTTCTTTGTTTGTTAAAAAAAAACCAAGACTTTAAGGAATTTTCCTGATAATGCTCCAACAAGCCTTCATGGCTTGTGGGTAATTTCTAACTCTGTGGTCTTTGCTAAAAATGAACCTGCTCCCATATGATTTGTGCCAAAGCAAAATGGTCATTTTCCTTTGGCATGGTGTTGACAGAATCGGTAATCCAAATATTTTACTAGAGTTAAAGCAAACTGAATTGAAAACGAAAGTGAGGGGAGATAGAAGTAGATAACTTCCTTCTGTCTTGCTTCTGAGGTACCTCGAGTTTTAATAGACTAATATTTCAAGAATTAGTACAAAAAGGGGCCGGAGATTTAGCTCAGTGGTGCCGGCACCTGCCTCACAAGCACAAGGTCCTGAGTTCCATCCCCAGTACCAATAATAATAATAATAATCATTAGTAAAAAAGAAAATGTATGGTTTCTCTTTTTCCTTTCATGCTCATTTGCATTTATCTTAAAATTGTCAGTAATTTCTATAGCAAAAGGTATATGTGTGTATATATTTAGCAATACATATGTATATTACACAAATGCATATTAAATATACATACTTTAAATACTATCTTGGACTAAGATAAGTAAATACCTGTTCTTTGAGGCTCATTCACCCATTTTCTAAAGAATTCTTGTGAGTCTTCAGGCTTTGCTGAGCATGATGTGAGGGTTTGGTTGTATTTAGTGCTCATGAACTGCCTGCTATAATGCTCGTCTGTGTGAATTTCATGTTACTATATCAGAATTGAGGGAGAAATTGGTACGGAAATTGATTTTTCTGAAGTTTCAACATTTCAAATGCAAAGCCCCTTTTATCTGGTTACTTCTGGGGAAGTAACAGTTAGGAACTAATGAATTGGAAAAGCCACCAAGATGTATTAGCTCCATGTTGGCCCTAATTTCATGTCCACCTCTAGCCCTGGTGGAAGCTTAATCATGAAGATGAACATGTAGGAAAAGCTTCCTCTTGCTGTCAGAAGGTCGCCAGGGGCTCAGGGAGCCCTTCCTCGAGGTTGGTATGGTCTTATGCTAATTTATTTGTATCCCCTTATGGAATCTCCAACCTCCCTGGAACCTTCCTATTACCATTCATGTGTGAACCACAACAAAGAAGGCATTTCAGGCACTTTAATGTGAGCAGTTTCTCTCTCTTCAAAAACCTAATACATTTACACTCTGCACTATAACTACTTGCCTTTATTTCTACTCTAAATATTTCTTTTGAATTGACTCCTGGCTCCCCAACTAGAATGCACATCCCTTAAGAGGAATGAATTGGTCCTACATTTTCTCATATTTTTTAGCAACAAGCAGAGTGCTATGAATATAGTAGACATGAGTCTTGGTATTGCAAAAGTTTTGTGTATGAGGTATTATCTGTAGTACATAGCTTCATGTGGACAGGAACTGCATGTTAACCATCTTTGCATCTTAAACAACATCCAATTCAACTTATTGCTTAGAGTAAGTTATCAGTTATAATCCCTGGCTTTGTGTTAGCCTGGGGAGAATGACTCATCCCTGGAGAGACTGCAATGAATGAACCACTTCTGTGATTGCCTCACTAGAGCAATGTTAGAAAATGGGGAGAGAATGGTGTGATAGTTAATTGTGATATCAGTTTAAACAGATTAAAAAATGCCTTGCAGATTAGTGGAGCACAGTTCTGGATGTGTCTGTGAGTAACTGACAGGCCACAAACTGAGGAGGGAAGAGTCACCCCAGTTGTGGATGGCACCAACTAATAGGCTTGTAGCCTGGCTGGATGGAATAAAAAGAGAAAGGGGGAAGTTTTTCCTTTTCCTTCTTTGGAGGAGCTCCAGTCTTTGCCATTGCCTTTTGACATTTGTCTCTAGTTCCTTAAGGCTTCCAGCACAAACTCTTCAATCTTCAACATAGACCCTTTGGCTTTCCAACAAAGACTTGCATCAGACTCTGCAGTGAGCTTCTGGCCTTTGACTTTTGGCTGGATCCTCCAAACCTTCAGTGGCCAGATGGCCATTTTTCATTCTTCTATACTTGATTCTGCAGTTAGCCATTGTAATTCTACTTAGTAAATCCTTTATGTATTTTATATTATATTAAATCTGGATATTGTATGTATATTACATTGCCAAGCATGTCCAGACCGGGTAACTGCACCTAGTGAAGGCTTCATGCTACATCAACTCATGGCAGAAAGCAGAAAGCAAGGGTCAAGGATTTAGCTCAGTGGTGCTGTGCCTGCCTGGCAAGCACAAGGCTCTGAGTTCGATTCCTGGTACCAAAAAAAAAAAGCGCAGAAAGCAAGAGGTCATATAAAAAAGAAAATATACACATATGCACTCTTCTGCCTTAATCCTCCCCCACTCCATTGTCTTAGGGCCATTCTTTGCTCATCCATGGGACACCCCAGCATCCCATGCCCCCTGTGCCTTGAGCCTCACTACCTGTTCCTTCTGCTCAGAGCACTCTGTTGCCAGGCTCTTACATGGAACTCCTTGGAGAAGCCATCCCTCACCATGTCATCCTATAAAGTGGCATCTTCACAATCCACCTCCATCTTTCATCCATCCCTTCACAGCACTCACCACCTCCTGGAGGACAGATATGCCAAGAATATTGCCTTGCAGGGCAGGGTGCTCATGTAGAATCTTTTAAATGAATAACACATAAATAGGTGGGTGTACATAGAAGACAGGGGTTTATTGAAGGCTTCATTTGCCTCCTACATCTTTTGTCTTGGTATCTCTTGTGATTATTGTCAAATCATAGTTCATCATATTTCTTTCAAACACTGAATAGGTGACCAAACGTCAACTAATGTTATATAAAACAAAGCAACATAAATAATAAAAAGCCTCGTAGAGAATCTCCTCCAGAAACCAGCTTGAACCCAGGCTACTTTGTCAAATGCCAGGATTGGGGTATGGTTTTGTAATTAGGAGTGCAGTTTTTTTATCAGTTAGGTTTTCTGTTGCTGGGACAGAATATCTGACACACACAATTTAAAGGAAACAAGGTTTATTTTGGCTTGTGGTTTCAGAAGTTTCAGGCCACGGTTGGCTGGCTCCAAGGTAGAAATGTCATGGCCGAAGGGCATGGCAGGGGAAAACTTCTCAGGAGCCGTGGCAGGCATAGAAGCAGAGATCAGGGAAAGAGCCAGAGGAAAGCTGTACCCTTCAAAAGCATGACCTCAGTGAGCTACTTCCTCCAACCAGGCCCCTCTCCCAGCAGTTATGAACTCATCAGTGCATTCATCTATTGATGAGATTAGTGCTCCATGAGCTAATCGTCTTCCAAAAGCCTCACTTCTGAACATATGGCCTTCTGTGGGACATGTTTTGTCTAAGCCATAAGAAGTTTACTGGTCAGTTTAGAGTTGGATTGCCTCTATGCAAACCTTCACTGCATTGCACACTCCATGTGATTGAGGACAACTTGTTTTTCCCATCTGTGCTTAATTCCTTTATTTTTTTTTTAAAGTTAATTTTATTGGTCCATTTTATCCAAACCTAATGAGCACATTCATCCTAGGGAATTAGGGAATTTGTACCCGTACGTAATGTATCTTGATTCTTCTTTTTTCCCCATCCCCACTCCCTTCAACTCCTCTCCCCCTCTTTATGTACAAAAGTTTTGTTTCCATTTTTCCCTTTTATACTTTTTTGCTTTTCCGTTCCTTGCTACCCCCTCCTCTCTTCCTTGTTCCCCTTCCTATTGGAACATTTTCTTCCTGTTTCCCGGTATCTATTATACATTTGCTCCTTATTTCCACTTTTGGTTTCTCACACCAGAGAAACAATGTGATATTTAAACATGTGTGTCTTGTTTATTCACTTGAGTATGGTCTCAAAGTGCATCCATTTACCTAGAAATGTCTTGTTTATCCTTCTTTATGAATGTTTTTATTTGTGAAATTAGATTTTATATTATAGAATTTACTATTGCTTCTCGGCCTTTTGGCTAAGATCAAGTGTATATTATAGAATTTACGGGGCTAATTGCATGTGAATGATATATGTTCAGTGCTTAGGCATGTAGCAAGCCCTGGCTATATGTTTACTATTATTATTGACAGCTGTGTCTATACTGTCTTCATTAGCATTGGGTGCCAGCTGATATAATGAACTTGAAGATTTCTTCATCAGGTTTGTTTGTCCCTTGACAGCCTACTATGTACTACATGTTGGTTCTAGAGACTGAGGCTATTGGTCAATAGGATGAACAAGAGTTTACATTCTATTCTGGAGATAGTAAACAAATAAAGAAAAAATGATCAGGTAGTGCTAAGTACTTTGATAAAAATAAAATGGTGATAAGATGGGGAAAGTAAGGGAGAGGGAGTTTCCTTTAGGTTTCATGATCAGGAAAGTTTTTCTGAAAGGAAACTTTGAGACTGTTACCTGAATGACAAAAGGCAGCAGCAAGGCAAACACATTGAATATGAATTGTCCAGGCCCAGGAATCAACTAATGCAGGCCTCTGAGGAGGAATGGAAGTGGTGTTTTTGAGAAGCAGAAATAAGTCAGTGTGTATAGTAGAATGGATGTTATGGGAAGAATGAAAGAAAATGTGGTCAGTGGGGTGGATCACCTGCTTTGTAGGCTGAGGAAAAGGGTTTGGGCTTTGCTTAAGTTTCTGCAGTATCCCTGGAAGGTGACTGTCATTTTACGGAGTAGGTGAGTGGCATTTAATAAAGTCCTTTCAGGTTGTTGGTGGAGCATGGATTACAGAGGAAAGCATAGAAATCAGAACATCAGCAGGGAATGATGACAAGCCGTACATGTGAGAAGTGAGGGTGATGATGGCCAAGTGTATTTCATGATGTGATGTTTGAATATGGTCCTAGTATGGACATAGGGAATCAGATGTCAGCCAGGATGGTGCTGGTTAATGCCCAGTTCTTTGCCCACCCCAGGAAGGTGTTGGTTTATCCCTCTAGGACTCTTGTCTTTTTTCACTTTATGAAGGTTTTAATGTAAACTTGTAAAGTGATTAGTGTAGGAGGAAAGGCTGAGGCAAAATTCCCTAAACTTCCAGGATGTTCTCCTACAGCTCCTGGAGATATCTAGAAAATAAGCTAAAATCATGTTGAATCTAAAGAGAAAGAAACATGGTGTCTGTCCAAAGGCCAACCAATACTCTTGTGCTGAGAATGGACCATATTTCTATTGGTTTCTCTATTGCAACAGTAACTACAGGTGAACCAATTTGTTTTAGGAATCTTGGATAAAAAAACACATAGGGACCTTTTCTAAAGGTTAAAAGTAGAAAGACCCCCTGTGCTCCCATTTAGTACGTACTACTGTGAATGAAAACTTACGTTTCACATTGAATAATCCGTCACTGGGTTGGATGAATTTCCTCTTTGGATCCAATGACTGGAAGCCAAAGACATTTCTTTGTGTGTGTTTTTGGTGCTCTAATTTATACCACCAGTTATAGACCTGATATATACTTTACTTTGAATACTTTTCAAAATGCAGGGAAGAGACCAAGTGAAGTTTCTACAGGTCTCCTTCCTTCTGGTCATTCAGAGGAGGGAACCCACTCTTGACAATAGGAAGCAAGCCTCTGAAACAATGGCTTTTGACCAGCTAGTGCCACCCTCTCTGCCATTTATCTATACAAAGTCACCTGCTTAGGATCCTGGCTTAGGGTCGTTGGGTAAAAATGATATGCTCAGTTAATTTGACTTGAGATACAAAATAATATTTGGTATAAGAATGTTCCAAATATTGCACAGAGAAATTCTTATTGCATATCTGAAATTCAAATTTATCTGGGTATCTTGTATTTTCATCTGCTAAAATGGCAACCCTTGCTTGGATGGCTGGGAAGTACTCCCAGCAGCAAGGGCCACTTAGGGCACAGTATCTCCTAGGACTTCCCATTTTTGATCTATTCCTTTCTACACAGCTAGACTTGCCAACATTTAACAAAGGGTATTGTCAGTAGAGCAGCCCCCTTTCCTTATATACTTCATTGGTGTCTCAATTAGATCTCATGGCTCTATTTAGGATATTCTTTCTTTTCTTTGCCCTATAGTAGAAGCCATTACCCATCCATTCATCCATCCATCCATCCACAAGTACTTATGGACCACCTTTTAGGTTACACACACCACAAAACAAATCTATAATCTCCCTGAGATTATGTCATGTGAATGATTCATGTTCTATTTTGATACCAACTTATTGGGAGTGTCTTCAGACCATAGGAAGCTGTTGTCATGACGAACAGACTAGCTCTGATCCCAGTATCTCTGGGTCTGTCCAACTCTAGCCTACACACCTTGTATGCCGCTAGTTGCCCTGGTACCAATGTAAATATCTGAAATGTGGTACAGGGAAGCTCAAAGCTAGATGGGCCTGTCCTCATGTACCAGTTAGGGAAGGTTAATTGTGGGAACAAACAGACTTTAATAATATATATAATCACACCAGGTTCTGAGTCCGATCCCTGGTACCAAAAAAAAAAAATCCTTTCCCAATCTGAGCTCTTAAGAATATATTTTGTAAAGGTGCAGATTTCCAGTGATGAATGTCATTATATTGTATACATAAAATGTACCAATAAAATAAAATTTTAAAAAATATAATCACATTGGGAGTTTATTTCCTGTTCAGTTCATAGTTCTGGGCTGGGCAAGAGGTAGGTGGAGCAGTCCTCCCTAGGATGGTCATCTAGGGACTCGGACTGACAGAGCCTTTGCCAACTCATTAAGTCACTTCCAAGACTGCTCAGGGAACACTGCAATCCCAGCCAGGCAGACAGGACGAGACCAGGCCTTTGAAGTGGCCCACACTGCTTCCTCTTCATATCTACTGGACAAAATATATTACTCCAGTGGCTAATCACAGGCTACTTACTCCCTAGTTGCAAGGAAGACCAGGCTATACATACCCAGGAAGAAGGTAAGAACATGGATTCCAGTAACTTTTGGAACCTCTGTTTTCTCATTTGTGAAATACTCCACAGGTTGCCTTTCAAAACCAGTTGGGAAAATCTTGAAACCTTGTCAACCTGCATCCTGCCCTCCTCTTTCCTGCTAGCAGAGATGGCATGGTCTCTGTGTCACAGATACGTGTTTAGCTCACCCTCTGGGATTGGGAGCCCTGCCAGGAGAGGGCCCAATATCTACCACAATATTTGGCATGCAGATGCTGAAAAAATGTTTGCTTCCAGGAAATATTTAGGCATGCTGGTGGTGGAAATGCTGCTTCTCTAAAGGTACTCTGCTCCTGGTTACAGGCATAGTCAGTTCTAGCCTAGGCTACTGAGTTCTGGCTGCCGCGGAGGTGCCCCGCGGTTGCCAAGGGAACCAGCCACTCACAAAGCGCCCTTCTTTGGGTCCCCAAACTCCGCCCCTACTCCCAGCTGCCAGAGCCATGTCAGACGCTGCCATGGGAACTGCCCAGGTGCCAGCACCTCCCTGCAGCCCACCCTGCAGAGCGCCTGGGGGCACGAGTGGGGGCTGGGTTGCGCTGCTTCCGTGGAGAAATGCATTCAAGTTCCAAAGCGACCAGCCGCCAGGAAATGCGCTGCTGGAGCACATCCTCGCTAGGCTGAGAATAGTGAGACTCAGCAGTGGGCGGGGGAGATCTCGTCCACCGCCTAGACTCCCCCGTGTGCAGGGTGCTTGGAGAGTTGGAGGATCGCCCAAAGGACCTTGGGTTATATCCTGGAGAAATGTGGGCTCTGAAGCATTCTCAGAGGAGTATACAAGAAACATGAGTCCGTTTAACATTTAACTAGTTTTAGATTTCTTGGATTAAAAAAAAAAAAAAAAAGGAAGAAAAACTCAGGGATGTTTCTCTAATGCTTGAGAAATCCTGCTCACCAACCAGTTTTGCCTACATCATCCAAATCATCCAGATTGTGTCCTGGCCTAAAGACTAAAGCTGGGGCGCTCTGGGAAGCTGGAAAACTTCACATTTATCTTCATGTTATAACAGAGGAAATTCCCTTTTGACCCCTATGCTGTTCTTCCCTGGAGCAGGGGTTGGTGCTGTGACTTGTCCTGTGTGTAAGGGACATTTCTTCCCTCTTCATCAAAGCTTGCATCCCCTCTGGGCTGAGGCCCACCTTAACATCCACCTACCCTTGCTCCCTGGAGGGTTGACTCACTGTTCCTTTTTAGCACTGGAAGCACCCCATCCTAGGAAACCCACCCAACCCAGGACAAACAGGAAAGATCTACAGGCAGACGTGAGAGACTACAGGCCAGAGGCTGGCTATGGACCCAGTCCTGCCCAACCTGGACTTGATTTTGACACTTGGCTGTGAGATGTTAACTTCTATCTTTGGAGCCTTAATTTCCTTATCTGTTATAGGGAAAAAGGAATAACTATCTCATGGGATTGGAAAGAATGATGTTAAGCACTTTCACATAAGAAGTGCTCAATCAACAGTTATTTTCTAGTGGCAGGCATTTGAACAGTTGCAATATAATTGATAAAAGTTTTGTTGAACTTTTATATTGAAGCCTGAGTACGTCCAGAGGAAGAGCATATAACTGCCTCAGGTGGCTAGGGAAGTCTTCAAATTGCTCCCAATCGCTTATAGGAAGAGCCCAGGTGACACTCCCCCACATCTCACATCCACTGTGAGTCATGATGGGAAAATTTGAGAAGGAAGTACAGCAAACAACATTCTAAGTAGCAAGAGAATTTGAGCAGTGACAGTTGCAGACCCAAAACATATCCTGCCTGTGAACTCCAGTCCAGTATAGATGGGAAGAACTTTGAGGAGGGAGGTTTTGTAGCCTGAGTGTCCTGGAGCAGAGAGCCTGAGAGGAAGGTCTAGGCATTCTAGAATTCTCAGGAAGTACTGGAATATTCTGTTATAACAAAGGCTGATTGTGCGATGCATTCCCTGTGGGTGAAGCCTGAAGACAGGAGGAAGTACACAATATTGGTTGTGAGGAAGATTAGGACTGTTGATGTGTCTGCCTGTGAGCTTTCTCGCTGAGGTAGGCCACAACAGTCTTGTAACTACACCTGGAAAGGTCAGCCCCATCCCAGAGAATCTGAGATGCCAGACTGCAAAAAATTTCCTCCCAGATAGAAGCTAGGCCTTTCTACTGTGGGTCCTTCCCTGGAAAGTCTGAAGAATATTAAATTTGGAAACCCAGTAGCTTCCTCTCTCCCCTTCTACAGTTGATGTGTCTTTTTAGAGGTCGTCTTTTGTGCTTTTTTTTTTTTCTTATTCAGGAATCACAATTCCTGGACTCCTGAGTTGTGTTAAGGTCTTTAACAAGCAAGCTCTGTGCTGAGAGTGTTAAATTCAACAGAATTAGCAGTGAGCAAGAGTAGCAATGAGCATGTCCCCAACCACTCCAGAATGCTCCACCCCCAGGACCAATGGCTCTTGTGGGGCTGGGGAAGATGGGGCTGCAAAATGCAACTGTGCATTCAGAGAACAGCTGGATCTGGTGCTTTCTCCTCACCTACTATCTGAAACAGTGGAGAATTAATACTGGCCACGTTTCCCTCCCCAGAGCTCTATGAGGAGGCGGCTTATTAACAAAGGCAGGTCTGGGTCTATTGTCCTGTGGGACCAGAACAAACATTCTTTGTGGAGCCATTTCTCTACCACTCATCTCTGCAGGGGACTTAATGCCATCACCTGGACTCCATGCATCCCCTTTAACTGCTGCGCTCCACTTTTGGGATCACTGATTAGCGACAATGGCCAACTAACATGTAAAATCCGGGCTCCCTTAGGCTGAAATTTCCTTGGTAGCTGCATCTCACGGAAACCTCATCTTACTAAAGTGGGCCTGGCAGCAGGTGGAGCGTGGCTGTGCATGCTTCGCATATTTTTATGCACACTTCAAGTTCTTAATAAATACAGTGAATTCCTAAATAGGAACCAAAACAGTCAGTCTCCAAAAAAGAAAATGGGCTTGTGCTCTAGTGGGGTAATAGAATGATCAGGTGAACCTGGGTAGAATCAATAAGCCCTCACTTTATAGCTAGCCAATCTGTTATTGTGGGTGCATGATCACGGGGCTTCATTATGTATGCAAAAAGACATCATTTCCTCCAGTGCAAAGAGAGCACACTTCATCTGCATTTTGCAAATGTGAATAGGGTAGTAATGAGAAAGGAGGAGATTTGGATGCAGGTGGGTCATGGCTTGAGCTGGGAAAGAGGTCCTGGGACAAGCTCAGTCCGCTTAGGTGCTCTGGCCCATGTACAACAGTCTTCCTCCTGTCACCCAAGAGAGGCTTATGGATAGGGATCAGGCCAACTTGTGCAGCTCTGCAGAGCTCTAGGGTCAGGCAGTGGGATGCTGAGCCTCCACCTCAGGGAAAGGAGCCCCTCAGAGCAATGCCTGCCCCCTCCTATCCCCAGGAGCCTGTCAAAGGGGCAAGCAGGGCTTCTGGATCTCATTAGTTTATAGACCTATAGCCCGGACCCCAGAGTGTGGGCCTGGTTTCCATCACTTGACTGTTGATTCGCCCTGTAATCATCACCAGAGGGTACATTCCAGGTTCGTGGTTTAAGAGAAAAGCATACTTCTGTGTACAATTGAGGAGGCATTCTGTTCTGCGTAGTTAATGGTTCTCTGCAGCCCAGCTGTGCTCCTTCTCCCATCTGCATCTGCCCATGCTCGCAGCTTTGATCGAAGAGGCAGCCTGGCAGGATTGTGGAAGGGCATGCCCCTCTCCCAATCTGGATTTGCTAAGAGCTAAAAATGCAAACGTGGCCAGATGAATGTGTGCTGTTGTTTTCCATGGAGATCCCCGGGGAGTCCTTGGGCTCTGCATCTTTATTGGAAACACCCAATAAACCACCAGCCTCCAGGCTCCCTGTTGTTTTAGTGCAGGGCCCTTGATGCAATCTCCTTCAGGTCACCAAGGTTCCTCTGATCATGTTGCTGCTTACAGTTACCAAGTATGGTTTCCCAAACCTCTGGCCTGCACCCACAGAGCC
This sequence comes from Heterocephalus glaber, assembly GCF_000247695.1. The sequence goes on along the minus strand of NW_004624776.1, from coordinate 7,428,975 downwards.
CATCAAAGCCAGAGGAAGCTCTTGTTTGCTCTTTCAGCACAGGAGTAATTTCTCAATGCACTAACCTACTCTCTGTGAGCAAAGATAACACTACGAAGCCAACTCCTGGGATGGGGCATCAGCTGGGCCCAGCCTGGCCTCCACTCACACATGTGAGAGCTTTTTTTTCTTTGTAATGGTACTGGGGATTGAGCCCATGGCTTTGTGAATGCTAGGCAAGCACTCTACCACTAAACCACACCTTCAACCCCTTTAATTTTGAGATAGGATCTTGCTAAATTGCCCAGGGAACTTTCGATCCTCCTGTGTCAGCCTTCCAAGTAGCTGGGGTTATAGGTTATGCCACAGACCCACATGAGATTTTTCAAAGGCAACCGGCTAAGGCTTTAGGAGTACCCAGGGCAAAAATGGGTGGACTTTCTTTGAGTGAACTGAAAGCCCTTAATATTCCTGTAGGTTGTTACCAGTGCAGGCAGTAACAATTAGTAACCAAAGAGTGGGAGGATTTCTGTGGGGCAGATAACTGGAAAATTAAGGCCTCTGTGTTAAAGCTTCATAAAGAAAATATGCATTTTAGCTACAGGCAGGCCCCTCTGTCACTAAAGGCTGAGGAGACCCACCTCTGACTCCCAGAGGTGACTCTATGGTTGTGCTCAGCACAACTCTGCCTAGTTCGGTGGCCAAAAGCACAAAGGACTAGTGCCGGCCATGTGAGCCAGTGACAAGCACATCAGGGCTATCTCCTGGCATTCAGGAACCTGGAGTAAGTTAGGGACCAGTGGTGCCAGAGAATTTAAAATAATTGCAGTGAACAGGGCAGACTCTGTGTCAAAAACAGAGTGTACAATGAACAGACACAATTGTACTATTTGAAACGCAATCAACATCATACCCTTGGCAAAGTCTTTTTCTTGACTAGTGGTATTGCCATGGCCAAAGGTTAACCGCTGGGGACAGCAACAAACAACAAGAGCACTGGTCATTTACACTTGGCCATGGATGTCATGAATACAGTCACTGGGGGATGTGTCAATGAACTTCTGATGAGCAATTGAATCTAACTAATCTGATTTTCCCGCATCTGACATTCTCAAAGCACGAGTTTCCGTAATCCTTTGACTGACAAGAATGTTAGGTCTTTAGACATTTCTCTCATCATTTCTCATTGTTGCATCTGCCTGACACAATGTTCACTTGATGAAAAGGTTAGATTTTTAACTGCAGGCATTAATGACTTCAGAAGACTCAGCAGAGAGAGGAAGTAGAAGGGGTGGATTTTGCCTTAAGTTGGTGGAAAGAATAAGAGGGGTCTCTTGGCTGTCAGAAATCAGTGGTAGGTAGAGGCAGGGACCAAGAAACCTAGGCAGGGATATCTCTTATAGAAACAGAACCCTGGAAGGTATTGCTTTACTGCAAGCTGTATGCACATCATTTAGTTGGCTTCCTGGCTCAAAATTAGTCTTTGAATTCTACCTCACCTCTTCTCTGATGGAACCCTTATACCAGCTGAGTGGTCCACATGGGGGCTGTCAGCTGTGATCCCTTTCTACATCTCCACATCCCCATCCAGGATCCCCTTGAAGGAGGACACCTCACCCAGTCATGGCTTACGGTCTATGGCTGAGATTCACTGGAATGCAGCCATTGGGAAGAGGCTTCCTTTACCAGGGAAGGAAAAGAATCTAGAGGCTGTTAATGGTTATGTTAGTCAGCTTTCTGTTACTATAACTAATATCCAAGATAATCAACTTACAGAAGAAATGCTTTATTTTGCCTCATGGGTTTGGGGATTTCAGTCCATGATCTGTTGGTCCTGTTGCTCTGGGCCTGTGGTGAGACAGTCCATCATGATGGCAATGAGTGGCAGAGGGAAACTGCTCACCTTATGGCCAAGAGCAAAAACGAGGGAGAGAAAAGGGCTGGGGTCTCACTGCCTCCTTGGAAGGCACGCCCCTAATGACTGAAGACCTCCCACAGGGACCCACTTCTTAAAGTTTCCACCACCTCCTGCTACACTACCCTGGGAATCAAGCCTCTTACGCATGGGCCATGGAAGGATATTTAAGAGCCAGCCATAACAATGGTCACATTCCCTGTCTCCTGTGGAAAAGGATCCACCCCCTTTTAGTGAGAATAAAGCCAAAATGTAGAGAGAACAATATGGTAAGAGCAGTTGGAAGGCTCTGTCTGAATTTGTCCTGGAATCATTTGGTTATGTGAACCAATGTGCTTCTCTTCTTGTCCAAGTTCATATTGTGTTTCTTGATATTATATTTGCTAAGCATTTCTTAGCATTTGTCACATCATGTTGCTATTATTTCTGGTGCACAGTTTTTGGTGCATGTTGGCAACTGAGCGTTCATTCAGTCCAGCAGCTCTCAGCATATAGAGTTGGCCTTCTTGCTGTATCATCTCAGCAGAATGGAAGGCAGAATGGTTTGAGAGCAAGAGAAGACTGAACGTGGCTTTATAACAGGACTGCTGTCACCATAACTAACCTCTGCCATGGTGACACCATTAATCCATTCATGACCTAATCACTTCTTCTTAGGACCATCTCTCATTGCACTGGGGAGTAAGTTTCCAAAATCTGGTCTCTGGGAGACACATTCAGACCTCTGCATCCTCAGAATGAACTTTTAACTGGAAACAACAGCTTTTTCCCTTCTTTTGTTTGCAGTACTGGGGATTGAACACAGGGTCTCCACACTGATCTACATCCCCAGACCTTTTCTTTGATTTTCTACTTTGAGACAGTCTTGCAATGTTGCTCAAGCAGGACTTGAAGTTTGACCCTCCTGCTTCACCCTCCCAAAGTGCTGAGATTACAGGCATGTGGGACTATGCCTCGACTGGAAGTACTTTTGGGGCCCCTGGGGACCTTCTGCACCTAGCCTGTTCACTTTCACCTTACTGATGTCCAGAGGGAGCTCTGTGCTCTCTTACTACTCAGGCACACCCATCCTCCACACCGAGAAGGTTCTACCAGTTCCACTTACTATATCCTGCTCAACCGCTAAGGTCCCACTCAGGACCCTTTCCAATTCTAATGTATCTTTTTGGTGGAATTTCCACAGTACATGTTTTTAAACCCTCTCCTCTCCATCCCTCTCCTCTGGAGGTAGCCTCTAAGTGCTGCTCCACTGCCTCTCCCCTGTCTGCCCACTGGTCTTTGCTGGCAGCATGTCTTAGCTCAAGACTTGCCTCCCTAATGGGACTTCTCCTCAAGGCCCATATGTAAAAGGTTTGGTCCTCATCTGTGGCACTATTGGGAGACTGGGAAACCTTTAGGAGATGGATCCTAGTCAGGGGTTAGGTCATTGAAGGTATGGGACCTCACCGCTTCCTGTCTCTCTTTGCTTCTAACCCTTTAGGAGATGAACAGGTCTCCTCTGTCATACACTGTCACCATGAGCTACTGTGCCACCAAGGGTCTAAAACAACAGAACCAAGTGACTGTGGACTGAAACCTAGAACAAAATAAACCTCTTCCTTTATCTTTTGCTGCAGTGACAGACAGCTGACTAACACAGCCCTCTTATTCTCATTTTTCTATGATCTGGTAAACATTGGATTACTATTGAGTTGTTAGTTATTCCTTAGATCTCTGTGAGCAGAATAATCTTTTTTACTGTCTGAAGGAAGGAAGTCATTTTGGCTATCTAATACTGCATTCAGTCTGCAATCAAAACAACGATCAGATGCTTCCTGTCACAGAATATGAATGGGAAAAGGGAAGTTTCTGTTACCAGACCACTCTCCATTCAGCTGCCCAGCTGCCATTTATAGAGCATCTCCCATGTGCACCGTGGACACATTCTGGAGGAGCAAAGCTGAACACGGAGGGATTTACTTTTAATGAGCTCACATTCAGAGACAGGGACAATCTCATAAACAGACTATGAGGATGCCACACAACAGGAGTATCAAGGAGGCCAGCAGTGCTGGTTGCCCTGGGGTATGTAGGGAGGAGGGGTGCCCCAAAGCCTCAGGGCTCTGACACATCTTTTACCCTCCAGAAAGAACTGCTGGACAGATCCGTGACTGCCAGCCACATGGGGAGCAGCATATGTGAAGGCACTGGGCTGGATGTATCTGCTGTATGGGGGTATCCTCAGGCTGCCAAGGGCCAGAGGGAAATGCTAAGGAAGGGTGGCCCAGGAAATGCAAGAGAAGTGGCCTCACCTGTGCTCTGATTGGCTTCCTGGACTCTATTCACAGGAGGCAGCACACCACCTTCATTCCATTTGGCTCTGTTTTCTTTTGCCTCTGATGTCTTTCTATTCTATGGGTCTTTTCTTCCCCTTTTCTCAGTTTTTGGGATGGAACTCAAGGTAGACACATTTCAGGGCCTCGTGAAAACCCTATTCCACTGAGCTATATCTTGAGCTCTTTTTATTTTTTATTTTGAGACAGGGTCTTGCTAAGTTGCCCAGACTGGGATCAAACTTGTGATCCTCTTCCCTTAGCCTCCCATGTAGTCAAGATTCTAGGTGTGCACCACCATGCTCAACTCTTTGGCCATATATATATATATATATATTTCCTCAGTGGATGTCTATGAGGCATTAGGATGTGGCTCAGCATCTGTGATTGTATTGAAAGCCAGAGGTATTCCCTGTAAACACCAGCCTCCTCTCCAGTCTCACAGATGCTCAGACTCTGAGCAATGTTCCAGACAGGGCTTTGGGGTTAAAAAGACTGGTATAGATTCCTTTTTTCCACAGATACATTTCCTGACTCTAGCTTCATCCCTTAGTTCTGACGCTGAGTAACTGAAGAACTTGAAGCAGATCATTTAACCTCTTGGAGCTTCCCTTTCTTGGCGACAATAATAGTCTCTTCTCTGGCTGTTGTAAGGATGAAAAGATTCAATGTATGTAAAAGTGCCTGCAGCTTAACGAGTACATAAGCAATGTGCCAACTGCCTTCTCTGGGAAATTCTGCCCAAGGAAGCTTTAATTACATACAGTTGCTTTCTCTTTCTCTCAATTTGTTTGCTTCCAAGACAATTAACAGACCAGAGAATTCTGCTACCTATCAGCCACTGGTAGCCAACAGACTCCCGATGTTGGCACCAACAGTGTCTCTCAAAGCTGGGACACTTAGGCAGGTGTCAGCTTGTTGCTCCATGGCTCCCGGTGCATCCGGATCTGTGACAGTTACACAAGACGTGTGCCTAAATATTTACCATGTTCAGAGCCACCCCAGCATGGCGGGGCTCAGAAGAAAATCCAAAAAGCAAGACAGCTTTGGCATATTCCACTCTTCACTTGGTGGAGCATATGTCTTGATGTGAAGTATCCCCAACAGATGGGGCAACCTGTTGCTTTCAAAAATTAACAATAATGATCGCCTTTCAAATTCAGGAGCAAGTATCAGGCATGTTATATCCTTTGTCAAAGGTAGGCATTTAGAATGATTCACTGGTGCCATTTTCCCATTGTGCAGGCTCCTACTTACATGTACAGTGTGCCTGCATCTGTTAAATGCCACAGGAAGGGACAGAGGGAGCCCACACGTTTCAATGCCAGCTAAGTACCTGGCACAAGCTTTTGTTTCCCCATTAATGCTGCAACAACATTGTTATCTCCAGCATTCTTATTTTACACCTGTAGCTCATAGAAAGTAAGCAACATAGTCCAGACCACACAGCAAGAAGAAGTAAGACCAAGATTTGCTCCTGATTCCTTGATTTTAATAGTGTGGTATAATGGAAACACTAACAGAAGAAAAACAATGCCCAGCATCCTTTCCAAAGGCTCCTTGAACAGAGTATGGTAGTGCACCCCTCAGGGACAAATGGCCAATGTCCTAGGCCCCAACTTTTAAAGGTTCCAATACCTCTCAATAGTGCCACAGTCTGGAGATCAAGTCTTTATTTAGCACATGGACCTTTAGGGAACATTTAAGATCCGTAACATTTAAACCATAACAGCAGTTGCCTGACCTCCAAAAATTTCAATTTGTCATCCTAACTCCCTGGTTCCACTAGCTACCTAAGTCATTTAGAATATATTTTCTGAGGGCTGGGGATTTAGCTCAGTGGTTCTCCCACCTGGCTCTCAAGAGCAAGGTCCCATGTTCCATCCCCAGTACCAAAAAAAAAAAAAGAATATACTTCCTGAAATGAGGAAGTCAACCAAACAAGCCTTTGTGTACTTGGAAAGCTGAGGCAGGATGATTGCTTTTCTCAAGGCCAGCTTGGGCAACTTAGTGAGAACTTGTTTATAAATAAATAAGGCTGGGAGTGTAGCTCAGCAGTAGAGCACTTGCCTAGCATATATAAAACCTTGGGTTCAAACCTCAGTATGACACATACACACACACACACACACAAGGGTTTTGAAGAGATGGGTCTTGCAAGCGTGACACAGTGTATCCTGACTTCATTTGACAATTAGGGTTGGGAATTCCTCCCAGTCAAGGTGGCCCTGATCCCAAGGCCTCTCTGTAATTTCTTCCATTGAATATGGCTCAGGATGGTGTCTGCCAGGAGTATGAATAGGACAGGGTCAGACTTCAAATGCCAAGCAGGCAGCCAGGGAGCACAAAGATTGCCCCAGGGTCACTTAAGCCTGTGGCGTCAGGGCTGTGTGGAGGGACTGCACTGTCTTTCTCAGACCCTACCCGGGAGCATAGAGGTGAGGACAGTAGCTGTGCATGCACACAAGATTCTAGGCTCCAGGAAGACAGGCACAGCCTGCAGACACTCTGGGGAGGAGCCACCCGGAGGTCCCCTGCAGCTTCCGGCAGCACTCCCTCCCCCTACAGAGCCCAAGATTTCCACACCTCCAATGAAAGTCTTCTAGGACATCTCAGGAGCCCAGGAGAGCTGCATGTCTCATGGGACGGAGACAGGGAAGGACACTTTCAGGTCTCTTCCTAAGAGTGAAGACTCACCTTCCTGACACAATTAGAAACTGACTTTGTGCTGCTAGTGCTGGCAAGTCAGCATCTTAAACAAGCTTTCTCTTCCTGAGGATTTTGATGAAGGGACCTGGGCGCTGCATTTTGCAAACTGCTGCTTTCCCTGACAGCACAGCCTCCCTGGCTTCCCCTGTGGCTGCAGCAACAATTCTTAGAGCCTTTCAAAGTCACAAGGCCTGCTCTCAGTCTGCACCAAAGTCTGTGGGCATCTTGTCTGGACTAACAGGCATGCTGTAGACCGCAGGGAAGGCCCGGAGGAAAGACTAGCCCTTGGGGTCTGCCTGAGAGTCTGTCTCAACAAGAATGGTGCAGTACCCTGGCCTCAGAGCCCAGAGGAGTGACCTGTGAAGAGATGGACAGGCAAGTACTCAAAGCAGGACAGCTCCTGCAGCTCTGCAGCCTGGAAAGGGTTAAGAGTCTCCCTGGATTCTGAGCAGTAATTCGAACCCTTGAAAAATAGGGTCTTTTATGTTGGGCTGTGAGCCTGGCTGGGGGCTTGACTAAAGCCCTGGCTCCCCACACCCACTTCGGGAGGCAGTAGGCTCTATCACTAGGACAAAGAACACCGTCCCCCAGAGGCACATCCGTGGAGGAGGAACCAGAGTGTGCAGACATATTTCTGAATGGTTTGAAAAGAGGAAAACAGCAGTAGACAAAGGCATGAGTTAGTGATTCAGAGTATTTCCCTGTAAAACAGGAGAACTGTGACAGCTAGAAGGGAGCAGGGACATTGCTCTCCCTCACTCCCTCTTCCATTTAGACTCCTCATTGCTTTCTTGATGTGTCAGGGCTCTAACCCTAGCTATCTCACTGACTAATAGAGAATTCCATTAGGCCCTTTCTTTATGAAGAGAATTAATGACTCTGTGAATGTAGTACTTGGAAAACATAGGGAAAGCATTTTCCCCAAGCGTGATGATTCTTTGGCAGGGAGGGAGGTGGGGGAGGAAATGTTCCCAGTCTGCAGTGAGGTCTTCTCACCCAAGCCCTGTCTGCTGCTTTTCTATAAAGCCAGGTCCTGCCATACTTAGAAGCCCAAAAATCCTAAAGAAGAAATAAAAAGGAAAGCACAAGGAATGGGAACCAGGAAAAATGAGATGTGCTTGCTGAGTTGGAAAAAAATAAACTGCTAAAATTTTCAATTATAAATGCATATTGAACGTTAAAATGTAGGTCATGGGCTAGCACAATTTTGGTCTTGAGTTAGAGAAATGGGCTGTTGATGCAGCCAGACTGATTCATTTCCTTGTTCTTATGAGCTTTGTGGGGCTGGGCAATGATATAAAGGACTTGGAAATGAGGTAAATAAATAAAAGAACAAACATCCAGGAGGAGGCAGAGGAAAGAGAACAGGGCCTTGCTTGGGTTTTGTTGCTGGTATGAATAAGGCAAGATGCTACCAAGGGAGGGAAGGGAGCAGGTGGAAGAGGGAAGAGAGGGTCTTTTTATAAAATCATGGCATTTGCAGGGGCTTCCTCAGGGAAGATTCCTGGTCAACTAAAGCTTCCCATTTTCAGATCTCCAGTCCCCTCTCCTTGAGAAAATCACAGCATCAGTTTAGCAGATCTTTACATTTTGCAAAGTTGCTCAGTTCCATTTGGGTTCTCTCAGGCAATGGAGCTGCTGACTGACCCAGTGAAGCCATCAGTTCTTCTCCGAACTTGGTTTGGCTGCATTAACTCGTGTTCTCTGACACATAGTGTGGAGAACTAATAGTCTCTTGATTTTGAGATGAATTTTTGAGATCCAGGAATTGAAATCTTCAAAAAGTGTCTCTGTCCTCCTAACACTGGCAGCCTAAATATGTGCCTTTCAGATAGATGAGTTTTGGGGTCACTCTGTCATGACTTTCTTTTTGTTTCCTGGTATGTATTTGAAAGCATTTGCCAAAACAGTGAACTGGTATTGCCAGATTGCAACTGTGATAGTCAAGTTTTTGTGGCTGTGACAAAATGCCTGAGAAAAACAACTTAAAGGAGAAAAGGTTTATCTTGGCTCTTGGGTTCCGAGGTTTCAGTCCATGGTCAACCCAGTCACTCATGGGCTTGTGGGCATCATAGCATGGTAGCAAGAGTGTGGTAAGAGGCGGCTGCTTATTTGATGGCAGCCAGGAAGCAAAGAAGGAGGATAAGGGTTGGGGTTCTAATATCCCTCACAAGGGCACCTTGCCAATGGCCTATGCCCTGCTTTTTCAATGTTCTAATACCTCTCAATAGTGCCACAGTCTGGAGACCAAGTCTTTAGCACATGGGCCTTTAGGGGACATTTAAGTAAACCATAACAGTGGTTGCCTGACCTCCAAAAATTTCAATTTGTCAGCCTAACTCCCTGCTTCTACTAGCCATACTTCCTGAAATTAGGAAATCAGTAAAATAAGCCTTTGTATATTATATGCAAAAGCAAAACGTCTGGAAGACACTGGTTGGAGGTGTCTGAGTCAAAGATGAAACAGAATCAAATATAGAAAATGTCACCACTTGGGAAGTCTGGCAGAGAATATGAAAACGTCCTCCTTCCTGTAAAGGATTATAGGTAATGAACACTCACGACCCCTTTGACCTTATGCAAGGCCACAGTGAAAATGTCTGTAATGCCCATTTTATTATTTGTGTTCCAGAAAGAATTTAAGGTAGTTTACAAAGTAGGAGATACAAAATGTAAACTTATGTATATACTAAAAATAGGAGCAAGAGGAAATGCTAAAAATAGGAGTAAGAAAAGTTGAAGGCTATCACATAACACAGACCCAGGTCCAGGCAAGGAAAAGTACAAGGTGCCCTGTGCAGGTCTATATGCTTCCTTCCAGTGGGTACTGGCTCGGCTCTAGGAGTTAACAGATAAAGGGAAACGGATGGGTGTTTAACATAGAAGCAAATCAATTGCTCAAGAGAGCTCTATTTTTGGAACCCAGGAAAGAGAGTCATCTCTCCTGCCGGCTGTTCCCTACTGCCTGTGTAATGTACTAAGCCACAACCCTAATAGCATCCTGTATCTGATGTGGTCTCCAGCAGTTCAGAGTTTAGAGCTGTGGATACTGCCGCAGGCTTCAATTTTCTTTTTTCTTGGTGCCATCTGGTCCTCATACCTGGGTCCATTCTTATTCAGGTCTGGTTTACTTTGGTCCAGGCCTTTCACAGTCTTCCCGTCAGGTCTAGTAACAGTACACTGCTTTTTTTTTTTTTCTTTCTGTGGTACTGGGAGTGAAACCCAGACCCCTGAGCATGCTAACCACATGTTTGGTCACTGAGCCGCACCCCAGTCCTGACACTCCACCTTAAGACTTCAACCCTCAGCCTGCCAAGGCCAGGGGCACACTTTGTCCATCTGACCTTTGAAAATCTGAGACCCATTCAAGCATCCAGAATGGGGGATTTGTCAATCCACTTACGTTCTATCGTTTAAATGTTTCCTGGCTCTGCTCACATTAAATGTGTTTAGAAGAAGCTGTGTTGAAGCTTCTTCATGTTGGAGAATATATGAGCCTCCTCTTTGATAGAACCCTGGTGCCTTCCCTGGCACGAAGGCATTTCTGGAGGAGCCTTCGCACTAAAGACAATTAAAAGCCCAGCTCCATCCCTCAGTGCTTCCTCGCGGTGCTCCTGAGTAGGCAGGGTGGACGCGCCATCTAGTGGCGGCTCCCGGAACGTCTACATGCGTCGCTCCAGAGGGCTCCTAGAGGGGCAGGCATTGAAACCTGAGCTGATGGAAAGGAGCATTGAGTGTTGGCAAGAAACCCGGCTAATTAAGCGGCAACTTAACCTTTCTGGCAAGGGATCTTAGCTGCAGGGTCCTCCTTGTTGCAGACCCCTTGTCCTGGCAATCTTGCCTGCTGCAGTGTCTCTCTACTAAACCAGGGAAGCCCTGGGACGTCCCCTCCAGCAGGGCTCCCCACTTTGACATGGGTGTGTTTCACCTTGTCTGTTTCTGCCCAGGATTACTCTGCAGGATTCCCTGTGTCACTCAAAGGAGCCCTGGACCTGTCTCCACCCCCAAGACCTCAGGAGGCATCTTCTTACTACTGCAACATCATTATGAGATTACTAGGAGTCTGAAAGGAACTTCTATCCCCATTTATAAGGAGACTTTCATGGGAAACACCTTCCACATTCTCAACAACATTCCATGTATAAATCACCCATTCCACTTTTCTTGCCTAGCATGACTCTGTAGCTCTTCCCTGGGGCGAGTTCAGAATCTGACAGCTAGGGTATGGGACATGTTTTCTTGGTTGGGGCTGGGGGAGTCCCACCTTGGCCTAGATGGGCTTCTAGCAGGCTTTGGATCTGCCTTGGCAGGTCTGATGGCAGGGAGGCTCACCAGTAAGTGTGCATGGCAGCTGCCCTGAGCCACAGTGCAGGCACAGAGATCCACAGCAAGGATGTGAGGCCAAGTTGTAGGAACCCCTGGCTGATGGCCTCCACCTCTTAGCTCCTCAGCTTTCCAGCAAGGCTGTGTTCTTAGGATGGCCTAGGCCAGCCTCAGAGAGGATGAATGCCCAAGGGCTTGGTGTGCCTGCTCAGCATAGGCTTCCGGACTTGGTGGTCTATGTTCCTGACTCCCTTGCTAGACTGCTGGCTTCTCCTCTGTGCCTTCTACAGCAGTTACTCAGCCGCAGACTGTCTGTACTCCAGTGCCAGCCCAAGGCCTCTCTCGGAGAACCCAGCTTAATGGCTAACTCTTCCTATGAAAGTCAGAGAGAATCCTTGACTTGTTAGGTTTGTGAACTTCTTTGTAGAGCATGATGATATTGGGGTGTTCCCAGGGTTCCCACACTCCCTGTCCCAGAGTTCAAGCACCCTGGCTACCTCAAGGACCTTATGTTAGACTCAGAACCTCTGACTTGAGGGAGGTGAAGAGGGCTGGAATGAGGAATAGGGACGATGAGGGCATAGGGACAATAACAGAGCTTCAGGCACTCAGACAGGACACTTTCTCCTAATTCCTGCTTCTGATCAGACCCACAGCCTCCCTGAGCTCACAAATTCTGGGAGGGAACCCCAGAAGCCAGTCCCTCTAAGTGTGCTGTATAGCCTTGTGGGTGGGCTGCTGGGCCTAGGCCCAGACTGCTGCACACAGTGAGCATGTCAGAGGACAGAAAAGCTCTGCCTTCATGCTCAGTCACTCATCTGGAAAAAGCTGGGTGGGGACCATGATGTCTAGAAAGAGTAGCAGTCTGTTCCTGCCCCTTTGCAAGGCAGATGGCCTCTGAAAGTGAATATCACAAATGCTCAGTGTGGGTTTATCAGGGTTAGATGTCCTCTATTACACGTGGATACAGGAGGCAGCAAAACAAGATTTGGCATGGATAAGAAACAGAATTTAGGAGTTAGACCAGTGGACACAGAACATATACATATATTAATGAAGTTAATCCACATACAACTCCATGCTCCAGGTCCTATTATAACTCTCATTTTATAGTCAAACAAATCCATGCACAGAGAGGCTTAGCAACTTGCTAGTCACCCAGCTAGAAAGTGACAGAGCTAGGCTTTGAGCCCAGGCTGGGTGACACAAAGGCCTGTGTTCTCTAACTCAACTTGGGTTGGCTCTGAGGAAGGTGGATGTTAGAGTCTGAGAGCTCTGGGCTCTAGTTCCCTTTCTTACAAGTTGCAGGATCTCAAGCAAGTCTCATGGTTCCTTTTGACTCAGTTTTCTCATCTGAATCTAAAATATCACAATCCTACCTTGTAGGGATGTGCAATGAACTAACGATGCCAAGGGTTTTGCTGGCACACAGAAAAATGCCCAATGTAGCATTATGTGACCTCTTTGGATCCATGCCACCCTCTGTCCTCCAAGTGGCTACTTTAAAGAAACTCCTGCCCCAAAATGTCAGACAAGGCTGACAAGACAGCCCAGCAAACCAGGCCTTGAGACAGTTGTCCTGCATCAGCATCCAGGCTGTGGCATCTGAGAAGCCTGGCAAGAGCTGCTTTCTTGTGGCTTCTCTGCCGGCTGGGGCCCAAGGACCTGCAGAGCTCCAGGCTGCCTGGTGTTCTCTTTTCAAGGGGCTTACGCGCTGGCAGCCGGCCCGCCCCCTGCACATTCCTACCGAGCCTGCATCAATCTGGCCCTTGTTTCCCTGGCAGCGGCGGGCGGGACGTGTGGGAGAGGGTCGAGAGCACGCTGTCACCCAGCCAAGCCGCCTGGAGAGCCCAGGGATCCTGAGCGAGCCAGGTCTAAGCCTCGGGAGGAGAGGCCCTGTTGGCCAGGGCACGCAGCAGCACCGGAGGTGGGATAGGCTGGGGTCTCATCACCTGGCCAAGGATTCGCACAAGGCAGCAGTTTTGTTTGGAGGGCCTTTGGGTGGGTTAAAGCATATAACTAAGACAGGATAAAACTTTTCTACTACACCTTCTTTATGTGAGGCAGTATGCACTCATGTTCAGAAACTTTGAGCAGCAGTCCTAGAAAAATATTCCTCCAGGGAGGAAATAAAGAAAACCTTTCTAAAGACAGGGAAGGAGGAAGAGGGCCAGTGGGCCAGGGCGGGGCCTGTGGGGGTGGCAGAACAGAGGCACAGGTGGGCTTTGTCTTAAAAGACTATGACATGGGATAATTAAAAGCACGATGTAATTGCATTTACATGGGTTCCTTCTAATGGGATCCCTAAATACTCAAAAGGCCTGAGTGCTTTTCTTTAACAAAGCCAAACTTTTAGCTTTTACTTTTTGTTTCATCTTCTTAGAGTTGATTTTTCTGTCATGGCTTTTCCTTTTCTTTCTTCTTTCCTTTTTTTTTTAACGTAGGGTCTTGTTATATCACTAAGTTGCTCAATCTGAGCTCACGCTTGCAATCTTCCTGTGTCAGCCTTTCAGACTGCTGGGATGGCAAGCACGTACCACCTAGGGCCACATACCTTGTGACAGGCAGCTCTGCCCCTGAGCCACATCTCCTGGTCTCATCTTAATGACCTGTAGAAGCCATGAGTTCTATCATTCATGTCTTAACTGGAGGTTAAGGACTAAAACAGTCATGCACCCTGCACTCTTTCCCATTTGCAGAATCAGAACTTGGGTCAGTATGATCATTCACAGAAGCACATGCCTTTATACTGCAAGCTTTGTTTTTCCCCAAAAAATAAATTGTATAAATATAAATACATTTTTTCCAACAAATGCTATTATAAACACATCAGGGAAATTCATTTGTAAAAGCTACCCTAAAGCTAATACTTTATTCATTTTGTTTGTTTTTAACTCAATAAATGTTGTGTTTATCATATGCCAGATACCTTCTAGCCATGGGGATTGAACATCAGATGAGACAAGGAACCTGCTTTTCTGGATCTGTGATTTCAGAATGAGCATATTTTTTAATAAGTGAAATAGTTTTGGACTGTAAAGGAGGAAAGTGGCTGGCTGTGTTGGAGGCCTACATGAGCTGTACTTACTGAGGAGAACCTTCAGAAGGGGACATCAGAATTGGGCTGTGAATACCAAGGTGGAGCCAGTCACATAAAAGTAGAGCAGTAAGAGCTCGGGATAGCAGCACACTAAGTGCAAAGGCCCTGAGATAGGGAAATGTTTAGTGAGTCCAAGGACCTGAAGGGCAGCCGTGTCAGGAACAGAGTGAGGAAATATTCTCAGAGAGCTTACAGGAGCCAGGTCAGGGGGCTCCAAGTGTTGGTGTGAGGGGCTACACAGTAGATGAAGCTGTTAGAGGTTGGTAAGGCAGGAAGGGACTCTGTCTGCCAAGGACTGCTACAAAATAGTGTGGAAAGATGGGAGACACAGGCAGGAGTTATCGTTCAGACAAGATTGACCATGACTCTAATTACTGAAGTCAGGCAGTACATCCTCTTTTGTTTTGAGTGTTCTTGGGAGTGCCTTTCAGGTGCAAAAGAAATAAAATGGAAAAAGGACCCTTTAAATGGCAAAGGAACCAAAATAATAGCAGAAGGTGCTCTTTCTACTGTGGAGACTAGGTTCCTAAAGAATTCAATGGGATGTGCACTGAATTTGCCATAGCTGGGTCAATAAGATGGGGCGTGGCAGGGAACTGGGAGGTGGAGTTGGCTCTATCTGCTGATAGCTTGGGTGTGGAGGTGCTGGGCAGAGGGGAGTTTGTACACAGGACCAGGAGGCTTGCCATCTCCAAATGTGCCTCTTGCCACTAGATGGGACTGTCATCTGCTGAACTACATTAACTAGCCCCATTAGTTGGTGAGAATGTATTAATTGTGTTTTTACTTTGTGATGCGCTGACATCATGGGTGTTTCAGATGAAGTGTCACAGGATGCGTGGACTCTTGAGTCATCTCTTGGAGGAGAACTCATGACCTGGAACCTTCATGCTGGTCGTGGCAGGAGTAAGAAGTAAACTTACTGGGTTAATTTATGCTTTGTAATTTAGGGGTCACTTGTTCCAGCTGTTGGTGTATTCTAACCATTACAACTACTTGCTTCGAGTGGACAGAAATCTCATGGATAATTGCAGTAGTAAATGACCCTAAATGATAGCTTAGCCAATGATTAGAACCCTGGGCAGATCAAGTCTTGTGTGGGATCAGCTAACAAGATGCAAATGACTTCTACACACTCTATGGTAAGAGTTGTGAATGAACATCAAAATGACCCAAGACAGAACAAAAAGATGAAGAGAAATGAAGCTTCTTGAAAAATGCATATTTTGAACAACCAACCCTTGAGAACATCACTTAGCTAATCCCTAGAAGGGACTGGGCCTGAGAATAAGAAAATTTAACACAATGATACCTGAATCAATTGTTATTCATTCAGTAGGTGTTTAGTAAACCCCTACTATGTGCTAGGCTGTGTGCTCGATGCTTGGGATAATGTGGAAAATAAATTACACTAGGTGCTTGTGCTGAAGGAAATGATAATGCAGCGTGGGGCATAGAGAAAAAAGGATTGAATAAAACAATCAATGAAACAGTTCTAAGTTGGATCAGGAAATGTGAAGGGGTCAGACAAAGGGCTGACACAGCAAAGGGAAGGCTGTGGCTTCAGTGGGAGCAGAGGCAGTGAGCCCGCTTCTAGGGCCCAGGGAAGAGAAGGGTGAGCTGCTGCGGCAGTGGCAGCGTGGAGGTCTGGCCAGGAGAGTAACTGAAAGTGGGGAAGGGGAGCAACAGCGGTCCAGGCAGGTGCAAAGGCCCCAGGCTATCAGGCTGTGTGCATCTGAGCAGCTGAATGAAGACCCCGGTGGGAGACCAGGAGGTAAGTGAAAATGGGGAGAGAGACAGAGGCTACATCATGCAGGGCCCAGGTCTTGGGGAGAATTTGGACTCCTTTTGATCCAATGTCATTCTTTCTCTTTCTTCCTGGTCTTTCTGTTTCCGAGGCCCACTTCTATCCTCCCCCAGTCATCCCGAAAGGTTTACAGACAGCTCTTTCCAGCCTTGCGCAGAGTGGGTGGCATCTTCTCTGGTCGAGCAGAGCCCAGTTTCATTTTCTCCGGCACTGTAGAAAGAGGCCGGCCCCCGACACAGAAGACAGCTTCCTGGCCCTGCAGACGGAGGCGGGCTTGCTCGGGGACTGGACCTTGACGTTACTGCTGGCTACTTCCATCCTCATTTCCCAGGGAGCCAAGTCAGTGAGTGGCTGCCAGGGACCTTCACACCTAGTGCTTCTGTGTCTGAAGGGAAACTCACACACACAGCAGCATCCTCCCAAGCCCAGGTTGGAGCCAGCAACAGTGGGAAGCAACTTTCTTAGAAAAACAATCAGAAATCCCCAGACAATGGGTGGCCAGGAAGCCTTGCCTCAGGCGTGGTGCCAGGTAACAAGCCCTGCCAGGGGGTGACAGAGGGGACACCGTGGCACGACCGGGACTGGCCTGAGACACCGGCTGGCAGCAGCCACACCCTGCCCTTAGGAGCACTCACAAGAGTCTAAAGCTTTAGCTGTTCCACAAGCCACACTGCAGCTGGGCAGCGCAAGCCACCTAGTTGGTGTGAGGACACTTTCCCGTGCCTCTTTTCTGAAGGCACGTCATCTTTCTTCTGCACCTAATTAGCTTCCCTGAGACCCATCCTGCGGGGCTGGACTTGTCATGAGAAATGACAGGACGAGGATTTGCAGAGCTGGCTGCCACACCGCTGCTGCCAAGGCACACTTGGAGGCATCGTTTCTTAGTCCATCGTTTGCATAGTTCGCCTGACTTCAGCAGAAATCTGCAGTGGGTGACCCCGACTTTGGGAGCACCTGCAAAGGAAGAGTTCAGAATCTCTCGTCGTACGTCTGAGTTTGCAGGCTTTCACGAAAGTCCCACCAATCTCTGAGTGTACAGCTGTCATGGGTCACCTAAAATGTTTGTAGCTTTAATATACGGTTTCATTTGCTTGAATATGAACTTGGGTGCAGATCATCAAAAAATGGCTTGAGGTGGAGAATTTAATATGAGAATCCATCCAGGGCTGCCAAGCCATATATGTGCTAATGTTGCAATTTCAACCTTGGACTTAAGGTCAAGATTAATTCAGTGAAAAATATTATTTTGCAATGTAGTAGACACCTTCTGAGTTTGAAAGCAGGAGTAGTTCAGGATGGTGAATGAGGTGTGGGGTGTGGACAGCCCAAATGGCTAAAGTGAGAAATGCTTTGAGATAGGGTAGATTGAAAAGCAACATTTTTCTCTTATGCATAGGAAAATTTAGGAAAATATCTTTGTTGGTGGGCTGTACATCCTACTCAAAGGTTAATTGATATTTGAGTGCTTTGGAGAAATAGCAACAAAGGGATTTAAAATAAGTCTTTGTTATGGAAATGTCAAATACAGATGGGAACTCCCTGTTATAGACTAGATATGGGATGTCTCCCAGAAGCCTCATGTGTTTGGAAGGTGATTGGATCATGGGTGAATTACTCTCATTAGTGGATTAGTTACCCATGACGATGATGTCTAACAGATAGGCCTGGTTAAGGCAGGAAACTGGGGGCCTGACCTGGAAGCTCATGCCTCCCTCCCCAGCTAGGTCTTCTGTTTGTTCTGCTTCCTGGCTCCCCGCCAGTCCCTTCCATCCTGCCAGCCAACCAGGAGCTGTAACTGTGAGTCAAAATAAGCCTCTCCTCCTTTAAGATGTGGTATTGGGTATTGTCCCACTTAAGACAAGAAAATGACTTAAAATGCTTCAGCTTATGACTTTTAAATTTTATAGGTACATTTTAGATACACATAATGATAATATTCGTCATAGGGAATTTGTACCTGTATGTGATTTATCTTGCTTCTTTTTTTTTTCCTATTCCCTTCCTTTCCCTTCAAACCCCGTTTTCTTCCTTATTTTCAAAAGATTTGTTTACATTTTTCCTTCTATTCTTTTTTTCTTGACCCTTCCTTTCTCCCTCCCCTCCTTTCTCGTTCTCCTCCCCATTTTAACATTTTCTTCCTGTTTTCCAATATCTATTATACATTTTGGTCCTTATTTACACTTTTGGTTTCTCACACCATAGAAAGAATGCAGTATTTAAGTATGCATGTCTGATTTATTTCACTTAAGAGTATGGTCTTAAGGTGCATCCATTTAGCTAGAAATGTCTTGAGTTTATCCTTCTTTATGGCAGAGTAGTACTCTATTGTATAAAAACTCCCCACATGTTCTTTATCCACTCATCAGTTGATGGACATTTGGGTTGTTTCCAAGATTTATTACTCTAAGATTTATTATTCCTAGATTTATTACAAACTGTGCCACTATAAACATGGGTGTGCATATATCATTGTAGTAGGATACTTCTAATTCTTTTGGAAAGATACCAAGAAGGAGAATAGCTAGGTCAAATGGAACCTCTAATTTTAGTTTTTTGAGGAATCTCCACACTGATTTCCACAGTAGTTGCACCAGTATACATTTCCACCAACAGTGGAGAAGAGTTCCTTTTTCCCCATATCCTCAACTAGTATTTGTTATTGATTTCTTGACAATAGTCATTCTTTCTGGAATGAGGTGGAATTTCAGTATTGCATCTCTCAAATGAAGAGTGATGTTGAACACTTTTTATATATTTATTTGCTGTTTCTACTTCTTCATCTGAGAAGTGTCTATTCATTTCAGATACCCATTTTTGGATTTAGTTTCTAAATTGTGGGGATCTACTTTTTTTGAGTTCTCTATATATTCTAGATATTAGTCCTTTGAGAAACAGTTGACAAAAATTTTTTCCCACTCTGTGGGTTGTCTCTTCACTCTGTTGGTGGTTTCTGTTGCTGTGCAAAAGCTTTTTAAAAAGATGAAGTCCAAGTTGCTGATTCTCAGTGATATATCTGGTGTGATCAGGATTTTATTCATAAAGTTTTTGCCTACACCAAAGTCTTCAAGAGTTCTCCCTATTTTATCTTCCAGCAGATTTAATGTTTTTGTTTTAATATTTAGATCTTTGATCCATTTCAATTTTAATTTAGTGCATGGTGAAAAATTTGGGTCTGCTTTTAATCTTCTGCGTGTGGCAAGTGAGTCTTTCTGGAACCATTTATTAAAGAGGCTATCTTTCTTCCAGTGAAGGTATTTGGCCCCTTTGTCAAAGATAAGACACCTGAGTGTGTTTGGAGTTGTTTCTACATCTTCTAATCTATTCCATTGATCCTCAAGGATTTTTTTTGCTAGTGCCATGCTGTTGTTATCATAGTAACTTTGTAGTATAATTTCAAAGCAGGGATTATGATGCCTCCTGCTTTGCCAGGATTGCTCTTGGTTTTCAAGTTCTCTTCTGTTTCCAGATGAATTTTAGGATTGTTTACTCTACTTTTGTGAGATGTGCTATTGGTATTTTGATCAGTATTGTATCCAATCTGTATAATAATTTTGGAAGTTTGGCCATTTTCACTATATTGGTTTTTCCTACCCAAGAACAAGGGATGCCTTTCCATTTTCTGATATCCTCTTTAATCTCCTTTTTCAGAGTACTATAGTTTTCAATATAAAAGTATCTTATTTCCTTCATTAGATTTATTCCTAGGTATGTCACTTTTTTTGAATGTTCTTGTGAAAGGTGTTGTTTCCCTAATTTCTCTCTCAGTGAGTTTGTTACATCTGCAAAGAAATGCTATTGATTGCTGAGTGTGGACTTTGTATTCAGTGATGTTGCTGAATTTGGTTATTAAATCTAGAAATCTTTTGATGGAGTTTTTATGGTCTTCTAAGTAGAGTATCATGTTATTTGCAAATAATGATAATTTAATTTTTCCCTTTTCTATCTTTATTCCTTTTCTTTCTTTCTCTCATCTAATTGGTCTGGCTAACGTTTCTAGAACTATACTGAATAAAAGTAGTGATAGTGCACATCTTTGTCTCGTTCCTGATTTTAGAGTGAAAGTTTTCAGTTTTTGTCCACTTAGTATGATGCTGACTGTTGGTTTCTCATAGATGGCCTTTAACAGATTGAGATAAAGACCATCTGTTTCAATTTTCTGTAGAGTTTTTATCGTGAATAGGTGTTGGACTTTGTCAAATGCATTTTCTGCAACTATTGAGATGATCATATGATTTTGTCCTTGGCTCTGTTAATATAGTTTCTTACATTTGTTGATTTGCATATGTTGGACCATCCCTGAATCCCTGGAATGAATTCTACTTGGTCTTGGTGTAAAATCTTCTTGATAATTTGCTGCCTTCTGTTTGCCAGTGTCTTATTGAGGACTTTTGTATCTATGTTCACAGGGATATTAGCCTGCAGTTCTCTTTTTTGGTTGGACCCTTCTCCGGTTTTGATATCAGGGTAATGCTTGCTTCCAGGAATGAATTTGGGAGGACTGCTTCTTTCAGTTTCATTAAAGAGTTTGACAAATAGCAGCATTAGGTCTTTAAATTTCTTGTAGAATTCAGCAGTGAATCCGTCAGGACTTGGGCTTTTCTGTGTTGATATATTCTTAATTACATCTTCAATTTCATTGACTGATATTGAGTTATTTAGAAATTTTATGTCTTTTTGATTCAGCTTTGGTAATCACATGTATCTAGGAATCTGTCCATTTCTTCTGTTTTCCGTCTTATTAGAATATAGGTTCTCAAAATAGTTATTGATGCTCTGGATTTCTGCAGTATTTGTTGTGATTTCAACCTTTTCATTCCTAATTGTATGGATTTGAGTCTTTTCTTTCCTTTTTCATAAGGTTGGAAAAGGGTTTGTCAATTTTATTTTATCTTTTAAAGAACAAATTCTTTGATTCATTAACTCTTTGTCTTGTTTTGTTAGTCTCAGTTGCATTAATTTCTGCTCGATCTTTGTAATTTCCTCCCTCATACAAGCTTTGGTCTTGACTTGCTCTTCTTTTTCTAGAAGCTTTAGGTTCAAAATTAGGTTGTTTATTTGTGCTCACTCTGTTTTTCTGATATGAGAATTCACCACTATAAATTTCCCTGCTAAGACTGCTTTCATTGTGTCTCATAAGTTCCAGTATGTTGTATTGGTATTATCTTTTAATTGTAGAAACTGATTTCTTCTTTAATTTCATCTGTGACTCATTGGTTGTTCAGAAGGGCATTATTTACTTTCAATGTGTTTATGAAGTTTTTGTGGTTTCTTTTGCCATTGATTTCTAATTTCATTGCAGTGTGGTCTGATACTATGCACGGGATAATTTCAGTTCCTTTGCATTTATTTAAGCATGTTCTATGGGCTAATATGTGGTCTGTTTTGGAGCATGTCCCATGTGCAGCTGAGAAGAATGTGTATTCTGATATTGCGGGGTTGAATACTCTGTAGACATCTGCTAAGTCCATTTGTTCAAGTTTGTTTCAGTTCTGATATTTCTTTGTTGATTTTTTTTTGCCTAGGTGATCTGTCTATTTGTGACAGTGGGGTATTGAGGTCCCCCATTACAATTGTATTAGTGTTTATTTGATTTTTTATTTTTGATAATATTTGCTTTATAGAGTTGGATGTGCTGGTATTTGGTGCAGATATATTTATGATTGTTATCTCTTGCTCTTGGGTTGTTCCCTTTATGAGGACATAGTGATCTTCTTGGCCTCTCTCAATCAGTCTTGGCTTGAAATCCACTTTGTCTGCAAATAGACTAGCTACCCCTGCTTTTTTCCTGGTTCCTATTGCATAGAGTATTGTTTTCTATTTTTTGACTTTCAGTCTATGGATTTGTTTTTGAATTAAATGTGTTTCTTGTATGCAGCATAATGTCAGATCTTGCTGGTGAATTGAGACCATTTACACTGATGGTTGTAACTGATATGTATTGCCTTATCCTTGTCGTAGTATTTCCCTGTTGTTGGTTCCCTTCTTTTCCCCCTCTGTTTAATGAGTTTCCTTGCCTAGTGGATTCATTCTATTGGGGTTCATGGAATGGGAGCCCTTGTTTTCCCTTTCTAGAATGTCGTTCAGAACATTTTGGAGTGCTGGTTAGATGGTCATCAATTTCTTCAGTTTTTTTGTTTTGTTTTTTGGTTTTTTGTCATGGAAGTACCTTATTTCTCCATTAATTTTGAAAGAGAGTTTTGTGTTGTAAATCAATGCATCCTGAAGGGTGTTTTCTTTTAGGGCTTGGAATACTTCACTGCAATGTCTCTTTGATTTGAGGATTTGTGTTGAGAAACCCAGCCTTGATTTTTGATCCTATGATACTTCAAGAGGGATGCATTCAGTGAAAACTGCACTTGGAATTTTCAAGTTAGATATTTCCTAGGTAAGCATCAGGCAGTCAGTCCTCTCTTATGATATGGAGCAGCCACAGGGACTGCAGCTCCCAGGAAGCCCTGTGATGAGCAAGAAAAAACCACGAACACTCTCCAGTGTGCTCTGTCCAGTGTGGCAGCCTGGACAGACTAAATCCATTTCTGATTTCACAATATTTTCAGGGTGTATTTACTGGGGCTAGAGTAAGTCCAGGGCATTTGTACTAAAATAGAATTGTATAGGAATTGGAAGAATTTCTCTGTAGAGGGCTAGATAGTATTTAAGATATTTTAGGCTGTAGGATTTCTGCCTCAACTATTCAACTTTGCTGTTGTAGCACAAACCTATCTACAGATAATACTTAACTGAACAAACAGGAATATGTTCTAATAAAACTTTATGCCCATTGACTTGAATTTTATGTAATTTTTTTACATATTCTATAATATTCTTCTTCTTTTGATTTTTCTGGCATTAAAAATATAAAAATTCTTCTTGGCTCACATGCTATGCAAAAACCAGTGAGGGCTAGATTTGGCCTACAGACTAATTTTCTCACTCCTAAATTAGTGAAAGAAACCCTTCTCTCCATCATGGAGTTCCAACAAAAACCAACTCATAGCCAATCTTCTTTCAATTTTGTTTTCCAACAAAAGTCAACTCATAGCCAATCTTCTTTCAGTTTTCTTTTTCTTCCCCCTCCCTCTGGATTCTTTGAAGCAAACTCTAATCAACAAATTATTTTATCCATATTCAAATTTAATATGTACCACTAAAAAGGACTCTATTTTTAAACATAAACCACAATATCATTATCACATCTAAAAATATAACCATTTTTAAATATAATCATATATCTAATTAGTATGCAGTTTTCTCATGGTCTCACTAATGTTTATTATTATATAGTTTGGTTTTTCTTCATCTTTAGTTTTTTTGAATCAGAATATAAGTAAGACCCATGCTGCAATTGTCTGATATGTTTTCTGTCTCCTTTAATCGACAGGTTCTCTTTCCATCTCTTTCTTTTTTCTTTTCTTTTCCTGTGTACAATATTTGTTGAAGAAATTGCACAATTTATTCTACAGGGTTTCTTGTATTCTGGCTTTTACTGATTGTATCCCTGTCCTGTTGGTGGGACTTGTTGCTTAGTCTTCAGTATTTTCTATAGTGCTGTGGTATTTTTTGCCAACTGGAAGTTAGAGCTAAACACTGGTTGAGACTCCGGTTTTTATTTTTGTTTTGTTTTTCAGTAAGATTACTTCCCAGGTGGTACTGTGTTTTCCCATTCTCCCATCAGGAGGCCCATGATGTGTGGTGGCTTCCCTTTTGTGGTGCTAGCTGTCATCAATGAATATTGCCTATATTCATTGATTTTTTAAAAATATTAACAGACTTAATTTTAGTACAGCAGTTTTAGATTGACAAAAAACAAAACCAAGAGGAAAACAGCAAATAGCAGAAAGAGTTCCTCCTCTTTTCCTATTACATAGGGAGTTTCCCGGGTAATTAATCTTGCACTAATATGGTACATTTGTTGAAACTGATGAACCAATACTGATACATTCTTATGAACTGCAATCCATAGTTTACATTAGAATTCACTCTGTTTTATATAGTTCTACGGGTTTTGACAAATTCACAGTGTCATGTACTCACCATCATGGTATCATATACAAGAGCTTCACTGCCCTGAGAATCCCCTGGACTCCACCTGCTTATCCCTCTATGAGCCCCCAAACCCTGGGCTACTATCAAACTTTTTACTGTCATTATGGTTCTTCTTCACCTAATGAAGAATATCTGAATTGGTTCCAGTTTTTGTTAACTATGAGTAAAACTACTATAAATATTGGTATGCAGATTTCTGTGTGGACATGAGTTTTCAACTCAGTGGGTAAAATTAAAGAGCAAAATTGTGTGTTTAGCTTTTTAAAAACTGTCCAACCATCTTCCAAAGTGACTCTGCTATCTTCTAGGAGTTTAATAGTTTTGAATTTATATTTGGATCTTGTTCTATATCAACTATATTTGAATGGATCTATTTCTGTTCTGTTCCACTGATCTGTTTGTCTGTTCTCTCATCAATACCACACTATCTTGATTACAATATCTTTATAGTGACTATTGAAATCAGGTAGTGTCCATCTTCTGACTATGGGTTTCACCACTTTGCCAGCTCTTCCTGGGCCATGAGCCTTTCCATAAAAATTTTAGAATCAGACTTTTTATATGCACAAAATAACTTGCTGGAATTTCAATTGGGATTGAATTGAATTTACAAATGAAGTTAAGAAGAAATAACATCTTAATGGTATTGTTACTGGGTAGCTCATTTTGAAAGTGGCTCACCAAATAAATGTTACCAAGTTTTGTGGCTCTTGATCTTCTTCTTGAGTTTGATGCCAGGTTTTTCTCGTCTCAAACAAAGAATTGAGTGAAATGAGCAAAAGGAATGGTGACAAAGTTTATTCAAAAAAGTAAAAGTGAAGAGTGAGGGAGAAACTGGCTCTGCAGAGTGAGCTTGGGCTGAGTAAAAGAGGATAAAAAATAAAAATACACCCTGGAGGATGCAGGGCAGGCTAGTTTGAGGAAAGCCATGATAGCAAGCTCTTCATGGCATCTGTGTCCTTTTTATGCCATCCACATCTCGGGGAAACCTGCAAGAACTTCTACATATGGGTTAAACTTGCTCAAGTTCTCTTGAGAAGTCTACATGCAGGGCTTGGGAACTGTTCTGTGCAAGTGTTCTGGGATCTTGTAATTAACAGGTCACACCTACTTCCCCTGCCAGCTTTTCCATGCCCTAATCTCTTGTCTAATTGTTGTCATCTTATCCACGAACACGGAATATCTCTCCTTTATTAGATGTTCTCTGATTTTTTTCATCAGAGTTTTAGAGTTTTCCTCATATAAATTTTGTACTTTATAAAGATTTTTTAAGTATTTCATGTTTTTGGTTTTTTTGGCACCGGGGATGGAACTTGGGACCTTGCGCTTGCGAGGCAGGTGCCGGAACCACTGAGCTAAATTCCTGGCCCCAGTAGTTCATGTTTTGATGCTAATATAAGTGGTACTCTATTTTTAATTTCAAATGCCAATTTCTCATTGCTGGTATAGATGTATTCATTTCTCAGAGTTTATAGAATGGTGATAGTCTATCATTCTGTATTATTAGCACTTTTCTATAAAAAATTTCTCTCACCAACTTTTCAGTTATCTAAAGGTAGAATAGAAAGAAAAAATACTTCTTCCTTTTAATTTACCAATTTTTCAAAAGTATTGGACTGGTTCTTTAAAACCTCCAAATTTGACCAGTAAGTGTGTTATTTTTAACAAACTAATTTTTAATATGAAAACATATTTTTAATATGAAAGACTATTAGATATGTTTCAATCTATTGCATGTAGTCTCCTTTTTGGTGCTCAAACTGTCCTTCTCTGCATTAGGGGACTTTTTCAATTGACATCTCACATGACTTTATTATTTCATTGCTTCTTGATGTGACAAGAGAGTCCAGGCTAATCTTTTCAAATATTTTTTTGAGACAAGATCTCACTATGTAGTCCAGGCTGACTGTGAACTTGTTATGTAGCTCATGCTGGCCTTGAACTTGAGATTCTTCTGCTTCAGCCTCTCAAGAGCTGGAATTACAGGAGAGTACCTCCACATCCACCTCAGGCTAATCTTACAGAGATTGTTCCCAGAGCTGATACCAGCCACTTCTTCAATGAACTCAGATTCCTTTTAGTAAGAAAATGTACTTGGGGGCCACTACAGAATTTAGTTGTCTTTTCTGTGGTCAGAGGTAGGAATTAAAATGCACTTTATTTGTTTAAGATAAAATATCATAAGTTTCTACTAGTACATTCAATTTACAACTATAGGGTTTTTACTTAATCACATTGATTTTACAACAGTTTTTCCATTCTTCCATGTCGTAATTGTTTTATATCCGATAACACATAGGCAAATCGGCATTACCACCATCAACAGGTTTACTAAAAATAGTTTAATTGCCACTCTCTGCCCACAAGGTATATCCCTCAAGAGATAGACAGTCATATAATTGTATCTTAGGGTTACCTAGTATAGCTGGGTGTGGTGGTGCACCTGTAATCCCAGTACTGAGGAGACTGAGGCAGGAAGATAGCCGTGAGTTTGAGACCAGCCTGGACTACATAGTGAGTTCAACACCAGGATGAAATACATAGTGAATCCTTTTCTCAAAAAAACAAAAACAAAACAAAAACAAACAAGCGAAAATGTTACCTGGTATAGTTTTATCTGTGTGCTATGTGAAGTAGAAGTTACAGAGTTAAATTTGTTTTGATTTTAGGGATTGCTTTTTTTAAAAATTTAGGCTTTTAAAAATAGTCACACACATTTGTCTTTTCATATTCCTTCTCGAATTTTTGGCAGTTTATCTTTGGAATGAATTCCTAGAAGTGGAATCACTGCTTCGAAGGGCAAATATGTGTGTGATTTCGCTAGAGCTGCCAAATTTCCCTCTCTCAGGGTTGTGGGGTTTGCATCTGACTGGCAAACACCATCTGATGTCCTATGCTGAAGGCTCTTTGCACTTGGAGAGTCAAGGGCTCCTTTAAGAGTTTTTCTTAAAACATGTCTCAGGCAATAGAGTATATACTTACCCTGATTTTATAGACATTACTACCATTTGGATGTGGTTTGGCTCCACCAAAACTCATGTGGAGGGTTGGTCCCAGTGTCATAGTGCTGACAGGCATGTGGCCCTATAAGAGGCATTTGAGGTCACGAGGGACCCGACCATAGGAAGGGGTCGATGCTTTTCTCTAGGCTGTGGGTCCTCTCTGTCATGGGACTGGATTAGTTATCAAGAGAGTGAATCATACTAATATGGGTTCAGCTTCCTCAGCTTCTCTCTGCACCTGCTTGCTTCCCTTCTGTTTCTCCATCATGAGATGAGGCAGTACAAGGCCCTCACCAGAAGCTGAGCAGATGGCAGCACCAGGCTCTTGAACTTTTTCACCTCCAAAACCATAAGCCAAAATAAACTCTTTTCTTTAAAAAGTTCCCAGCCTCAGGAATCTTACTGTAGAAACACAAAACAGACTAAGACAGATGGAGAGGCCGGGGATTTAGCTCAGTGGTTTCGCCACCTGCTGCGCAAGCACAAGGACCCGAGTTCGATCCCCAGTACAAAAAAAAAAAAAAAAAAAAAAAAAAAGCACAAAGACAAATGGGGAAATACCATCTGGAAATACCAAAAGAGCTGAAGTGTCTGCACACAACAGGAAACAGGCCGACTGTAGCTTGGTTCCGTGCTTAGCTCCAAAGAACTCTTGGACAATATGCAGTGTCCTTCCTCTCATGCATCTAGCATGACTCTGCTTTCTGGCCTTGTTTCTGTTGCTCCAGCAGGATTTACCTCTCTCATATGGAGTCTGAGGATGAGGACATGAACCTGGTAGTCTCTTGACTATTTGGTTCTTCCTTTCATTTGTTGAATAAATGGCACTAGGCCAGGGGCATGTGACAGCGAAGATGATGTTCATACAGTCCTTTGTAAGTGCAGATCTAGAGCTTCTGTACAGAGAGGGAGACATTCAGTAAGTATTTACAATGGAGCCCAGATGTTAGGATAGGGAGAGTAGAAGGTGCTGGGGAAATGTGGGGGAGAGGCTTTGAGGAGGAAGAGCCATCATAAGGGGTTTCCTGGAAGAAGTGATAGCAATCCGACACCTGAAGAGTAAGATTTAGGTGCATCAAGCGGGAGAACAGAGGAAAAGAGGGTTTTGGATAGGAACAGCACCAAGGACCTGAAGACAAAGGAGGGAGTGTGGGGCATTAAAGAAGCTGAAAGCATTTCTGGAGGACCATAGGTAATAATATGCGTGATTAGGTAACTGAATTGCAGGTGGGTTCTTTAAAAGTACAGTCTCTGGGGGACCAAGTTCTAGAACTCTGAATCCACGACATGATGGTGAATATCTTAGGCTCGGCCACTTCCTGTGCATGTTGTTATACTTCCTACATCTGGCAGAAATGCCTATCTCTCAGTGATCCTTTCTAAACATCTTTTCTTCTTCCAGCTTGAGGTGTGCCATGCTGGACCAGTCTTCCAAATGCTAGTCTTCTAGTTAAAGGCAACCTAAAAATAATCAGAATATCAAACTAAGCAGTGTATTACACAGTGATTTAATTATAAGAAACAAAACTTTGGGGCTGTCTCTGGGAAGGTGAAAGGAAGGAAGAAATGTTTTTAAGAGTGTTCAAGAATTCTGAATTTTCATTTGTCAACTAGAACAAAAGAGCTGATAAGTGAATGGACTTATAATTACACTGCATCCCCATCAGCATCTTCTCAGGGGTCTGATAAATAAAAATCAAAATATTTGCCCTAAGATCAAATATACTATGAACCTGCCTGATAGGGGTTAATAAAATTAGTAAGTAGGATAAATGAGCAAATGTCTTTGATTTTGTATGAGAGTCCTAAAAATAAAACTTCTGGGGCCCATTTCATCTTAATCACATCAGAAATCAAGCTTTCCTCTCAACTCACATCAGCCTGATCTCGTCAAATGATCCAGAAAGAAATGTGTCCTTGGGCACATGGCATCATATTTGACTTAAACCTTGTGATAAAAGACTTTAAAAATGGGAATTCAGTGTAATAATGATTGGTGGTGTGCCCTAAGTCTTATTTTTACAGATTTTCCATCTGTAGAACAATGACCCTTTCATTCAGTTATTACAGTCACAGATGGGTTGCATAGAGCAACAAATGAGTTTGGATATGACATTTCATTTAGAAGCTTGATCCGAAGCTCCATGACTCATACCAACACCAGATTTCAGAATCATTTCCCAGAAACCCCAAGTTTGTCTATTCTCCCCTGAGTTTTCTCATCTATGCTCATGACATCAAAGTATCTCCAGCCCATGTCTCCCCTCCACACATCCCCAAAGGGCTGCTCAACGTCGCCACTTGGGTATCCCACTGCCACTCACCCGTCAAGCCTGGTTTGCTTTGATAAGGAGCTCCATGGTCAAGTTATCAACTTAGACAATTCAAAACTGTAGCCATTCTTACTGACACACCTCTCCTTGTTTCCAGAAATTTTTCCACTTCCAGTGCCTTTGTCTTCTGGGATATTTTCTTTGTCTGTTCCCTTATTCATAGGTGCCCCTTCACCTGCTGTCCTCCATCAGCTTCCTGTCTCATCTCCCCATCCTCCTCTGCATCTGCCCCTCTCTGATCTAGGTCCAGATCGCCCCTGAAACAACTTTTCCATGTGTAAATTTGATTGCGTCACACCTCCCTGAAACTTGAATGGGTCTCAGCCTCTTTTGGACACAGACTGGATTCTTGAAGGGGTTCCCATGCCCTGTCAGGTCAGGTCCCTTTCTGTACCTCTCCCAGTTTCTGTACTCGGGCCACCCCTTTGCACAACACATAATAGGGCTGGATCCCCACCCACCAGCTCTTGGTACCTGCTACTTCCTGTGGCTTCCTTGTTCTCACTCAGCCTTTTCCACTGGTCCCAGGAACATGCCTGTCTCAGCCACGCCTTCCCTGACCCTCTGCCTGGCCAAGTGTCCAGCCACCTGCTCTCATGGAGCAGCTCTTTCCGTACTAATGCTCAGCCTAGCTGTGATCATACATTTGTTGATGCCATTAATCTAGCTCCTTGTATGCCCCTAGTAGTCCTGCCCTGGTCATGTGACCAGGGGACAGTGTTTTTCCCACCAGGAACCCTCAGCTACATGCATGGTGTCTGGCACAACATGCGTGCACAATGTATACTGGTGAGTGAGTGAATCCACTGAATCGACTACAGAAAGGACCTTTGGTGTCTCTGCCAACTCATCAGAAAGATCTAAAATAGGCTGCTCTAGAGAGGGAGAAAAGAGTATTTGATGCCACAAAGGATTCTAACAGAAAAGAATGCCCTGAATCTTCTAAGGCACATACAAAAGGAAGACAGGGTCTGAAATGAATAGCTCATCAGTTTAATGACTAGTTCAGTGTTTCTTTTCCTGTAGGATTATGACTAATGTGACATGACTGTAGACATAATTAGCCCTGATGTGCACACTTTACCTTGAACACTTACCAGTTTTCATGGATGTAAATCTTTAATTCTAAAGTTGTCAATGAACTGAATGCTGAAATCTCAAGGACATCATGGCAATAACGATGTGGGGTTTGGAGGCTGAGCTTTCTGGTGTGCGCACTTACAATGCCTCCTCTGTTCAGTGTTACTAGAACTCTGTGATAATTATTGGGCTGGTTATTTGTTAAAATACTTTAGGTACAAATTTCAGGAGAGAATTAGGTGCCACTGAATGATAACCTGCTCTAAGCAGAGACCGGTGAATACATTGAGACTTGCTTCAGGCAATTTAGAGCTAATCCTGAACAAACAATGAAGTAGGTCTCCAGCTAGGCCTACAGAGACTAAGTCTGTCCTCTGAGCCATTAAGATCTCTGAAGACAATATTGCTTAAAAGTGGGGAAAACTGTTAATTTCCACACACTGTGATCATGTCATGGGATCCTTGGTCAGGTTTTAGACATGTTACAAATAAACTGAACCTTGGTATCCTAGATTAAACAACAGTCAAGATCACAGTGAAAAGAGGAGGAGCAGATGTGTATGTGTGTGCATGTATATATGTGTATGTGTACATATACACGTGTGTGCATGTATATATGTGTACACGTACACAGATATCCATGTATGTGAATGTGTGTGTTCATATGTATGTATCTGTATGCACAGTGTGTGCATATGTGTATGAATGTATGTGTGCAGTGTGTATGTCCACATGCACAAATGGAGTGTGTCTGTCTATGTACGTGTGTTAGTCAAGAAAAATTCTGCAAGCATATTTTAAGTCTTCAATCTGGGCACATAACTTCCACTGGCAATGATAGGAACTGAACACCCAGCAAAAAACAGAAAATGCAAACCAACCCCTAGCACAGAGTATAAATTAGTCATGTCAAAGAAAACGGAACCAGGGATTCTTTAGGCATGTCTAAGGGGAGGAAAAGGCTTGAAACATTAATAAGTGCTGCCTATTAAAAACAGGAGGGAACTGAGAATAAGACTTGGCACACACAGATCCAAAATCATCCTCTCAACCCTCTTAACGCTGACAGATGTAACATCATTCTCCGAGCAGTGTATGTGCTCAAAGAAATATCCTCTTCCTGATTTTTATGAGGGGAACATCTTGTATACAAATGAACATTTTATTTCTGGAACTGGACATACAAAGTGACCCAGCTAAAGAAGGGAGGATAGCACATGTATCGAGCTTAGATCCAATTCACTAACAGCTTTGTCTTTCTGATATTTTAAATAAGAAGAAAAACTCTTCTCTCTTTCATCAGGCTGTGACTATACCGTAAAGGCAGATTATAATTTATTTGGGCAAATCTCGACTATTTTGACTCTTTTATAAGGTCAGGGAAGTATAATGTGTTAGACCAATTTCTTTCTCCTTAAATTCCCCAGGTTGCCTGTTCTGGGAATTTATAGACCTAAGTCATACTTATTTCCTTGTTTCCTGTTTGCCTACACTTTTTATCCTAATCTCAGAGAGAAATGTCTGAAATAAATCTGAGAGAATACCTCCCAAACCAAGTTAGTTAACAGAATCATCTGGGGAGCCTAAAAAATACACAAATTCCTGGACTCCACTTCATCTCTAGGCTGACCCTCTGGAGGTGAGCCAGGAAGAAAAGATCCCCAGGAGATTCTGCCACAGTCGCTCTGGGCCAGCTTCTCTCCCAAGACAGCACCCCCACAGGAAATAACCACAGGTTTACGTGTTAGCATGTTGGCGAAGGAAAATTAGTCTTTGGCAGCAATTAAATATTATCTCCAAGTCCAATTCAAGCTCTTCTAAGGCACTGGAGTATTTCAAGGTTCTTACTTGGGAGCAATTCTGGTCCAAAGTCTAACTGGCATTTAAGGCTTCAGTTTTCCTTGAATGGTTCTGGGCAGCTATGTCTCTGTAGGATCGCTCTGCTCTAACCACTCTGCTCTGCTTTTCCAAATCCCGAGCATCCCTCCAACCAAGATTACCTCTTCCATGAAAACAGCAATGACTACATTAGCTGCTCCTCCCTCTGAGAATCCCTTGGGCTAGGCAGAGGCATATAATTTAACACTTAATTGTTTTCTAATTGCTTCCGATCTGTTCTGTTCCCTCACCCTATTATAAGCAGCTCTAGGGTGGAGATCATAGCTCCCTCACTGTGTCTTTAATAAGGCTGGTTGCCTGCCTGGCTCACTATTGTGGCCCCAGAGGCCCAGATTGGCATGAAATAGGCTCTCCATGAATATTTGTTCAATTAATGAATTTGTTGACTGAATGAACATCAGAACACATAGTCAGAAGATCATGACTGGAAAACAAATGACCCCTCAACATTTCCATTTAATCAACATTTTATTAATTCTGTACCAAGAGCTGGGCACTATCACTGTTCCAGGTGCTGGAGACACTGCAGTGACTGTCCTTTACTGATGCACTGTGAACTTCCAAAAAAAGGGTAAATCAAAAACTTTGGGAATGGAGTTGGTCTTCCACGCTTTGGAACACTACGAAAAACAGGGCAGAGGTCATTTTGATAATAATAATCATATCTCAGAGCAACATAAGATGACAATCGAGTGGCTATAATTGGGTTTTGCAATACTGCAGTCTAACGTGGTGCCATGTCTGATGCAGCCACAACAAGGGCTGGCTTTCTTTCCTTCTAGAGCCTTCCGCAGCACATTTTCAGACTGATAGAGGCGTTCATTAACTGGTATTTTTGTTTATATTTTGTTACAGATTTAGCTCTTTGGTGGCATAACCAAATGGGACCATGTCTACTTGCCTCTTGCTCCTTGTTCTCCTTTGATGTCTTCATCCTTTGTGGCAGAATTCTAGAGCCAAGATGATGAGCACCCCCCCCCCGCCCCCGCATTGGATTTGCTTCGGAAACCCAAATCCGCTTTTTCTATTCACAGTGACTTTGTTTTTTAAAATGTGGTGGGTCTGTCTGTTCCTCCTGTTCCTCGTCTCACCGGCAAGCATTCTCCTTCATGCACACGCAAGTTGACAGTAGGTGCCTTGGTCCAGCCCTAGCACCACTCAGGCCTCGGCATATAGCTTCAGCTCTCGAGAGCCTGTGATAATTACCCAGTGAACTGATTGCAGGGAGAAGCAGCCTGCAGAGATTTCTACTGCCAAGTAATTAGGGCCAGAGAAGTTCCACAGACCATCAGTGTCCCTTCGGGGAATAGGATTTTACAAACATTGTGGCAGGCACTTAATCTGAAGTCCTGTGTCCTTTCAAGTAGGAATGCAAGAGAACTGGGCTGAGACATGAATTAGAAATCAGAGGGACGGAAATTAATGCAAAGAGGGACAGGGAGAGATGGTAGAGAGAAACAAAGGATGTCTAAAGTTTAGGTAGCTTTCCTTCACTGAAGAAGAAAGCTAATGTATTCAAATTACTTGTTATGACTCCATAGCTGTCTCTGAATAAGGAGTTAACTGTCACATGGAAAGGCAAGTTTTGCTAGGAAAGTTGCAATCCAAATACTGCCAAATTGTTGGGATCCCTATATTGGGAGCCAGATGCCCTCATGTTGCTCCAGAGTCCCTGATAAGTGGCTTTATATAATGAAAGCTTCAAAATTTTCACCTAAGTTATCTTCTTCAGGGGTCCAGGTCATTCTTCTTATCAAAGTTACCTTGGTAAAGTTTCATAATTATTTTGAAGAATTAGTGAAATCGGTTCAGTTTTATCTATGATATAGGGAAAGGCAGGGAAATGATTTGTTTTTATCATGTTCCAAATAGATTCAAATATACAGTATTGATTTTCTGGTTCCTTTGAATGGAGGAGCCACTGAATTGCATCAAAGCCAAAGTCAGAACTGTCTCTAGATAAAATCCAGCATGGGTTTCTAGTCACCTGCACAGTTTAGATTTCTTGATGTAATGCCATTAGATACTTTTAGTAAGAGCAATTATTATGTGACAAACTACATGGGATTTCACTTTTATACTTTTTAAAGAGCTGATAATAAAACAATCAGAAAATAGTGCTCACTTTGGCAGCACATATACTAAAACAATCAGAAAATAAATTGATGGCAGTCTGTGTTGAGACTTTTGCTTGTGAAACTGCGCCATTCTAAGAGACCCTGACATCTTGAGCTATGTACTATCAGTTTCACTAGGCTAAGTATCATTGATTTATCTAAGTATCTGTCCATCCATCTTTATTGTTATCTATTATTGCTCTATCTCTTATCTCCTTCCTCTGGAGGGAATATATTCCAAGAAGTTCTGTGGATGCTGGAAACTGCAGATAGTACTGAATTCTATACTATGATTTTTTTCCTATTCAAAACTATGATAAAGTTTCATTTATAAACTAGGCATAGT
Source organism: Heterocephalus glaber (assembly GCF_000247695.1). The sequence goes on along the minus strand of NW_004624776.1, from coordinate 7,394,007 downwards.
AAGAGCTTAATAACAATAAGTAATAACAAAATAGAAAAATTATGATTATATACTATACTAAAAGTTATTTAAAACTTTTGAGGTGTTTATTTTTGGAATTTTCCATTTCATATGTTTGAACTGTGGTTGATTACAGGTAACTGAAACCATAGAAAGTGGTAAATCTGTCTCTCTAATTTATCATTTATCTATATCTAATATGCCTGCCAATCATCCATCCTTCATCTGTATCTAATCAATCATCCATCTACTATCTATTTAATGACTTTTGCAGCACTGATCTCTTCACAGCAAGCTGCCCCCAGCTTCTGAGGATTTCCCCTGAATGTCCCCAGTCACATCAGAGAGCCCCGGTTTGTGATCCATCACGTTGTTCCTCCAGGCTGCTCCTCAGTGTTCTCTGAAACACTCTGTTCTCTCCTCAGGTCTGCTGAAAACTCTTCAAGCTCTGGCCCAGTCAATCAACGCCTCAGTGGGAGTTGTACTACAATTGCCCCTGCAGGATTTGGTCAATGAAATTTGTCTCAGGAACAACCTGTAACAGCTCTATTGTGAGGGAGTTCCTGCTGACAGGCTCTTCTCCAGCACTGGTGCCAACAGCACCCAGCTAATGTCCTCAGGGGCAGAGGGCTGCTCTGTGGGAGGAGGTGAGGTTCTAGGATCACAAAATGTCAGAACCAGCACAGGTCTACAGGTCCCTGCTGACTACTGTCCCTAATGTTTATGTCTCCTTCCTTTTCCTTTTATTCCAGACAAAAAGAGATGTGAGCAGATGGGAGGGCAAACAATGCACTCCTATGTCCTGGTCTTTTCTCTAGGGAGGGGTGGGCCACCTCTGTGAGCTCTGAGCATCAGAAGGTCTGCAGAGACAGTTCCTAGAGGACATCCACCCAGAGGTCTCTATTCTGAGTTTCAAGATGCCAGATATAACAGACCTTGGGACTGCAGCCCTGACCTTGGTATAAAAGACCTGCCTCAGCTGAGCATTTAAATATCTCTGGAGCTCTGTGACTCTGGTATCAAGCCCAGAGTCAGCTCCTCCACTGCGATAAGTATCTTTTCTTTTTAAGATACCCCCAAACCCAGCCTCCTTATCCATTTTCTTTGTCCTCAGTATCTCCTCATCCCTCTTCGGGGTGTCAGAACAAAGCAGCCACCTCCCCTGTCCTTGTGGGCATTGTTCTCTCCACGGGCTCCACTCCCCAGTGAGGGCGCAGGTGTCCCACTTCACCCAGGACATGTTCACAGGCTGGGCCTGTGGAATCATCAGCACTTGGGCTTTCACTTGGGGCAGGGACTCTCTACCTCCATATACCTTTCCAGATAGGGCTGGGGAGCAAGTGAGCCCATGTCTGATATCATCTTATTATCTCTTTCTTCATACCACTTCTGGTACTACCTTGGATCAGTTTGGGTTCTCTGAGAAGCCAAGTGAGATAATTGTGATTTATTGGAATACCTGTGCAGGATAAACATGGAGAGCAGGATTGGAGAGGGAGAGCCTTCAGACCACGATGCAGGGTGACACCTGAGAAGGGAGGGAGGGAAGGAAGAAGCAGGTAGGAGGCTCAGAGTTGGGCAACCTGAGCCAAGTGTGTCCATTGGAGGAGTCCAGCCCTGGGCAGCAATGGCCCAGCTCTAGGGTCTGCAGTGTCCTTGGCTGGCTGCAGCTCAGGTGGCATGGCTCAGCATGAAGGTCAGGAGAATCTAAGGTGCACCAGCAGGAGGCTGTTAGTCACTCATGTTCCCTGAAGCAAGTGCCCTTGAAGTAGGCGCTCAATGGCACAGGTCTATTCAGAACCACTACACACCCAAGGAACTGTGGCCCACAACCCGATGGTCCAAGAAGGCATTTACACAACTCATCGAATGGCTATTGGCCTCCCTGAGGCACAGCAGCAGCAGTAGCTCATGGGGCTATGCTCTGCAAGCTTAGTGCAATTCCCAGGGAATCATGGCAGGGAAAGCTCAGATGTGCATAGGACCCACTCACTCTCAGAGGTGACTTGGTCTCTAGCAAGTCATTTCACTGAAAGGGGAGTTTTTTTGTGGCTGAATGGTACATCAGAGAGTTTTGTTTTAGGTGCCCTCTTCCACCATCAATCATGATTCCAAGGAAACAAATAGCTCACTCACATTAGGATGTTCTGCTGAGGACTTAGTTACGAAGGGTGGTCAGAGTACAGGAAAAGCACAGAGGGTAGTGATAACAGTGTCCTGCGTTAGTAACATCTAAGCTGTTCCCATCTGTAGGTCAAGGACAGGGAAGGAGGACAGAATCACCTAGAAGAGAATATCTTGAGAAGAATGGTGATCTTTGGATACAGGATCCACAGAGGTGGAGGCAACGTCCCAGGGAGTGAGCTTGTGAAGAAGCAGCCTGATCCCTGTCTCTGTCTCTCTCTCCTCTGATGTTCCAGGGCTCCCCCCTGGCCACGGCCATCTATCTGAGGGGCAGGGAGCCTGGTGTGGTCTGTTCAGATGAGCTTCCCAGGGCAGAAAGCAGGTGCTGAGTAGACTGGAGTTAGGGGAACAACAGCTAAGCCCTCATCATGTACGTGAGGTGCAGTCCGAGGTCACACAAATGGTTGAGTAAAGGAAGAAAGCAACGGTTCACCCTTCATTCATTTACTCAGCAAATATTTTCTTGCAACCAGCATATAAGCCATAACATTTTTCCTTGTTTGGCACTCTGAGGAGTTAAAGCTATTGAATGAAATAAGGTTTGGGAGCTGCTGCTGCTTTATTTCCCTCAAAGTCATGGACTCCTATTGCTGACAGGTAATTGAGACATAAACTGAGTTGCTATTTTGAGGAAGAGCCTGCCCGCATGTAATGCTGAGAGATGCCGGGAAGGGTCTGTTACCCACCGAAGCCTGAATCCCAGCATTAGAGTTCAGAATTGTGTCAAAGGATTTTTTCACTTTTGGAGAGTTATGTCTGAAAATGCATGCCCCCCACACACACACCCAGAAATGGGTACAGGAGTCCATATCCTTAGTTTAGCTTCTCATGGTGGTTGCAACTTGTGGTCAACCATAGTCTACAAATTTTAAATGGGAAATCATATATTTTGAGAGAGTGGGTGAGGGAGAGTGAGTGAGAACATTCACATAAGTTTTATTGCAGTGCACTTTTATAATTTTTCTATTTTATTATGTTATTATTAATTGCTTTGTGCCGAATTTGTAGATTAAATTTTACCATGTGTATGTATGGATATAAAATATATATGGTTTGGCACTGCCTGTGGTTTCATACATCTACTGGGGGTCCTGGAATGAACTCCTCCCAGCAAAAAGGGAAATGACTATAGTTTCTTCCATGTTGGCTCTCAACCTTGGCTGCACTTGGCAGTTACCAAGAGAACCATCAGGAACACAGCTACCTGGACTAGCCCCAAATGATGCTGTGGGACCAGGCTACTGCTTGCAGATTCTTAAGCACAGCCAGGGCCGGGGGACTTGGCTCAAATCTTCATTTCTTAAATTTGTAGAGACTCAGCCAAGAGCAACATGGTACAGGGCAGAGGCAGGCAGTGGCATCAGAACAGGCCAAAGCCCCTTACAGTTTTGCCCAGTGCAACCCATGCTGGGCCAGAGAAGGTGCATGAGCTTGCAGGACTTGGAGTAACCCAATGGGCCGGGGGGGCTTGTGTGCTGGGATGAAGTTGTTTTGGGGTTTCCGGGTGGAGGAATGCAGACAGCATAAGAATGTACCCTGGGCCCATCTGAGTGAGGTGAGCGAGGACTCGTCCTCAGGTTGCACAACTGCAGGGCTGGGTCCTTTCTCTAGTCACAATTTTGGTATTTTAGTCATATGTGTGTTTTACTTTAATTTTGATTTGGATTAAAACCTTATTTTATTTATCATGATGGCTGAGTTTTCTACCACTTTCCATTTTGCTCCAAAAGTGAGCTCCCTGGCCTCTTGGTTTTTCTCTAGGGGAGAGGAAGTGGGATTATTGGGCACAGCTTCCGGTTAGGGAAATAGACTTTGTTTGGGGTCTGATGGACTTGAATTTGAACCTCAGCCTCAGCAGTGCGGCTGGGAGCTGGCCACTCCCATCCCCGAGCCTGAGTTTTATTCACCAGGGATGCTAACTTTGCTTGGCCTTGGTGAGGGCAAAAGTAATAGGACACCGGCACAACCAGGGATGCAGGACCGACTGCCCTGGTGTCTCAGAAAGGGTGCAGGGCAGCGATCCCCCAGTGCACGGCAGTTTGCTAAAGAAGCAGGCTATGGCCGGATGCTGCCTGGTCGGTTTTGTTTCCCATGGGCTGCCTTGCTTGGCAGCAGATGCTTCTGCATCTCTCATTTTCAGGTGTGAATGATCCATGGCAGCCGAGCACTGCACCAGGACCTCTTCTCATCTGCCAGGCCTGTGTGGTTGGTCTCTCCAGGCTCCCATGCCATTGTCTAGTTCCCAGAACGTTCCTGTCCCCCCAGCTCACAGAAGGCCCCTTTGTCTCCTGCCCACACCTGACTGCGGCATCATGAGGTGGTGACAGCGTGGCTGGCATATGGTCAGGCTCTGTCAGCAGTAACATTAGTTCTGCCTCTTCCAGAAAGCGCCTGGTCAGAGGCCAGGGTCTGGGTGGCCCAGGAGGTGCTGGGGCGGGGGCGGGGGGGTTCATTTCCTTCCCCTGCTGTTTTTTAAACTGCCTGCCTGTTAGTGCTGAGATCCTCTGTGTGGATCTTGAGCCTACCGGCTGAGGCTCTGGCTGGAGAGGCCCCTCTGCAGACCTGAACACCGAGCCACGATCCCCGTGGGCTGCTGAAGCAAGGGCTCCCAACAGCACTAGGAATCCTCTTGCCACTTAGAGGGACTCCAAGGTGGCTCCTTTGTGCCCCCGTGCCATTGCTCCATCAGCAGGCACTGGGGGCTTCCTATCACTGGTGACTTTCTCAGTTGTCCCAGAGAGGACACCCAGGGGTAGAAGACCATGGCTGCTGATGGAAAAGAGGAAAAGGAGTAAAATCATTTGCTCAGCATGTCTGTGTGAAACAGCCCTGAAGGAACCTCCTCCAGAAGCCCAACAGGGAGGGAGGAGGTGTCCTCTGCATTGGGGGTAGGGTAGGCACTGGGGGCCTCCTACACTGGGGGGCCCTGGCTTTGGAGGGCTTGGCAATCGGGTGTACTACCATTAATGATCCCTTGGCATTGGAAAGACTGGCATTTGGGATCCTTGTTATTGAGGGTCTCTGGCACTGAGGAACTTCTGGCACAGGAGGCTATGACTGGGGGGAGCCTTGTCATTGGGGAGCCCTCTGGTAGGGAGAAGCCACTAGTAGTGGGAGCTCTTGGCACTGGAGACCCCCAGAACAGAGTAGGGTATCTCTGGCAGTTTGAAGGCAGGCTGTTGGTACAACTGGAAGAAGTCAGAGCTGCCTGGTGTGGGCTTTAGGGGTGTTCACAAAGGCTTGTGTCTCTGTCGCCCCAGGCATATGGCAGGATTGCAGAGTGAAGTGATTATGTTGATTCTGAGTGTATGCTTGAAAACCTTGTGCCTTGCTTTGCAGTGTTCTTTCCTTTTGCCACGGTAACTGGCAACATCCTAGACAGTAGCCTTCCTTATATCCTCCTGAGGCCCCATCAGCCTGGGTCCTGGAGTGAGCGCAGTGAGCTGCTGACTCTGAAGCTTATCTGCTGCTATAGGATGACCTAGCCCATCTGACTGTAGCGCAGCCTGGCCTCCTAGCACCAGAAAGGCTGTGAAGACAGGTGGGAGAAATACAGTTTCCTGTCCCTTTTGTAAATCTGCAAAGGGATTTTCTTTGCAAGTGCACAGAGGAAAGTCTGTAAGGCAGGTTTCTGAATTCGTGGTGGCATGGCTTTTCTCCTGCAGTTGGCTCACCGCTCTTTAAAAACATAGATGAAATATTTATACCAAGAAGCCTTCCATAAGCAGGGCAAATAGGCTTAACACACAAAAACCCAGGACACCCAGTTAGATTCGAATTTCACACAAACAATCCTAAACAATGGATGAATCTTTAGTATAAATACAGCTAGCCCACTGTATCTGTGGGATTCTAGAGAAAAGACAGTCAGGACTACCATGGTTGTGTCTGTATTGAATATGTACAACATTTTTCTTGTCATTTTTCCTTGAACAATACAGCACAGCAACTATTTCCATCCATTTGCCTTGTATTAAGTTTTACAAGTAATCTAGAGATGATTCAGGGTATATTGGAAAGTGTGTATATTCATATACTACACCATTTTACATAAGGGACTTGAGCATCCATAGATTTTGGTACCCTTGAAGCGGGTGGAGAATGGAACCAATCCCCCCATGGAACTGTGTCTCAAGCAATGTTTGTAACATACTAAAAAATTATGCAAAGTTTATCTGAAATTCAATTTCACCTGCTTATTTTATCTGGTAATCCTACCTATAAATCATTCTTTCCTCCGAACTACCTTAGAATTCTAACTCTATTGACCAGTTTCTATCTGGCACTGCAATAACAAAGCCCCCATTATTTCTGTCACATTGGACTTTGGGTTTCTTGAGCCCACACCTTTGTCTAATGCACCTTTGTATCTCCCACAGCACTCAGTCCAACCCTCTTCACAAGCACAGCTATTAACTCTAAAAGAAAATTGGATTTGATGTGGCAGAAGGCTTTACAATATACTCTTAAAGAAAAAAATGGAAAGCAAGAAGTATTTGGCTCTTGTGTCCTTTTTTCCTTCCTTTCTTCCAAATGTGAGCAGAGTCTAGCATTTTACATCTTGCAGTGACCAGGGTCCTGGCTGTTGAAGTGAAAAGCCTAACTCCTTTTGTAGGCTGATTCCATCATTTCCCAGCAGACCATGTGCCAGAAACAGCCAGTGACTCGAGCATCCCTAGGAAAGTGTGATGTAAATTACTATGTGTTGGGTGGTGGTAGGCACACAGTCTTGGAAAGTGAGCATTTTCCAGAGGCCCAAAGGCACTGGGGCCTTCCTGCACCTCCAGCACCTGGACGCACCCTGTGGCACCACTGAGGGTGCCAACTCTGCTCCAGATCCCTGGGAACAAAACCATCGGTGATTGCAGAGGGAGATTCTGGGCTGAGCATCCTGATAGCCTCCATCTGAATGGTGGCGATGTCTTTGATGTGCCACACACCAGACTTTTGATCTCTAAATCCATTTTGGGAGTCATCAAGGTTCATGCAGGTTGGATTTCTGCCAGCTCCTGCCTTATAGCCCTTTGAGAAATTTCAGCATCTTCAGGGCAGATGTTCCTCATTCTCACTGCTAAGGTACGGCTTTGTGTTTATCTCACTGCCCCTTGTGAGTGCAGGCTCAGGGTGAGGATGTATATTCCTCCTCCGAGTTGTTTCAATTTGTCTTCTAATCGCTGAAACTGACTTCCTCTCCACTTTTCCCCCTCTAGTCATGCCCTCCAGTGTCTGGGGGTTATTTTTTAGGGGGAGGGGAGGCAAAAGTTTCCAACTTTCAGAATCTTATAAAGCTTTACTACTACTGCCAGTAGTAGACAATGTGTCTCCAATTCAACTCAAAGGAGGAAGCTTACATAAAACTTTATTCAGCCAGCTAATTCTCTACATTGCAGTCTCCCCCCGCCACCCCGATTCTTCCCAGTTCAGTTCTGTGCCATCTCCATAATAACATGTATCTCAGAATAAACAGAGAAGTTAAGGTCACCAGAGCAGCAATGGAGGTGCTCCTGGTGTTTCTTTATGGGGGTTTCTCACCTTCTTCTGGAGGACCCTTGAGGATGGCCCCCACATTTAGACCCCCAAATGGGCCCAAACAAATCCAGTGATTCCCAACATTAATGGCATATTGGTCCCCGTGAATGTTCCCCAGCAGCCAACACCTGTGCACCACGAATGCACACGGCAGCCATGAGAATACACAGCCCTGAGGAGAGAGCACAGGAAAGCTCCAGTTGTCACTCCTTCCATAACACCCCCCACTCAGATACGGCCCATGTGACCGCGAAAGACAAAAAGCAGTGACAATGTCAGGTTACCTGGTGGAAATGGCACAAAATCATATCCCAGAAGAACCAAAGGCAGAATTCCAAGGACCCAATGTCTTGAGATGCCTTCTTCCTGCAGTGCAGCCCACACCCCCTCTATATAAAAGGCAGGAAGGGGCACTACAGAGGGAGAAACAGTGAGTGTTAGACCCCCAGGCAAGGAGAGGGGCTGCTCTTAATGCCTGTTGTCCTCTCAGCCTTAGCACAGAGCCTGGCATGCAGCATGTGCCTGCTGCATGACTGAGTAATGATGAGCTGAATGATGTGTGCTCTTCCCAAGGCTCCTTTTCTTCCTTGCCCCACTTCCTGCACATGGAATGGGAACAATTCTAGAAGCTGAGATGAGAGAGTCGGAGAAAGACCCCAAGGGTGGGCCATACCCCATTTGGCATTCCTGATATCACTTGTATTTTTTTCCAGTTTCTTTTGAATTCTCATTTTCCTCCTGGCATCGGCAGATGTTTTTAGATGTTCACTGCCCAAGGTCAAACAAAGCATAGGGTAGACCTATCACCCTTGATTTCCTACAGCACATCCACGCAGGTCCATTTAATAAACACAGGAATAATTTCTACTGGATATTAAGAGGAAAGGCAAAAACGTCCACACCAGATTGGTTGTACCAAAGCACCACTCAGATAGTTGAAATACGAGCATCAGGCTTTCAGTCCTTCGCCATTCTCCTGGCAATTCCACCAGCCCCCGCTTGAGCCTCGCTCCACATCTCCCTCTCTGTTTTGGCTGCCAGGTAGCAACTCTTCCTTCCTAGTGCTCATTCATTCATTCATTCATTCATCAAAGAGTATTCTTTAAGTTTCTATGATGTGCAGGCTTTGTGCAGTCTTCCTGGCATACAGATCTGACATGGTCCCCACTGGTGGAGTTTACAAAATGTGGTAAGTCAAAGAATAAACAGATAAATGCAAAATAAGTATATAATTACAAATTGTGATAAGGGTTGTGACTGATTTTAGAGATGTGTCTGTGGAGAGAAACAGAGAGAGAGGGAGGGAGAGAGAGACTCTGTAAAGCAGAGCCAGGGAAGGCTTCTTTGTGGATGAGTGAGAATCTGTCAGCCAGCCTATGCTAGTCAGAATAGGTAGTAAGAGCCAACCACCAAATCTCAGTGGTTTAATATAATAAAACCTTATGTTTTCTCACATTAGTCAGCTGAGGGTCCAGCCAACTCTTCAGGACAGCTGTCTTCCAGATGTGGCTCAGCTTTACAGGAGGCTTTGATCTTACAGCACCTCTGTGTTAACGTGTCTTCCAACAGCACTGGCGCAGGGAACAGAGCATAGAGAAATGTGCTCAGTGCTTAGATGTCTCAGCTGGGAGGTGGCGCATGTTCCTTTCACTGACATTTCACTGGCCAATGCAAACCCCATGCCATGCCTAATTCTGAGGGGATGTGAGGCTGGGATGAGAGAGAGCCAGAGATCTTGATGAGTACAATAATGTCTACCACATGGGCCAAGCATGGAGAATAGGACACTCCAGGCAGGACAAGAGCTCAGGAGTCATATGGTGGTTGGAGTGTAGTGAACAAAGGTAAAGGGTGAGAGTGATTGAAGAGGTGATTGCGGTCAGATCTTCATTGGGCAGGATTATGAATTCTATTCCAAGCACAGCTGAGGATTTTAAAGGCAGGAAGGTAAGATGTACGGTTCATAGCTTTAAAAGGTGATTTGGGTTATCATTGGGAGAAATGGACAAGGAGTTTATTGAAATCACAGCTGGCAGTGATACTGGCTTAGAACTAGGCTAGTGGAAAAGGAGAAAAGTGACAGCATTGAGAGACATCTTGGCATTAGAGCTGATAGGGTGATGGATTGAAATGGAGGGAGAAGAGGTGAGGACAGAAAGTTTTCTGGATTGAGCAACTTACTGAATGGAGATACCATGGTGCCGGAGTCCAGCTCCAGTGGGTTCAGGTCCTGAGAGGAGGTGTGGAGTCGGCGAGGAGAGAATGAGAGACACTGAGTGGAGGGTGGGCAGCTCAGCTTGCCCGTCTGAGTTATACCGAAACCACTTTACTTATGTATGTTTTGATTACACAGGCTTTGGTAAGCACGTGGGTCCATACACAGTGTGTTTTCATACAGAGTTAAAGAAAAGCTGATATCATCTAAGAAACTATTGTAGACCACCCAGCTCTAAATACTCTTCTGGGTGCTGTGGAACTCTTGCTAATTTATCAGATTTGCATTTGAGGAACAGGAAGCATTTTAGAAAGGTCAGGCTACTTCATTAGGCCAAGTTTCGCGGGATCTCATTGTTGTGTGCCCTGCCGGTGTTGCCCAAGGGTGACCAGGTGCCAGACAGTGGGGCGCCTGCGTCATGAATTTGTTGATGTCCCAGTCTCCCTCTGTGTAGTCAGGGCATATGGATGTCACGTCCCCACTACTCATGGAGGTATGAGTGAGGGGCTTTTCTGTAAATGGATTTACAATTTCTTCCTGTAATCCCAGCCTAGTAACCATTTCCGAAGCAATGACTTTTATCCTTTCAGTGATTTCCCGGGGAGCACAGCACCGAGGTGATTACTACCACGGAAGGCGAAAGCCAAGGACGGAGCCGTGGTTTCAGCCAAAGTCTCGATTTCACCGGAGCTGTGTCAAGCAGCGAGATTGTGACCATGGCCTGCGCCACCATGGTAGGATGGGTTTGAATCTCGGTATCAACCCAGATGAGCAAAAGCCCCACCGTTGCGCCTACAGAGAAGGAGATCCTAATATGACAACCTGGGATCAGAATCATCTCCTCTCATCCAGAGATCTTTCTCTAGGTACACATGTCACTTCCTGTTTAAAATATATCAATATGAAATTGGAGCCACAGTAGGGCTGACAGATCGGGAGGTGATGCATTGGAAGGGTAGTTGGTACTCATAGTCCCTGCAGGATGGGGCACGCTATGCCATGGGGGGGAGGGCACACAGAACAGCCCCAGTTCTTCAGGGGGCAGAGGGAAAAGGAGGAATTGTGAGGGAAAGTCTTTGCTGTGGTTTCCATGGTAAGGTGAAGTGAGCAGCTCAGGATTGACTCTTCTGAATAGGTTCAGTGAGGCCTTGCGCATGGGGACTGGCCCTAGTCTGAGATCCCTGGGGCAGGTAAATACTACCTCTGAGAGTGACAGCCCCATAGAGGAGATGTTGAGATTTGGCCAGGATTGGTTGGTCTGCATTATGAAAAGTGGCCCCTGGGAAAGTTGTATTTCTAGGACTTGGCTATGCTAAAGGGGGATTGAGGGAGGCTTCTGGGGTTCACAAGACCTTAGATGCCACAGCATCAGAACACAGAGAATAAAAGCCATGGTTAACAAACTGCCACCTTGGGTAACAGATTTTTACACTGTGTACCTCAAAGCAGCCTAAAATCTACCAAGGCTTAGAGGAGGAGTGTTTAATGATACTTTAAAAAGCATTTGTTTTGAGAGCTATCCCTACACACCACCCAACCCATTTGTTAGTCATCTGCTTGAAGAGCCACATATGACAACTGATTATATAGATCCACTTCCATCCTCCAACACACCTTTCTTGACCTCATAACTGTGTAAATGAAGTTAGCTTAAGCCAAACACATGTGAATGGTAGAAAAACCTTGGTTCTATTTAATTCTAATTTGCTCTTCTGAGAAGTGTTTTTTTGGGGAGAGGGATGGGTTGCCTGGGAGATATGGTTATCAGGCCAGAGTTTGAGTTGTCTGAAGTAACACGGACATTATTTTAAAAGCTCTCATACAATGGAAGGATCAGAGAAGAGAGCACCAGATAGATGAAAATGTTGGTGAGGCAGGAGCCTGGCTGCCCAGCATCCCTGCACATTCTTGCTGCATGCACTGGACTTTGAAGCTCACCCATCTCCTCATCCTGAGCAGTGTCTGTGTCATCATACAAACGTCTAAGTAGGTCAAGGTGCCCACAGCGTGACTCTTCCGTCGAAGGCAGAGAACGGCTTGTCTGTTGCTTGCCACATACTTGCTGTTCACATAAAGTGTGGGACGCTTGACCCCAGGTCCCCTGACTGCTGGGTAGACAACTGCATGTGCAGTACCCATCAGGATTCAGTGCCTGGCACATGGAAATACTCGGTAGATGCTGTCATCCTCCGGTCCTTCCTTTATCTCCCACCTGTGCCCCATCCCTTAGCAGGTCCTGTCAGCTCTACTGCCAATACATCCAGCTGGTTCCTGTCTCACCACCTCCTCTCAATTGTGCTCATCACCACCTCTCACCAGGTGACAGGCACTTCCAACTGGCTTCTGGCTTATGCTCTTGTCCCCTCTGGGTTTATCTTCTTTACACCAGACCTGGATCCTCAGATCTTGTTCCTCCAATGCTCAGAACCCTCCATTGGTATCTGACCTATGCTCAGAATAAATAGCAAAGGCCTAACAGAGAGGTTGTTAGGCCCTACATGAGCACTTCACCGACTTTCAAGTGCCCACAAGCCACTGAAGGTCTTTGGAAGGTCTGCCTCAGTGACTCTAAGGGGAACACATGACTGCATTTCTATCAAAGTCTTGGATGTTTCTAATGCTGCTGGTGCAAGATCCCTGCAAAGAATACAGAGAACTCATGAGGTCATATCCATTCCCCCTCGTCTTTTCTGATCTCCTTCTTGCTAAGTGCAGTCATCTTCATTGATCTCTTCGTTGTGCCTCAACACCCCAAGTAAGCTCTACCTCAGGGCCTTTGCATGTCCTGTTTCTTTGTCTGGTATATTCTTCCTCCAGATACTTGATTGACTCACTCCCTCACTTCCACTAAGTAGTGACTCAGTTACCTCTGTTGTTAAAATTGTACCTCAACCTCCCCCAGCAAGACTCTCCATCTCCATTCTCGACAGAACATGTAACTACAGAACATATCTACAGGATGTGTAACTTTCAAACATCATACACGTTACGTTTACTTTGTGTTCTGTCAGTCTCTCCCATCTTGAATGCTAACTTCGAGAGATAGCACCATCTTGTCTTTTTGTTCAGCTCCTAGAAGAAGCTCCAGCATTTGGAGCAGACTGGTATCAGAGCAGCTTCTCCTGAGGAATAACAATCTCTGGTCCCCCTCACAGAATCTCCCCAAGTAAATTAAATTCTTTCTATCCCCTTGATAATGAATTTTTGCTTTCAAGCATTCCTAACTGACCGGTCTCGATACTTCTAATTAGCGATGTGGTCTTCCTACCTCCAATCAGATCACGTTCATGTACTTGTTTGCTTCATATTTGATTTTGGCATAAAATTCCCATAGAGGACATGCATAGGGCTTTTCCTGGTTTGGGAAGTAATCCCCAAAACATGATCCTGAACACCATAATACTGAATTTTGAAATTCTGAAAGAGCAATTTCCAAAATTTAATGTGTGGAAAATAATTTAAATATAGTTAAGACCTTTATTTACATTTTAAAAAGGGAATTCATTTGAGAAACAAAAACATAGCAAAGCACTTTATAGGCATCTCTACACAGGCAATGATATATTTTGCATAAAACACTCAGGTCTACTACTGACAGTCACATGGGTATGTACACCTACGAGCAGATGAAATGTATTCATAAATGTGTCAAAAAGTGAAAAGTATTAGGTATGATCAAAATATACAGTGAATGGTTAAATAAAAATAAAAAATTATTACAGTAAAAGACACATTTCCATTAAATTCCCCTCAAAATACTCCCCCATGACTTTCAACACATTTATCCCATCATGCTTGTCACTTTCTGAGACAGACCTGGGAAATATCTTTTGTGAGTGTCTTTAGATGCAGTATCATGGCTGCCTCAATATACTGAATCAATTCAGAATGCTCATGGCAATTTCTGTTGAGGTGCTATGTCTTTGTCTTAATGAGTTTCTCATGGTTGGGACAAAATTGCTGAAGGAGAGATTTATTTTGGCTCACATTATAGTTGGCTGGCTCCAAGACAGCATGGTAGAGGTGTGTGGCAGAGGAATAACTGCTCATCTCATGGCAGTCAGGAAGCAGAGAGCTGAAGGGAGGCAACAGGAAGAGAGATATAGCCTTTCAGGTCACACTCACAGTGACCCACCCTTCCAACCAGACCCCACTTCCTAACAGCAGATCTCAGCTCTAATGCCCCAGTAATCTAATCACCTTCCAAATGCATGTGGCTTTAGGGGCCATTTTGATCTAAACTAAAATTGTCCTCATTCACCTTATTTAGGGGATCTGGCACTATGTGACTTGTGGCTCTTCCCCAAAATCAAAATGACTGTGAAAGGTAAATGCTTTGAATTGATTCAGTACATCTAGGCAGCCACAACAGCACAATTAAAGACACTCATGAAAGAGGACTTCCAGAACTGCTTCAAGAAGCGGAAAGAACAATGTGTTTGAAGTAAAAGGGAAGTTTTTTAAGGGGGATTAATGGCAATATGTCTTTTACTGTAATACAGTAAGTCCCTGACTTACAAATGAGTTCCATTCCAGGAGAATTATCTGTAAGTTGGATTCATTCAAAGCTAACAAAGTGAGTCTTATACAGCACGCCTGTGACAGTGTGTAACTCCAATGTTCGTTCATAAGTTGAGGATTTACCGTAGATTTTTTAAAAACTTTAAACATTCACTGTAATTTTGATCACATTGCATATGAACACATATCACTATGGTTGGCAATTGCATGCATGCCTTTATAACTGCAGTCATCTGAAGTGTGGTGATGTACAACTTAAATTATTTTTAATGAAATGGATCTAAAACTGTGATGGGTCATCATTGCACATGCATCCACCAAAGAACCAAAGATCTGGAGAAATTTTATCTTTCACAAATACAGACCTATCTAGGTATCTATCTATCTATCTATCTATCTATCTATCTATCTATCTATATTGGTTCAGAATGCTTTTGTTTGCAAACAGTTTGGTTCACAAACAGTGTTTGGCAAAATTTTGTTTTTGTTTGCAAACACTACATTGAGTGACAAACATGACTGCAGCCATCTTTCCCACAAAAACATAAATGTGGCCATCTTTTCCATAATCATAGAACAAATTAAATTCTTGAACCAAAGTACCCGAAATATATATATTGGGGGGCGGGGAGAGTGAGGGAAGAGAATGACAAGTTTGAGTCCAGACTGGGCAACTTAGTGATTTAGTGAGACTCTGTGTTGTGGTTTGTATCTAGATGTTCCCCAAAGCTTCATGCACTCATAGGTGGGGCTTTTGGAGCTGGCTAGATTTAAGGTGTGTGATACCGGGATTACGGGTGTGTGGTACTATATTAGCCCACTGATTGGAATTAGCATAGTTCTGGGTGTGGTTGAATGAATTTCCTGAAGACAGAAGTCCCACCCTGGATATTGGTGGCACCACCCAAAAGGCTTGTATCCTAGATGGGATAAAAAGGAAAGACACGCTCCCTGCTGCTGCCTGCATCTGCCTGCTGCTTTGCTTGCTGCTCCTTCCTACTTTACTGTTTCTCCTTGCAATGTCCCTGTGCCATGCTGCCCTGCCTTGGAGCCTGCAGACTATGGACTGAAACCTCTACAAACTGTGAGCTGAAATAAACTTTTCCTCATTTTACTTGGGGGTGCAGGTATTTTGTCTCAGCAACAAGAAAATAACTAAGACACTATATCTCACCATAAAAAAAAAAAATGAATAAGTTCTGGGGTATAGCTCAGTGTGAAGGCCCTGGCTTCAATCTCCAGTACCACAAAGCAAACAAACAAAAAAATGCAAATGCAGATATACAAAAAAGACACATCTTCATATATTGAGAAAGTCTAAGCATTTGTACACACATGCACAAAGCTTACCCACATAGTCAATGTTGTGGTAATGCATTTTCAAGGATCCAAACTTTAAAAAAAAATACATGAACAGATTAGAGCTCTCTAAAAGTCTTCATTTACATAATCTACACCTGTAGTATTGGAAATAATACAAAAGACCACACTGAATTGTAAAATAATTACACTGACCACTTAAAATAGTCGAAAAATCTAAAAGAAACAAGGAAAAAGCCAAACCCCAAACAATCCCTCCAAAAACTTTTTAAAAAATAGAGCCATGGATAGATGATGGATGATTGCATGAAGGTGGTGCCTAGGAGGTGTGGGCTTTCATGATCCTAAACTGTATTTAGAAATTTGCTGCTGCTTTTTTCTTTTAGGACAGGCTCTCCCCAAAGAATATGTTCATGTTCATTTTCTGTGAGCTGATCTTCCCCACCGGGTCCACTCAAGTTTACACAACAGTCCCTCTGGAAACACTCTCACAGACACAAGCAAAATAGTGCTTTACCATGTTGGTAGGTATTCATTCCACCAAATCTAATGCAGTTATCTTGTATACAATCAAAATGCATTAATTCCTTCTCCAGAATTCTGCTTTCTACCTCTCCCTATAGCACCTTCTTTTGAAATGAACACTGCAGTTTTTCAGATTTCTGCTTTCTGGATTGCAACAATTGGAATTTTAATTTGGAGGGATTATAATTTTCAGGATTTTAGTCCTTCGTGATTTTAGGCTTTCAAGATTTAGTCTTTAGGGATTTTAATCTTTCAGGATTTCAACATTTGGGATTATTGGATTTAGGATTACATCTTTCAGGATTATGACTAGCTCTGGCTGGACTCTTCAGTATAACTTATTGGTCTGTCTTTGCCATGTACTGTCCAGGGAGCACGGCTATGTGTTAACTTCACTCATCAGTGAATTCCAAGCACGCTGCGGCTTAGAGCTTGGCACATAACCTACGTCATCAACCTGGGTGGAATGAAGTCATGAATAGCAGCTGTAAATGTTTCTATTTTGCAGGATGATTTAAGTTTATCTCCATCGGTTTTTTTTGGGGGGGGGGTTGTTGAAAAGGGGCCAGCAGCCCCTTACCTGATGTCATTAAAGACAGAGAGCTCAGATCTTGGTGGGAATAGCTACCAGTGAATGAATGAGCAGCCTGCTACCCTTATTGATGAAGTTCTTGGTGCCTTCCAGAAAAGGACAGTCAGAGGACTTCACTGCTGCTCCTGGGTGGTCTGCACACAGGCAATCAATGCTTACTCCCTGCCCCTTGGAGCGACTGTCAGAATCAATAAGCTGGAGGTGGATTTGCAAAGACCTGTCATTTCATGTATTATAAGACCAAACCTTTAGAAACTCAGCATTCCTTTAGATTCAGTAAACATCTGTAGAGCAGGCAAAAGCTGGCATTTAGAATAAGAGGAGTTGAACCAGAAAGGGGAGGGGAGCGTGGGGCACTGATCACATGAATATCAGGCTGTCATCCTGAGCCATCGGGGGAGTCTCAAAGAGCTGAGTGATGTGGCCTAACTTAGAGGAGCATGCTAGAGTAAAGGGAACGTGCTTGGGTGTTTAATGACCTGGGAAAGTCCTGGAACCCTCCTGGTAATAATTTCATTATCAAGGTAATTGGACATCAGGGACTCCCCGCACCCTAAAATAGGATTGCCTCAAATCTCCACTTGTATGGCTTGGATGCCTTAAGTCCTTGCTGAGTGTGCAAAGCCCTGGAAGCTTCTCTCTGGGCTCCTCTCTGGTAGATGCTGATGCCCTTTCACTAGGTACCAAATTGGACCCCAAAGGCAGTATCTTTGGTTTTTTTCCCCTTCCTGTGGGACCTATCCTTGCAAAGATCTTTAGACCCTGGGGTGCTTACCAGGAAAGGCAAATGGCACCATGATGTCTGGGTAGTGAGAGTGTGGGGTCCACAACCAGACTTCAGGTGCTGCTGCAGTATTTACAAGCTCCCAACCTCACATCAACACCACCACCACCACCTTTATCCATTGGCAGGGCTGCACCTGTGACCCTCTAACTCCTGATGTATGCCAAAGCTACCCGGAGCTCAGCTCTAATGAGGGAGAAGGGTTTCCTTGCTGCCCTTTTATATTATGCTGTGTTAGACACCAGGACCCCAGAGTGGGGTCTTCCAGAGTATTTGGTCCCTTGAGATGCTGGCCGGGGAGGCAAATCTATTGTCACCACCAGGGCCCATGCAGGAGCTCACTTCCCTTTGACCACACACACAGGACCTGTCTAGCATCTTCTTCCAGAGTGGATTTTCTCTTGAGAACTTCTTCAGTATCTCAGCAATTATGACAATGATTATGGTCTTATTCACTGATATGTTGACTAAATCCTGAGATGGAAACAGCTGAAACTCAAGCAGGGCCCTCCATGGCATAGGAACAGGTGCATACCTGGCACAGGTGTCAGGAAACCTGATTCCAGGGCAAGTTCCAGAACAGACTAGGTGTGTGACCTGAGGCAAGTCACTAACCTTGCTGAGCCTCAGTTTCCACTTAAAATGGCCATGATGACATTTTCTGTTGCTTTTACAAGTTGCAGGAGGTTAAAATGAATCAGTATAATTGAAAGAACACACTTTGTTTTACACACAGTCTCATTACAAGGTACTAGAAAAGCACAAAGCATGCAGAAGGAGAAGGAGCCTACCTCGAACTTTTCAGGTTTGGGACCCCCGCCGCCCGCAATGTCTTTCTGGAATGGAGCTGCACTGAAGGTGAGCTAAGGGGTGGAATTCTAAAACTATTCACCTGAGCAAGAAGCTGAAAACATTCCCTAGTTTTGTTAGTGCTTGGTCAGATTCTCATCTAAAAAGTGTTTAGGTGACTGAGTTTAAGTCTGGTTTTATTTTTAATATTGAAATAATGTGTTTCTGGTGCTGCTTTGTGGCTTTTTGTCCTTCTCCTCTCAGCCCAGATTGTCTGTGTGTCCAGTGGGCACACAGTCTCCTTGCAGAGAGCTCCCAGTTAATCACTGCAACCAATCCGTGCAGTGCAGCAGGATAGTTGGCAGGAGGTCTGTCCTCAAAGAGTGGTGGTCATGACTGATGGCTTTCCTGGGGAGAATCTGTTTCAGAGCTCATGCATGCAGCTGTTGGCAGCAGTGGGTTCTTCACAGGGTCTCAGCCATTCATAGCTGTTGGCTGGAGACTTCCCACAGTGCTGGTCACTCAGAACAGTGCAATCAGCTGCCATCAGAGTGAGCAGGCAAGACAAGAGCAAGTGGCCAAGACAGACCCTGGCCCTGGAACCAGCCCAACCTGTGCTAGTGAAGCTGCATGAGCACCTGAACCCCAGGTGGTGGAGATCTTGGGGGATCTTTTCAGAATCACCTAGCACGGTATGCATAGCTGGTGTCCCAGGGCTGCACACAGGTCAGGCTGCATGCAGAGGAGATAACCAAGAGTGAGAGAGGTGCTCTGAGGCTGGGGCCCTGGGTCCTCCAGGCTTTAGGGAGCAGAATATGGGAAGGAACCAAGGAAGAAGAGGAGGCGATAGTGAGGTCCATGGATGGTAGAGGCTGAGACTGATGACACAGGAGCACCAAGGAATGGAAATGGAAGGCAAGGATTGAGACGTGGAAAAGCAACCTTACACTATCCATCTTTTGTTCTTTTTTAAAAAAAACATACTCAAATTGCCATATTTAATAAATAAGTTTAGGTATACAATATAATGACATTCATCATTGGAGATTTGTACCTTTACATAATATATCTTGATTCTTATTTTTTTCCCCTTCCCTTGCTCTCCCTTCAACCCATCTTTTGTTCTTGAAGGGCTTAGTTACTAAGAAGGGGAGCCTGTCCCAGACCTCAGAGCCCAGGAAGTCCTTCCCCCTTCTTCACCAACAAATTATATGACAAACCCGTTAGGTGGTCATTGTGTCCGCCTGGTCTTCCCTAGCTTCAGGCTGGCAGGGGAGTTCAGAGCGTGCAGGTGAGGGTGGCAGTACCAGGCAGAGAGCATCTGCACAGAAAGGAGATCCGCAGCTCTGCAAACCTTTTCTCTGGACTCTGCTGCATATGGGGTTTGGGCTTCCACAGGCATAGCCACTGAGTCATCACCCGCACTGAAGGAGCACACAGTTTGACTTTGGGTCCCACCCTAGATGAATTCCCAGCCAGGCAGCCAAAGAGAAAAGGGGCAATTAAGCAAACAGTAATAAAGAAAGGAGGAATAACAACATCCAGGAAGTGTGAGGTCTGTTTCTTGCCTTGCAGGGCATTTGTGTGGCTTAGTATAGTGGGTGTTCGTTCATCCATTCAGCCAGTAAATACCTATTGATCACCTTCAATGCCTCAAGAACCAGTGTAGGTGCTGATGCCATAGCATCTCAATCTATTTTGTGTTGCTATAACAAAATGCTTGAAACTGGTACTTTATGTTTGCTTCCCTTTAAAATTTTTTTAAATGTTTTATTAGTACATTTGGAGTACATAATGATTACATTCCTTGTGTGAAGTTGGTACATGTACATAATGCATCTTAATTCCTTTTTCATCCCCTTCCCCTCCTGCTTCCATCTCTTGATCTTTTTCCCATTTGAGAAAGATTTATCTCCCTACTTCTTATTATTTATCCTTTATTTTGCTCTTTATTTATAATTTGGGTTTCTTATATAAGAGAAGCCATGTGATATTTAAGCTTGTGTGTCTGATTATTTCACTTAACATTTGATCTTTATTTCCATTAAATGTTGCTTGAATTAATAACGAGCACATGAATGCTGACAAAGCTTTCCCTAACAAAG
>NW_004624776.1:7356162-7373343 GCF_000247695.1 Heterocephalus glaber | reverse complement strand
ACATTTTTTTTTTTTTTTTGGTACCGGGGATTGAACTCGGGTCCTTGCGCTTGCACAGCAGGAGGCAAAACCACTGAGCTAAATCCCCAGCCCTCACTTAACATTTTGGTCTCAAGGTGGATCCATTTTCCTACAAATGACTCAAGTTCATCCTTCTTTATGGCAAAGTAGTACTCCATCATGTATATATTCCACATTTTCTTTTTTTTGAAAATAAAACAAGCTTATTAAAACTCAAATTATAAAACAAATATCTCTGAGTCAATATCTATGCAACCAAAGTTATTTAAAAACAAAGCGGAGAGAAGACACAACAATTGCAAATAATCTTTGTAAAAACACCAGAGGTTCCTCCCAATACCTGACAACCAAAACACTACATGCCAGACATGGGCAGGCTGGGAGAGACACCCTTTCCCTATTACCCATGACCCTATACCTAGACATTTCACCAAGAAAGTCAAGGTTGTGTTCTCACAGAAACCCGTTTCATTCACAGCTTCTGGATACCAAGGTCATCCTATTTTTCCTGAGCAAGTTTGTTATTGTTTTGGAGTTGCTGTGGGAATAATACTAAGTCTCCTAATCATTTCACAGTGGGCTAAGGTCACCATCTAGATTCATTTAGATTTGACATAAAATACAGAAGCCTGGTCTCTAAGTTTTTTCAAGAGTTGTCTTCATGCTTGCTGCTTATTGTGTTGAGCCTGTATCAGGTGAGACTTTCTGTGCTTCCTGGATCTATTTTTCATGAATTTGTGACATTTTTATACCATTCTTTTCCTTATAAATTTTGCTTCTCACCTCCTTTTACTCCTCCCCATTCCAATGGTACAGAAGTTAAAAGTTCTGATGTTGTTTTACATATCTCTGAGACTCTTACTTTTTAAACTTTTTTTTCTTTTTCTTTGTTCTTTTGATTGTCATTTACTGACCTACAGGGTCTCTGACTCTTATTATTTCTCTGATGAGAACTTACTTCTTTCTATTAATTTCAACAGTATTTGCCTTTGTTTTTTGAGAATGGTTATAATAGATGCTTTCCATGATCCTTCCTTCATGTGGGTTATTTCAGGGATGAATGCTGACCCTTTCCTTAAGAATTGTTCAGATTTTCCTGATTTTTGGTATGTTTTGTTGTGTAATTTTGGGTAGTGTCCTGGGCAGTTTGCTGGTTGTTTTGTGAGGCTCTGGTTCCTATTATCATCCTCATGAGAGGACTCAGTTTCCTTTTTCCTCTCATCTTGCTAGGCAGTCAACACAGCAGGTTCAGACTACTCACTGCATCCTGCCGTCATTGCTTCAAGATGGTCCTCAGGTCTCTCCCACCCATCAGTTTTACCAATGAGTGGTGATTTTCGTTGTCATCACTTTCTGAAGCCTTTGCTCTGCCACTTTGGTTTTGTTCTGGGCACACATCTTAGCATGAGTCTGGGACTTGTACTGGCTCCTACATGGACTTGCATAATCCCTTTCTCCAGCTGTCTCTTTGGAATTCTATCTACGTCCTCACCCTACCACATGACAGGTCAACTCTCAGGCAAACAGCAACAGAAAAAGAGCAAAAACATGGCAGCCATTCCCTTCACTCCCTGCAGACTGTAGAAGCCTCCTTAGCTGTTCCTTTGTAGAGATAGGTGATGTGTTAGCATTTTAGGTCCCTCTGCCACTGCTGAGGCTTCTCCAGCATTGTTCTTCAAGAACAGGAAAGTGATTCAAATGCAAAACAGCCCATCCCCATGGAGTTCCCTAGGAAGCCTCCCCCCCACCCCGGACCTTAGGAGCTGCAGATGCTTCCACATTTTCTTTATCTATAGGTAGGTGTATAGCCCACCTCCAAAATTTAGCTATTACTAATTGTGCCACTATAAACATGGGTATGTGTGTGTATCACTGTAATATGATCTCTTTAACTCTTTCAAGAAGATACCCATAAGTGGAACAGCTACATCAAACGGAATTTCTAGTTTTAGTTTTTTTTGAGGCATCTCCACACCGACTTCCATAGTGCTCATACTAGTTTACATTCCCACCAACAGTACAGAAGGCTTCCTTTCCCCTCACAGCTTCACCAGCACTTAGAAGTTTATTTAACTTGTAGTTTTGGAGGCTGAAAATCCAGGGTTCAGCACCCACATGCGGTGAAATAGTCATGATGTGCCGTAAAGTGGCAGATGGAATCACATGGTGAAAGGCTGTGCAAGAGCGAGAGGTCACATGGTGAGAGAGAAGCAAAAGAACAAGCCGAGAAAGCTGCAGTCATTACAGCAACTCACTCTTGCGATGACCAATGAGGCCCTCCACACCTAATCTACTCCTACAAGACATTAATGCCTTCTGCAGGCTGTGGCCCATGATGTAATAGCCACCCACTAGGTCCCACCTAGGAAAGATGTCACCATCTTTTAACATACCACACCAGGGACCAAGCTTCCAGCACTGTAAATCTTTATCAGCAAACTGTGCAGACCACATCACATGGTAAGCAAAGGCCAACACAGGCCCCTGCTCTAGTGGCTTACAGTCTAGAAAGATGACAGATGTGAACTACACAACCCCCCAAAAAACATAAAATCAGAGCCATGGTCACTCCCCCAAACCCCATTTGACCAAACTTTAGCCAGGTTCCCCTGAATTCTCTTCTCAACAAGGCTTTAAATTTAGGTCTGGTGCTGTCTTAATGTAGGGAACAGGGAAAGGGGACATTACTAGAACCTCTGCAGTAAGTCCTAGTCTCCTGCGAGCCCCGGCAGTACATGGCGAATTACCGGAAAGGTAGAAAAATGAGACTGAGAAGAGGCTGAGCTTTGGGTCTGATCAGTGCTGCTCTGGGCAGCAAAGATGAAAGCCCCCAGCTTACTGCACCTTTGATTCAGTACATCGGGAGAAACAAATGTAACAAATGACTTGCAGAGAGTTCAGTACATCTGGGTAAACAAGATGCAACAATCCAAGAACAAGGAGGAACTGAGTAGATGTTTGTTCCTCCCAGGATGTTTTCAGCTCCCAGGATGTTTCTTGTCCTGGAGAATCACAGCATCACCGGATCATTGAGGTCTCAGTTGTGACCTGAGGCCAAAATGGAATTATGTCTTGGAGTTCCATAGCTGGGGTGTAGGCAGGAGAACTAAGCAAACCAAATGATTTTTCCCTAAAATTATGTAGCATTGCTCCCGACATCTTAACACCTGATAAATCAGTTTGGTAAAAATTCCCCCATCGTTGGCCCGGTGTGGTGGTGCATGACTATAATCCCAGCACTGGGGAAGCTGAGGCAGAAGGCATGATGTGAGTTTGAGGCCAGCCTGGGCTACATAGTGAGTTCAAGGCCAGCTTGAACTACATAGCAAGACCCTGTAGCCAAAAAAAAAAAGAACCCCCCACCCTTGATCTGATCACCCTCAACAACTGATCAAATTCCTTGTCCTCCATTCTCCATCCTCCATGCTCTCTGACCACCCTAGCCTACCTTCAGCAAGAATCATGTTAAGTCAGTTTAGTGAGAATCCTCTTGCTCTTGATGTCTCTTGGTAATTTTTAATCCATTGACCCCTTCACCCCACTCATGAACTGGATATCTCCAAATGTCCTTGTATTTGCAGGGGAGCTCCTTCTTTCTCCCCACAGTGATAATCTTGACACCCATGTCAGTAATCCTCACTATTTTAACAGGTGTCAGAATAGATTTTTAACATAACATCTGTGAAGGTGAAACACCTGATTCTGTGGAAGGAAATAAATTCAACAAATAGGAAAATCTGATCTTTCAAGGATGCCAAAAACTGTTGATGCTGTAGTTTTGATGTATTTTTTTCCCTGCCAAAACTCACGTTGAAATTTGGTTGTCAATGTAGTGGCATATGTGTGCATGGGGGAAGCTTTAAGAAGTATTAATGTCTTCCTCATGAGATGGCATCAGTTCTCATGAGAGTGGGTTGCTATAGTGTGTTTGGCCCACTTTGTATCTTCTTCTCTTTCATGTGTGCTATGCAAGTCAGCTTTGCATTACTGTAACAAAATACCTAGGATAATAAACTTATAAAGAAGAAAGGTTTATTTTGGCTTGAGTTGAGATCTAACATCTTAAGGCAGGATAGAAGTTAGAAATTAGCCAAAACTTAGAAATAAACTAAAAAGATGAGCTTCAGGCCCTGCAGGGCCATGCTAGAATATTGTCTAAGAGGCCCATGCAAGGAAGACCTACTTAGGAGAGGATGCTTGATGTGATTGACTATTAACTGTTGATTAGAGACCAAACTGTGTGGAGTTGAGTGTTAGCTTGAAGAAGATGACTAATTTTCAAATGATTTTTGTCCATTAGAGATGCAAACATTTCTTTCTAGTAGAAAAGATGATCTAAAGGAGTACAATTTTATTGCCCTATTGAGTTGTCTAAGTCACTTTCCCCATTGCTGGAGCAAAATACCCAACACCTACAATTTAAAGGGGAGGTTTATTTTGGCTCATGTTTTCAGTCTATGGTCAACTGGCTCCAAGGCAGAAATGGCGTGGTGGAAAGGCCTAGGTGGAGGACATCTGCTCATTCCATGGCAGTCAGGAAGCTGAAAGAGAAGGGAGGAGTCAGGGAAGGAAATAAACCCTTCCAGGTCACGCCCCCAAATGTCTCACCTCCAACCAGGCCCCATCTCCTAACAGCAAGTTAGCAATAGGGCCCCCATGATCCAGTCTCCATCCACACACATGAGAATTTGGAGGACATTTTAGATCTAAAGCACAACATTAATGTAGTAGACATATTTCAACATTCCTTTCCTGAGAGAACATACAAAAGGCCTGTCCCACTAAAGCCCTTTGGTCAGCTTTCTCATCCTGCTGGCTCCCTTGTTGGTCAGGGGAGTAAGTCTCTATGAAGTGTTTAGTGTACATTTGCATGAGAATCATGCTTTCAATTCTTTAAAAGACACACTTGAATAGAAGTGGTTGGAGGAATTTAGATAACTGTCATTGGCACCTATTTGCTATAGACCCAGGATTTGGACTTTGAGAAGTCTGAGAGAACTTGGAAAAATATAGGAATGTCCTAGCTGTATTCATGGAGTTGCTGCAGTCAGGAGTGAAAAACTAAAAACTAAAAAGCCATTACATTTTCTGTGTCATCACTTCAGTCACAGTGTTTCCTATCCAGCAAGAGTTGGGGGTGCATTTGTCCATTACCTGAATGGTTTATATGTCTAAAGTGAATTCTCCTATTTTCTCCTTTCTATACTTTGCTGTTTTTATCATTGGGGCATCTTCCTCTCTGCCCTGGGTTTATAATCTCAAAATTGTTCTTGGGTTTTTCCTGTCCCTCTCCCTCCTCGGACAATCAGTTCCTAAGTCCTGTCAGTACTTCCTTCAGCCTGTCTCTGGGACATGCCTCTTCTTTGTCCCCATTGTCTACTCCAGGTACTGAGATCCATGAGGAGCTATGACAGGATCCTCATGAGTCTTCCAGTTTCCAGACTTTCCCCTCGCTGATCCATCCCACAAATTATTGCCAGGTTAATCTTCTATATAAAGATGTTGTTTTCACATGTCACTACCTCATTTAGAATCTTGGGTGCATCTGTAGTTGTAACCCAGAGTCATTTTCTGACTTCCATAAGTTTTTGTGGGAAAAGCCAAGTGAGGTGATAACTGATTATATTTTCTCCTCAAAATCCTCAGGTTTCCCCCCAAGTTTGGCTTGCCTACTGCCAGGAGGCTCTAAGCTTAGCTTGCCAAGCTGTAAGACCCACTAGTAAACTGACTATGAGTGGTGTTATAGTTTATATCTAAAATGTCCCCCAAAGACTCATGTGGTTCCAGGTGGGGGTTTTGGGAGTGACTGGATCATGGATATGTTTCTAGATCATGAGTGTATGGTAACTGGATAACACCAGGGATTGAATTAGCACATTTCTGCATGTGGCTGAATGGATTTACTGAAGACAGAAGGCCCACTCTGGGTATGACTGACACCAACCAATAGGCTTCTAGCCTGAAGAGAATAAAAAGGGATAGGAAGGCTTGCTTCTTCCTGCTTCCTGCCTGCCTTTCCATGAATGGTTTCTCCTCTGCCGTATCCTTCTTCCATGACACCCTGCGTTGCATCTAGACCACTGTGTACACTGAAACCTCTACAAATGGTGGGCTAAAATAAACCTTTTTTCCTTTAACTTTGGGTGTTTGGTACTTTGTCACAACGATGAGAAAGTACCTAAAACAAGGGGGTACTGATCCATGGGTATCCACCTTGGGGGCCTGACATAAAGATGGGTCCAAAAGAAATAGCCAGTGCTAGATGGAGTCCACTGAATCAGTCTGATCCTTTCCTGGGATTCTAACTCCAGATCAGAGTGGCAGAGGAGAGTCAGCGAGGGGCTGAGGATGAGTCATCTAATTTGGAGTACTGGAGTAGCAGCTATAGGGACAGCAATATGACAGTATTTCTAGACCCACAGTGTGTCCTGAATGATCTCTTGGCACATTAACCATGTCTTTTACTTTCTGTATTCTGATGCTTTGACATCTGGGACCTTGCTGATCCTGGAGGGATGGCTTCTTTCCAGGGATAACCAAGTCCAAGAAATAGAAAGCAACTGGCCATCCCCAGCCCCACGGCTACATGATTTTCAGCCAATTAGAGACCTACTCCAACCACCTGCTTTATTAGGCTCTTGTACACAGGACCACTGTCCACTTGCTATGATCACTCCTGGGTCAGGTAAGAAATTAGGAGCAGCCCCTATAACCTAGAGTACCTAGAAAGTCTTCAAACTGGCCAACCCTCAACCTGCTTACCCTGCTTCACACACCCCTTTCCACATTTGCCTCAAAAAGGGCTTATGCTCAAAGTTCCCTTCCTTCTCTCTGACTTAGTGCTGCACTGTGTGGCCTCCTGTGGCACAGCATTTCTTCTATGGTGGGAACAATAACAATAATTTTAATGGCAATCAACTCCTTTTGAAAGACTCAGTTCCCATACTACATGCCTGACTCTATAGACTTTGATTATTTAGCTGTCCATGCTTTTTTTTAGAGGCAGGGCTATGTGTTTTTCCCATCTTACCCCTTGTGTTTTAGAGTCAACAGTCTTTACTCACAATAAATGAAGTATCTCTATTCCTTATAATCTAAAAAAAGGTGAACTATAAAGATACCAGATCTGGCCAGAATCTCTTCTACTTTTTCTTCTAATGTGCTTTTTGGGTCCTTCAATTTCAACCAATGGGCAATCTTTGCATTCCCATATGTTCCTGTCCTCCAGACATGAAATCCAAGGTATCCTTGCAGCAATGACCTCTGTCCTTCTCACTGTTGGATAAACCTTCTCTTTCTGCAAGTCTTCACTTCCTACAAGGCCTCGTCTCTCCTGTGGTGGCTTCCATGATTTCATCATCATGGGCAACAGTGCCCTTCTCAGAACACTGGCATCATCTACCACCTGGACAAGTATAGGGAAGCCTATCCCACCATACATTTTGCAGTATTCTCTTCTCAAACTCAGGAACTACCTCTCCTCAAAGTTTTACGTTCTCTCAGTTCCAACACGAAATGTTCACTCATTATTTTGTGTAATGACAGGGTGCATTTGACTCCAAATACAACCTCATTATCTTCCTTTGCATCAAGTTAGGGTGTAAAATCCCCAAACATGTTGACAGTTGTTCCCCAATGAACTAGAGACTGGCCAAAAAGGGAAGCCAGGTCTTTGCTCACCTCTGATCTAGGCTGAATGCAGCTGGGAGGTGAAGTCAGTGTCCCTTGTTTTCCTGAATAGAAAGCCTAATATTTCATGACACTCCAGAAAGGTTCAATTTCTTTAGTTCATTGTCAGGCCTAGAAAGAAAAGTGAAGGACATGGGCCCAGGATTTAGCTCAGTGATTTCGTCGCCTGCTGCACAAGCACAAGGACCCGAGTTCGATCCCCAGTACCAAAAAAAAAAAAAGAAAAAAAAAGTGAAGGACAAATGAAATAAATTAAAGAAGACCCCCCACCACCACATCAAAAGGGGCTGGGCCATCAGTCCCCAACCATTTTGGCACCAGGGACCAGTTTCATGGAAGACAGTTTTTCTACAGACAGTGGAAGGGGGTGTTTCAGGATGATTCAAAGGAGCACACAACCTAGATCCCTCACATGTGCAGTTCATAGTAGGGAAATAGGGTTCCCACTCCCACAGGAATCTAATGCTTGCCGATCTAACCAAAGGGGGCACTCAGGTGGTGATGTGAGAAATGGGGAAAGGCTGCAAATATGGGTGAACCTTCATTTGCTCACCCGCCACTTACCTACTGCTGTGTGGCCCAGTTCCTTATAGGCCATGAACCTGTATCAGACCATGTCCCAGGGGTTGGGGACCACTGATGTAGGGGACTATGTCTTGTGCAGAGGCTGGGGCTGGGGGCAGGGCAGGAGGCTTGGTAATTAGATGTGTGTGCCACAGTGTGGTCCTGGACTGACCTGTTTAGAATAAAAACATTTGGCTTCATTTTCACAGGATCCAAGTCATGTTGTAAATGTTTAAGCATTTCAGGCCACATTCTTTTGAGTCCCTTGAGACTTTCTTTACAAAAAACAAAAGGGAGTGGAACCATGTAGCTCCTGGGATCATCTCCATTCTGAGATATCACATCTGAGTTTGAACTACACAAATAACTTGGACACCAAAATTCAAGCCCTGAATATACCTTTTAAACTACAAGCTAATTATTTGTGTCCAAATCAATGGGCTGTGTCTCTTTAAATTTCTTTTCATTCATGGTGCATGCTGTAATCAGCAGATGCCCCCCCCCCCCCTTAAAACAGACCCTTCTAATAGCTAATATCCTGCAGTGACTGAAGCCATTAGAAGGATTAGGCCATTACTATCCTGCCCAGCAAACACATAATGCTCATGGGGATTGCCTTTTTCCCCTTTGGTGGTTGTTTTTATGGATGAATCAGGACCCAATGGTGGGTTGAAAAATCAAAATGAGGAGGGCAGAGGGTTATGGCCATTCTTTTCAAGGACACCTCCCAAACAGCCTTTGGATTTGTGATTCCTTTGTTAGAACGGTGGCATATGTCAGCTTTGTGGATAGAACAAGCTTTGAAAGGACACAGACAGCGCGCAGACCTCTGTCCCTCGTTACCATAATATCTAATACTCATCCTTTCCAGAGCACGGCAGCAAATGCGTGCTCTGCCTGTTCACACAGCCCTGTTTGTGCTGTAAAAGACTAGCAAGTAGCAGCCCAGCCCAAAACATATTACAGGGTTGAGGAACGCTCTGAAACACTGCCACCTAGTGGCGCTCTGTGTCACGACAGTACACAGCAACAGCAGAGAACCTCAGGCTTAACAAGCTGGAGAAGCAGGAGAGGGGCCGAAAGCTGGCCTCGAATTGTGATGCACCTTACAGAAAAGCACCCTCTTGACACAAAGACAATAGTTTCTAGTTTGGAGTTGCCCAAATAGGTTAAGTAACAGAAACGTGGAAAAATACCACTGAGATACAAAGAAAGGAATTAAGAAATGTAATGAGATGGGACATCAGAGCAGTCCCTTCTAAATGGAAGGAACACATACATACTTTCCCAAAGCGAGAGCTGGAGAAGATGACTGGAAGATGAGTCAATAGAACTTCTTTTGGAGTCCGCCTCGATTAGAATGACTCAGTGCCACATGTCTGGGTTATTAAGAATCCTTGATCTCTACTGACTGGGAAAGTCATTTTACGTGGGTTTCTTCACCTGGGGGGCGGAGCTAGACCTCTAAATCTTCCAGCCCCAACATTATGTGCGTTTGTTGTCTGAAACACCCAGTGAAATACAGAACGTGTAAGTTGTGGGCAATCCTTCCTATTGCTGTATGGAAGAATCTAAAAAATAGGTCATTTTCACCCCTGAGTGGTTTGGGTCTCGCTGGGAAATGCACAGAAAGGATCACTGCAGGGCTTTGGTGATTCTCGCCCGATATCAAACCTCTCAGCATCTGCAGCTCCTGGAGATCTGCAAGCTTCTGGCTCCTCAGTGCATGTGGGGGAGGGTTTGGGAAGGACTTGGCATAGAAAGGAAGCTGTACCCCACTAAAACTGAAGCTCAACCGGAAGTTAATGGGTTAGAAATTGAATAGATCACTCTTTTTAGTAATATTTTCATTTTTAAAAGAAAATTTCTTTTACAGGGCAAAGTAATTACAAGGAAATTAGATTCTGCTGGTTGAAATGTAGGAATGCAGGCAGGTGGTCAGGGAAATGTGTTTCCGGGCTCCTCCAATCATATGTGATAGTTCCCGCCTGGCTTTAGTTGTGCATATTTCTTGGGGAAAAGCATATGTGATCACTATTTTAAAGATTGTTAGAATCACTTTCATATCTAAGGCCTGAAAGAAGATTTGGGCTCAGGCTCCATTTGAAGACATCCAGGTTGTATTTCCCCCAGCATTTAGGGTTTGATGGTTTCTTCTTATCTAAAGTGCTCACATTGCAAACATGAGCAGCAGGACTGGGGATTTAAATTCTGTCTTGATGGGAATTTGAAGTGAAATTCTCTGCCCAATGCCACTTTATAAGCTGGGAATCATCAGGCTAGCCACAAATACCTCGAGGGGTCCTTGCAGTTGCTCAACATAAATCAGCAAAATGACAGGCAATTGACTTTGAAGACAGCTCTCACATGGCTGAGTGGCTGGAGCTGCTGGAAGCAGATGAGGGCATTTTCCTGTAAACATGATTGTGATTAGCACCAGAGTAAACACTGGATTGGGCTCTGTCAGGCTCCAGCCTGCTCTGGAGTTTTCACTAGGTAGAAATCAACATGGGCCTCAGTGTGGCAAAGTTGGCAATTCTAAGAAAAAGTTTGTATTTCAATATCTGATGAATTCATCTGATTTCCCCAGAAGGTAAGCAAGAAGGGAACTTCATTTTGCTGTGTTTACATGGGAGCTAAAATAGCACTGTGAGATCAGACACTTCAATGGAAAAGCAATTAAGTTTGTATTCTATGTTCTGATGCTGTTGGATGATGTTTCGTACAATTTTGACAAAGTGGAAAGGTGCATACTTGAAATGTTGACCTGTTCAGGGTCAGCTGAGGTCACCAACCCATATGCCTGTAGAGGCCAGGAAGGTAACACCAGTAGCTAAGCTGGCCAGCGGGTCTAAGGCCAAGTGGAACATGGGGCCTGCCCAAGGAGGCAGACTGACCTTACTCCAGCAAGGATTGTGCCAACTGGGGCAGAGAGCCCTGAGTTGTCATATCTACTGTTTTTTCAAAATAAGCCAGAAGTTTGGATTTTCATGGGAAACACTAGGTGTGTCAAATCAAATATGTCTACAAACCCAAAGCATCCTGTCTGTTTGTAACCTGGTACTGGGGATACCTTCATGTTGGATTTCTCCGAACTCATTGTAGCTATACCAGAATTCTGAGGCACTAAAAAAGGCACTTAAAAGGGAGGAGAGGGAGGGAAGGAGAGAGAGAGAGAGCGTGAGAGTGAGAGAGAATTTAAAGATTCCCTTAGCAAGGAAGTTCTTTACAAGGAAGTGCTAAATCTACCACCTCTTCAGCTCTAGAAGATTAAAATTCTACCTGATTTTTTTTTTTTTTTTTGGTTACCAGGGATCAAACTTAGGATCTTGAGCTTTCAAGGCAGGCAGCAGAACCACTGAGCTAAATCCCTGGACCTCTACCTTATCTTTTATGTTGCAACTTAAACTTCTTTTTATTTCTAATCAATGGAAATGAATCAATGGAAATGAGTGATTGCCCATCATCATTGGAATAATCATAATTCACATGGAAATTTTAAGCTCAATTGGCATTTAACACGAGGAAGCTCTGATAAATGTTCTGGAGCTCCGTTCCCTCAAAGGTAGCTTATGCTATAGGGAATCAGAAGAGTCTTAGCTCTTGTGGGCCTAGGTCAGCTCCTACCTGCTTTAAATCCCTCAGTGTTTTCTTTTATAAAATTAGTTCTTTCCACTGTATGGTGCTGGCTGAATGTAGGGTGATGTATGCATCTCCCCTGAGGTCAGTTCATCTGGATGTGAATCTGAACAGCAGTACTTTCTCCTTTTGTGACTTTGCATAACTTTCTTAACCTTTATCAATCTTGGTGTGCCCATTTTCAAGGTAGGTATTAAAATGGTGCTTCGTCTATAGCATTGTGGCTCTGAGTCAATGCTTAGCTCAGGATCTGGCCTGTGGGGAATCTGGAAGGGCGGGGTTCATTGATGATGATAGGAAGGGAGGAGTCTGGGGGTGATCCCAGGTTTCTGGGTGACTGGTGGAGCCATTCCTTAAGAAGGTTATGCTAAGAAAGCAGGGTTGGGAGACCCTGATGGGTTGAATCCAGGACACACTGACTTGAAGTCACCTCAGAACTTTGAGAGGTCCAGTCAGAAATGG
The DNA here is from genome assembly GCF_000247695.1 of Heterocephalus glaber. The sequence continues at coordinate 7,360,968 of NW_004624776.1, read as the reverse complement.
AGATGTGGATTTAAATTATTGGCTGCCGTCTTAGCTTGCAAGCAGCTGTGGCCACCATGCATTCACAAGGTTGTCCAGAGAGTGCAGGAGGACTGGCCTCCTAAATCAGAGAATCAGCAATAAGAGAAGCCAGGGAAGGAAGTCAAGATGGTGCATCCAGAGAGGTGGAAGTGAGACCTGTAGAAAGGACTTTCATGGAAAACAAAGGAGAAGTGCAGGATACTGTTCCATCTTCAAGAGCTTTATACCCTTAAGAAGGAGCTGGAACAGAAACATATACAACAATCAAAGGACTCTCTCAGGACAGAATACCAATTAGGTTAAATTAAAGCAGCCCAAACACCTGCCAGCATTTCCCAGGCGATGAGGACACTGGAGGCAATGGAGAAGTCGGGGGAGGAGTCGGGAGAAGGTGTACTTAAGCTGGGTTTTAGGAAGGAATCTGGGCTAGGAGAGGTGGGGAGGAGCACTGAAGTCAGAGCAAGCAGAAGACCAGGACAGGACAGGAGCAAGCTCTGTTTCGGAAATGGTAGATGTTTCAGGCAGAATTGTTGAAACATCTTGCTTTCTTGGAGCAAATATGTTTTTCCAAATATGAACTTGTGTTGAGTCAATTTCTTTTGTAAAACAGTCATTCCCTTTAGGATAGGCTGCATTCTCTACTTCCTTCTGTCACTTTGGAAGTCCGTTGCCTCCTGCTTCTTCCATCCTGGTGTTCCACGTTCTTGAATGGCCCAATCAGAGGCAGACACCAGCTTTCTTGGATGGTTTGGATTCTTCAGTGAGCTAGGAGGGGTCAAAGGGGCTCAGCATCCAAGTCCAGGGCTCTGAGTTGGAGCTGCCATACGTTACAAGCTGTGACCAGCTAACCATGACCCTTCAAGGAAGGGAGATGATGCTATTAGGTACAATTGGGGGTCATACAGAAGCAGCCATTTGGGAACAGGGAATAATGACACCTGATGCTTGGGAAACCACAGGGCTCAGTGGTGTGAACTGTAGTAAGCTGGTGTGGGGGCTCTGTGGGGTGGGGTCAGGACCTTGGGTCAGGACAAGGCCTCTGCTGGGTGCAGTGCCAGAGCATCTTGGGCTGACATTTGCTTGCTGACTGACTACTGAACCATCTGGGAACTGCAGAGGGAAGCAAAGGCCCTCCTCCCTCCACCTGTCTAGTGCTCACAGCATATAATGTAAGGCAGCCCCAGGTACTGGAGAGACCTCCAGAGCTTTGGCATCTCAGTATTGAATTCTGTCAATTCTGATAGGCCTAGGGAAAGGGCCTGGGAAGCAGGGGGATGGTGGATGATGGATCCTGGAAAGTAGACAGGGATATTTCTGAGAAAATCCCGGAAAATTAAGAGAATGGTATTTCGGCGGGGGAACATCATTATGAGCTGGGAGGCAGCTGTTGAATTTTACAGAAAGGGAAAGGGACCCACTGATGATGCTGGAGGCTGCAGATGGGTCACTGAAGGTGGGTGAGCCTGTGCACCATGGCCTCATGTTTTCCCTTGCAATTATCCTTTGCTCTGTGTGGCGCAGACCAGCCCTGCCACCCCCAGGAGCAGTGAGAGGGACACAGGATGGGGCCACCTGGCAGGAACTAGCAGACTGCACAAGTCCTTTCCAGGCTGCTGGGTGGCTGCAGGTGGGAATGCCTCAAAACAGGCACCTGTGTTTTCACCCACTGTGGCGTGCTTTCCACTGCAAAGCCCCAGGAAGAATAAAAAACAAAGGAAACAGGTGCTGTTGCAGAGGGCAGGAGCCAGCCGATCTGGGAACCTTAGGAGGTGCTGCCTGGGTTTCTGTGCCTTCAGTTTCCCTTTGCCACTCAGGACTTACAGCAGCTCTAAGTTCCAATGTGGAAAATATAGCAGCACACAATATGTTGTTTTGGCAGAAAGCTGTGAATTTTAGCATGGAATGTCTGTCACAGGGGCCCATCCAATTAACTTACTTGTCGAGAAATCAGAATAAATAGTTTCGAAGAGGGGACTGTGGCTTTTGCTCAGACTTTTATTTCTTATGTTTTCTTGGTTAGGCAGGTCTTCGGTCACCAGGGTGTACGTTAAGGGGAGAGAAGGGAAGGATACACATCTCCACGTGGGTTCTCCCCTCAGAGGGGAAAAAGGGGAGTCATTTCCATGCCTTTCGGACTAGGGAATATTGGTGAACTCCTATTTTAGAAAAGCACTGTAGAGAAAAACCCTAACAAATTCCCTCCAGTCTGAGATCCAGCGCTATTGTTGTATCTGAGACAAGGCCTGGGCCTGACCTGAGTCATTTCTCTCCCTTCCTAGGTTTCCTACTGTGGCTGGTGAGCATGGCTGTGCCTGGCATGGGACTGGCGGCACTGGCCTGACACCCCTGGGGCCTGCCACAAAGCTGTGAATGGGGAAGCCAGCAGGCACTCAGGGTGGTGCCATGGCCTCATGGGAACTCACTGCAGCCATGAGCCTTAGCATCCGCGTGAACTCTGTGCAAGAGATCCCTCGATGCCTGCAGTCCCTTAGGAAAGGGATTGCAGATGTGTGGCAAAGGATTTCTCCAGGTGGGCAATAGTCACGCTGCTTACCCTCTGTGGGCTTCCAGGGCCAGGATCTTATTGCAACGCCCAAGCCACACATTGCCTGTGATGCTTCTCGGGCACTATGCTGTAACGCTCTGGGCAGACAACCCTACTTACTCTGCTTCTTCCTGAGGCTCTCTGACTTCAGACCTTGCTATCTATGGTGGAGATGAAATCCAAGGCCATTCTCACACTTGGCCTACATTCTTGAGTTCTGAAGGAGCCTAACTTGAGCAAGTTTTATGCAGCCAGAGGGGCAGCCAGGGGAATAAGTTGCAGCTGGCCAAGGAAAACTGTGGCCTGTAGTGGCAACACATTTTTTCAGTCCAGTGCTTTTGAAAACCACCTTCCCTTCATTCTTAGAGCTCAAGTCTCTTCTTCCAAATGTTTACACCCCTGGGCTTTATATCAATATTTCTCCAATAGTGGTGGAAGAGCCCGATCCAAAGCAATGTATCATTTGATCCTTGCTCTCAGGAGCAAAATGCCCTGGAAGCAGGAAAAGGTGCACTCACTGCAGCCATCCGTTCTCGCCCAGGGCTGCCAGTCAGGAGTCAAAGGAGCCTTCTTCAAGGGCTGCAGACTAAGCCTATCTTGCACTCTGTGCTGCTTCCATTTCAAAGGCTTCACCAGTGAATCCTGTGAGTCATTCCTGGAACCTTCAGGAGTCTCCATGGTGACGGCTGAGTGGGCCTAAGGGAAACAGCCATTCACTCCACTTCTCAACAACTTCCTCTTCTGGATTGGTTTCTTCTATTTTCAATAGAGACCAGAGCTGAGGCTTGAGCTTTTTTGTTTTTTAAACAAATCATAAAATGAAAACTTCCTACGCTCTTTTTCTGTTTCATTGAAAACCTATTCTATATAAATTTATATTCTAGTTTTTACCTGCCTCTAAGAGAACATAAATAACAAAACAACAAAAACATGCATTTGCTTTCTTACTTCTTTCCAAGGATTTGAAGAAGGGAGCTGGTTTTCCTGTTTCCTGTAGTGAAAAGGATCTGGATGAACTGTTGTAGCTGAGAGCAGAGACACCCACAGCCCTGGCCCCAGGCGGAGAGAGGCTGGCTGGTGTAGTCAACATAGCATTTGGAAGTGGACCAGGAACCTCCACTATTCACTTGCTGGGGACAGAACCAAGCTCTTCACATGCACAGCCCAATTCATTCTGTTAAACATCAGTTAATAATGGGGACACACTCTGGGGCACACTTTCTGAGAGATCCACTGTTGGTCATTCTGTGAGCAATCTAGAGTATTCTTACACAAAGCTTGATAGTCTGGATTCATCACTCCAGGTGGGCTCTTGACACAGCCAAGAGACACGGTGAACACATAAGATGTAGTAGGCTGCTGCGGTGGCTTAAAGGAACAAAAATTTATGCTCTCACAGTTCTGGAGACCAGAGTTTGAAATTACTGTGTCAGCAGGGGTGCTTTCCCTCTGCAGGTTCTTGCCCCTTCCAACTTCTGCTGGTTGTGGGTATTCCTTGGCTACAGTACCTGACTCCTATCTCTGCCTCCATCTTAACATGGCTTTCTTCCCTTTCACCCTGTGTCTCTCCTATGTTTGCCCCTCATAAGGATGCTTGTCACTGGGCTTGGGGTCTACCCAGCTATTCCAGAATGATTTCATATAAAGAACCTTAACTCCCTTACATCTGCAAGGCCCTTTTCCAAGTCATGGTACATTCATAGGTTCCAGGCATAGAATGTGGAAAATCTTTTGGAAGCAGCCACCATTCAACCCACTACAGTATCACTCACTTATACCTTAGCATCAAGCAGTGCTTGCCACATACAGTTCATTAGTTGTTTGTGTATTTGTTTCTGATGGTTTGGATTTCACTTGGCCTTGCTCCATTCCCAGGTCTGAATAGCGGATGGCTTGTGTTTAGAATAAACTCAATGTCTTTGGTATTCCTTGAGTACAAAAACAGCTGCCAGACTCATTGGAGTAAATAGTTTCTTATTTCCCCTAGGGATTTCTGTTAGAGTATGTTATGCCATTGTTTCAACTTGCCACATTTTAATAATGTAGGATTTACATGGGTTTAGTAAATTTGTTTGAAAGTCTTTTTCTCCCTAAGAATGGGGTCTTCCTAGACTCTCAGTATCTGAGAATGTTGTGCCCAGATTACAAAGTCCCAAAGACCACCAGGAGGCCGTTTCCGATGTAAGCACACGAGGGTCGTTTATTCAAGCTTAAGCAGGGACTCTCAATTGTCACCGACA
>NW_004624776.1:7329549-7354489 GCF_000247695.1 Heterocephalus glaber | reverse complement strand
TGCTTGGTGGGGAAAGCCTCTGTTCAGCCCAAGTCCTCATGCAGGGCTTCGTCAAAAATGGTGGGGGAGTTTTTAAATCCTTGAGGAAGTCGGGTCCAGGTCAGCTGTCCGTTGATGCCCTGCTCAGGGTTGCTTCATTCAAATGCAAAGATGTGTTGGTTTTTGGGTGCCAGCGGAAGGCTCACGGAGGTCCTGCACTGGTCGATAGTCATCCAAGTGGGGTTTCCACACTGGCAACAAGGGGGTGTTCTAGGCTGATTGACAGGGCCTTAGAATCCCCTGAGCAAGCAACCTCCTGATGTGTGGAGTTATTTCTTTTGTGGGCCTCTAGGGACATGGGATATTGGTGAACTCCTGCAGGGTCCGCTCCTGGCTTTACCTCTACGAACACAGGTGTCCTGTGTGTGGCCAGCCTCATGCCCCCAGTCTCAGCCCATGCTCATGGGAACATGGCAAGCCATTGTTCCACATCAGGATCAGGAGGGGACTGCTTCTGATGTAGCAGATATTCGTCCTCAAGGCTCATGGTCAACACTTGGATGGGCTTTCCCTCCTGGTCAAGGACCTCCACACCCCCGGGCTGAAAATGGATTTGGGCTCTTAACTTAGTGAGCACGTCTCTTCCAAGTAGAGGATAGGGGCAATCAGGTATAATCATAAATGAGTGGGTTACCCGGCCCACTCCCAAGTCTACTGTTTTTCGGGTAGTCCATGAATACTTTTTCATGCCTGTGGCTCCTTGAACCCAGGAGGTTTTATCATAAACATGGCCATATGGTTCAAGTAGGACTGAATGTTGAGCCCCTGTATCCACTAGGAACTCGACAGGTTTCCCCTCCACTTTTAGGGTTACCCTGGGCTCGGGGAGGGGTGCCGAACCCTATCCCCCCTAGTCACTCAGTTCATCTACAGCCAGGATGGGGGCCTTGGGGTGACCTTCCTGTTGTTTCTTTTTGGGACAATCCTTGGCCCAGTGGCCTTTCTCTTTGCAATGAGCACATTGATATTTCCCTAACTGGGGATGCTCTCTGCGTCTCCCCTTGCTTTCTCCTTCTACCGCAACCTTTCTTAGTCTACATTCACGTTCCTTTTGTTCACCCGCAGTGGCAGCCAGAAGGATCCGAGCTAAGTTTCGGGTCTGGCGGTCATCAGCTTTTTTCCGTTTCTCCTCTGTGGTTTCTCTATTGTTATACACTTTCTCTGTCACTGTCACTAAGTCCTGAATACTTTTCTCTCCTAACCTGTCTACCTTCTGTAACTTTCTCTTAATGTCTGGTGCCACCTGGTCGACAAAATGTATTATTACAGCTGCCTTTGTCTCAATTGCTTCTGGGTCCATAGGAGTATACCTACGGAAGGCTTCCTGAATTCTCTCTAAGAAAGCAGCAGGGCTTTCATCTAGTTTTTGTTGTACATCCCCTACCTTAGCCAAATTGGTGGGCTTCCATGCCGCCACTTTGAGACTTCCCAGCAGAGCCTGGCGATAGACCCGGAGCCTCTCCTTACTTTCTGCTGTGTTGAAGTCCCAAGTGGGCCTGCTCATCAGGGGGTCCAGCTGCCCTTAATGGGAGGACAGTGGAATCTGCCGGCCCCGCCAGTGAGGCCCCGAAGCGATTACGATTACGGGTGTTACGGGTGTTTTGGGTGGGGCCGTCTCCTCCAGTGGTGCCCGATGGGGCAGGCGCCTCCGCCTTGGCCACCACCAGTGCTCTTTCCTCCGTCCCTGTGGGTGGGAGTGGAGGAGCGGGGTGTGGGCGGTAGGGAGGGGGAAAGAGGAGATCTTCATCTGTTCCTCCTTGAAGAACTGGGTAAAGCAACGCAGTCGGCTTGGTCTCAGTTTGCTTTTTGTTGTCGCACCCTTTGGGAGTCTTTTCACAGGCTGTCAGGATTACCTTTGGCTGCTGTTTCTGTGGAGGCAAAAAGAGCTTAACCCATGGGGGTGGGTTATAGATTAGACATTCCCAAATGGCAATGTAGGGAACCTGGTCAGGATGAAGGATGGCCTTACAAACTCTGCGTACAACCTGTAAATCAAAAGTTCCCTCGGGGGGCCATCCTACCCTAAGGGTGGGCCATTCTGAGCTACAGAGGGTGATGAACTTAGTCTTTTTAATTTCTAAACTTAGGTTGTGAGCGCGCTCCCTGACTTCTTTGAAATGGTCCTTCATGAGGGGAAGAGGGGTAGTCACAGTCTGTCCCATCGTCTCACTCCAAGTCAACACAATAAACAGACAAACACAACAGAAAAGCACAAGGCAAGACAAAACCGTCCTCTGCCCGATCGGAGGCAATGAAAATGGGACGACGGCCTCACGCCGTACCACGGGAGCGACCCGCACCGTCCCCCCAGGAGTCTCACAGGCTCGTACTCATGGGGCACTCTGTCCCCCCCTGCGGGATCCAGAACATCTTCCAGGATCCCGGGTCAGCGGCCTTCGCAGCGCGTCAGCCTAGACCATCAGCCGACCTTCCCAGAAAATTGGCCCAGACTTTACAAACACAAAAAACACACCAGCTGGCATTGACCCTCCGGCATGGAGATTCTGAAGATCTTGGGATCCCGGACGAGCCCCCAAATGTTGTGCCCAGATTACAAAGTCCCAAAGACCACCAGGAGGCCGTTTCCAATGTAAGCACATGAGGGTCATTTATTCAAGCTTAAGCAGGGACTCTCAATTGTCACTGACACAGTGGATCGAGATTGAGAGCCCCGAGTTCCAAATTAGCAGGGTTTTTATTGAGATTACAGCAAGCTTCGGTCTTTAGCAGCCATATGATTGGTTAACATTTAGCAAGTATGAAGTGTAGAATTTTGATTGGCTAGGCTCATTGGAGGTTGAAGGGGATTACGTATAGGTTTTTACAAGAAAAATGGGGACAAAGGTTAGTGGTCTACTCTCACGTACTGATGGTCAGCAGACATCTTGACTCATGGTCATGACCACCTTGTGTGGATAGTCAGCACGTGAACAGATTGTCCTATAGATAGTGGGCCCAGGACATTTGTTTCTAGGGCAAACAGATGGCTGAGTAATGATCTTAGGAATCTTGAGTTACAGATCATGTCTTTTGTACCAGATTAAGCACATTTAATCATTAATTTGAAAGAACAAAGGAGATTGCTCCATTTTGGACAAAATGGAGTCATTCTGGTCTCACATTAGCAAAATGGAGTCACTTTTGGTCTCACAAGAATACATTGGATTTTATTTACAAGATAAACTTTCATGTATATATTTCACTGTACACTGGTACCTTGGTTCAAGAAAGCTTTTGTTTGCAAACAATTTGGTTTGCAAACAGAAGTGTTTGGCAAAATCTTGTTTTTGTTTGCAAACTCTGCCTTGAGAGACAAGCATGACCAAGGCCATCTTTCCCACACAAACACAAACACAAACATGGCCATCTTTTCCAAAATCATAGAACAAATGAAGTCCATGAGCCAAGGTATCTCTGTATTTATGAGGATCAAAAAGATACATATTTATTGGGAGTACAACTATATATGACTATACATATGACCTTATTTCTGTTGTGTGGGTATTTGTTAACATTTAAAAAAGTGACTCCCATGTGTACAATTAGAAAATTCATGTACAAAATATGTAACATACTTTGTTTTCTTTAAAAATTTAGTTGGGTATGATGCTCCTAATAGAGAATAAATGAATGTAATCGGGTTTTGCCCTACTCTGGCATATAAATTTTAAGCTTTTATACTGAAATGTACTATGAAGTATTTCCAACCTCACAATCTGGAACAGTTTTATTTGACAGGGTTAAAAGTGACAATGAGAATAAGTCTGACTTTGCCAGCAGGAACTTTTAGAAACAACCTTTCCCTATATAGGTAACTCCTATGTTATGTACCTTGCAATTCATGCAGCTGGTCACATTTTATTTATGAAATGTCTGGAATCTGGAATCTAAAAATGGGGAGTGTCTAAATTCTTTGTTCCTTATTCATAGTGAAAATTGGTTCAAGTTGCTTGATTTTTGTTATTTTCAGGCCACATTCTTTTAAATATAAAGTTTCTGAGAACAAGATTTTATTAATAATTTTACTATCAATTATCTAATGAACAAGTAACAGAAGAATCAGAAAAGAGCCAGAGAAAAAGCAATTTCCCCGTCTGTAATGCTCAAAGCATGCTGCATACATTAAGAAATGGCAGAAACAAATCCAGCCAATCAAAACACATAGCTCTGCCCAGCCAAGTTTAAATGGGAGTGTGCATCTCGAGTCTTGAAGTTTAAGATCCATTAACATCAGACCTTTTGACTTCTCATAGTAATAAAATCCAGCAACAGCACAGCATCAATCAACTAAATCAGACTTTGCTAAAGGAAAGAACCTGTACTTCTTCCCAAGGGACCCAGAGTCTATGTCCAGGTTGAAAGGATGGTCAGAACTGCCTCCTCCTTGTCGATTTCTCTGTTCTGTAAGGACTTTGCAATTTTCTTTCTTTCCTAAATGTATGTTAGTTTGTATACAAATAGGACAGTTCATCTGCCAGAAACTGAGTGACTGGTCTGTCACAGAGTTAATGTCTCGTTATTTCAAAGTACTTTGTGTTTCATTTTAAAACTCATTGGCAACTCTGTTTTTAGTTAACTTCTTGAATTCAGTCATTTGAAACTGAAAAGTAGCCTTGGATAAAAATTAGCTTTATCAGTGTGTGTTTTAACCCTGTGTTAAACTTTTCTTCACTATCTACTGTTTGCAGATAGATATGGTAGGACTTATCGATTAAAAGACTGGCTTTTCCTAACTATCTTTGTGAGCGAAACTCACTGAATTGTTTTGCACCAAACAACCCAGACTAAATAGGATACAGGGAACAACTGACTCTAGATTCCAAAATCAATATAATTGTAACTATTAGTACAGAAGTCAGAGACTTTATATTTATAACTCTGAGCTAATTACTGTGATGTAGGCTTTTAAAAATATCATTTTAAAGTCCCTTAAATAGCTCTAAAGTGTTGGGTGATATCTTTCAATTTTCCAGATAGAAGGTGGCCATATAACTTCTTGTTGGCTCTTTTCTTTGACAGATACAAGATGACCATATAATTTACTGTCCATACAAGGACCTTCTGGAGAGAAGATGGGGATCTAGATAGCAGGTGTAAACAATACTTTCTGGCAGTAGGTTTACAACAGGACATTCAGATATATGGAGCTCTTCTGCCTCCCGGGCAGGCTGAATATGTGCTATAATGCTGGAAACTTTCACCTGATAATACTTGTGTTACTTAACCTTGATTATCAACTTGATTGGCTTGAGAGGTGCTTAGGAGATTTGTAAAGCATACTTTTGGGTGTATCTGGGAGGGTAATGGGGGCATGACCTTGGGGACTATATCTGGTTGCTGGCCCCTTTCTCTCTGGCTTTCCCCCTGCTTTCTGATTCAGATGCCATGAGCTGAGCAGCTTTCTTGCATCAGGCCCCTCCGCCATGATTTTTCTGCCTTGGAGCCAGCTGACTATGGACTGAATCTTCTGAAACAGAACCCAAACCTTTTCTTTAAGTTGTGGGTATCAGGTCCTTTGTTCCAGCAACTGGAGAGTTGACCAATGCAATAGTTCTGATAAATCCAGGGTTTTTTTTCTTCTTCCTGGAATCATCCTTTCATTCTCCTTGGTCCATCTGATCTCAGTAACTCACTGTTTCTGGACCTGAGGATGCCTTTCTACCTCAAAGTCCTTTTCTGCTTAGAAAGGCATGGAAGTTCATGGAAGTCCCACTGATTCTCTGGGACCTAATTCAGCAGTACTTTTCTTGCTGAATTAGGTCTAAGCTCCCACAAGGCTGCATTTGGATCCTTGTTTTAAGGCAGTCACACCTTTCTATTTTGTTACATTTTTATGTGTTGTTTCATGTTCACTGCTTTACTGAGAGGAGAGACCACACTCAAAGCTGGGACATCATGGTACTCGTTTGAATGTGCATCCCTCATTTAAGCTTCTTCTCATGTGTCTTAATAATTCTGGTGTTTTTGATGTATTTTATTTTCCTAAATTGTGATAACAAAACGAGCATACAAACAGATTGAAAGCCTTGCCATATCTGGCACATGCAAGGAACAGGTTCAAGCTATTGCTGGACTTGAAAGCCAATGTTTTCCACTTAAGAGCTGTGCAACCTCATGCAAGTTCCCTACCCTTTGTGCACCTGTAAAATGATAATAATAGTGTCTACTTCCTAGAGTTGTTATAAGAACCCAGTCCTCACAGAACAGAGTCTGACTACATTAAATATTCAATATCTTAGCTATTTTTATTGTTCAGTCTGCATTTTCCTATTTCTTGAGGCTTAATTTGCATTTTTGAATTGCACTGTAACCAAGAGAAAGCCAAAAGCATGTGTAATGTCCACCTCTGTGAGGTACAGCAAAGGATGGACATTGGAGAGCTATAGCCTTGATGATTCAGTGAGCACTTGATGGAATGGAATGAAAAGTCCTTTTGAACCTGAAGAGCTGACCAGACCATCCCTATTCTCGCAACCTAAGGTCAGAGAGTCAAAGTGCTGGGTCTCTGTGCATCTGTATCTGTAGAACAGGGACAATAATCATGAGCTGAAATGAAGATGAAATGAGGTAACCTGTGCAAAGCATTAAGCGTGCTGTGTACTTGCTATATACTTGCAATTGTCCATAGCTTCTATCCTGGAACATGAATTGACTGTGGAGAGAGGTGTATCACATGTTCTGGGGAAAACGTCCACTGGCTAGCTTCACTAGGGAATGTTCAGAGAGTGCAAGGCCCTCTCTTTGGATTAGAAACGCAGATGAGAAGACAATTTCTCTCTGGGAACATCCAGTGCAGGAAAAGCCAACATCAATATTTGAAAGTCTTTGTAAATAGGGAAGGGTGGAGGGCATGAAGGGAGAGCTAGGAATGGGGAAAAAATAAGAACCAAGATGCATTATGTAAAGGTACAATTCCCAATGAGAAATGTAATTGTGTTGTATACCTACAATGTACCGATAAAAGAATTTAATACAAAAAAAAATTTTGAAAGAGTGATCAATGCTGATGCAAGACTGAACATTAGTAACAGAAGTGGTGGCAAATTGAGGCCATTGGCAGGCAGCCTGAAAAAAGCCAGGAAATTTGTATTAATCTCCAGGAACAAGGTGTGAGCCCCCTGAGACTTCGGTGAGAGAAAGAAGGCACTCATAGTTCTTTTAGAGGAGTACTCAGAGCCAGTGGGTTTTTATTGCATCTTGTACTGCTGGGATGACTCAGCAGATTGTAGCTGCCTAAAGAACTAAGGTTATACAGGGTAGAGCTACAGAAAGAAGTTTGCTCAGTTCAAAATGTGCCTGCACCTAACTCCTACATCTATACAGAGCCTACAGTCCCCAAGGAAGGGACGTCCACCCCCTTTTTTGGCATCATCTACTAATAATATGCAATGTTTTTATGCTTATCCTCACTACTGGCTATTCCTTGTACAGCTGTACTCCTGGGACTATAGCTAGGGTACTTTGTATTCTCCTGTAGCAAGCATGTCCCAGAGAGTCCAAATGGTAGAGATGCTCGCAGTTTATTTTCAATTAGATCTTAACCTTTTCACTTTATTTCTACTTGGAGTCTGGTTAGTAAAGAAAAAAATAATGTTTTGTGACCTTCAAATAGGGCTCCAGCTGTTTCTCCACCCTTTCCCCTGTGGTTTAGTGAACCACACAGCCAGTGCTGCAATAGCCTTGTTTCTGGAATTCCAACTTCATTCCCAGCAGAGAATGACTAACGCTGAGGGCCACACATTGCACCAGGGGTTATGGAACAGAGCAAATGCTCACTGGAAACATGCTTTTATACACTGATTCCCATCGTTCGAAACAAAGTTAAGTTTGTTTTTTAAAAAAACTCCGAGTTTGCCCGTACTCTTCTTCAGTTCCAATCCCTTTCCCCCTGGCAAAGATGTAAAGAGAAAGAGTTCAGAAATGAGCACGGTGGTGGTTTCGTTTCAACCTGAGCAGAGGTCCGTGAGTGCTGCGGCTCTATGATGCTCGGAAGGAGGTGTGAGTGAGAGCGCTGGAAATAAACTCATCACTGGAAGAAGCTATTCACTAGCACCATTTTTTTGCTCTGGAAAAGATTTCCATGGAAGCCCAGCAAGCAGCCAAGGTAGGCAAGGGGAAGCAGTAAGAGAACCTTTACTAGCATTCTTCAAATCTTCCAAAGCACGTTTTATGAAGTGCCGCCACCCTATCCAGAAGCTCAGGCTTTGACACTACCCTCGCGCCTCGCTCCTAGCATGGTGTGTTGGGAGAGCTGTGTTCCCCAGCCAGGAGCTAAAGAACTCAAGGCTCCTGCAATCACTTGAACTGAAATTGTTACAGCCTTTACCCATTCAGCCTGCCAAAAACATTCTGTCGCTGTTAAGCCAATTGGTCCTCATTCCTTCTTCCGCAGGAAGAAGGCATAATTGGCCAAACTACATTTGTGCAATTAAAAATGGAAGAAGTGGAGTATGGAGAGAGGGAGAGCAGAGAGGCTGGAAAGCTGGGTGTTTCGATCAGTTTAGGGTATAGTTGTGTAGTGAGAAGTTGAGGGGTGGGCAGGAAATATACAGGACAGGAGGCTTTTTTAAAGTATGCTGTGGATTATACAGTTGGATCCCCTCTGACTTTTAGGAAAGTCAAAGATGAAACTTATTTTGTTGATAGGACTGCATTTGTCTTGTTGCTCATTGAGGGCCCAGGCTGTGTCAACTTCACACATACAAGGGATTATGGGCTTGCTCATCTCCGTGGGGCAAGCCTGGGAAAGTTTACCACCTTCCTGCAAGTCAAACTGGAAGGCTGAGACAGACGTTGGGGCTTTGGGTAAATCCAACAGGCAGAGGTAAAAAGTGGAGGTGGAGGGGGTGACATTGGTTGACATTCAAGCTGTGTTTGCTATTGGCTTTATATGTCTTCTGCCAGGGAACCTGGAGTCTTGGTTGTGTGGCTGCCTGGCTGTGGGTTGGATAACTTCATTTTACTGTATCCTTACAGTTGTCTCCATAGTTGGCAGCTGGAAATGGGAAGGAACAGTGCAGAGGCAACTAAAGTTTCATGTCCTTTTTATGAGCAACTTTTGTTGCTATCACATTGATTCATGACTGAACAGTACCTACATGCAGAGATTCAAAACATCCTGTCTGTTTCCTAGCTAATTTTGGGGTGGAGGAATGAATGGTTTCCATAGTCTGTTTAGAAAATGGCCGCTAGAAATCAGAGTTAAAAAGAAGTTAATGATTTTATTTCTTTCTCTTTCTCCCCAGTGATGAGTTTGAAAGTCTTGCTTGGGGCCATATGGCATGGATATGCCAGAAGGAAATTATATACTGCTCTGTTTCTACTCAACTGCTTTTCGTTGTGTAAGTGGACCCTTTGAAGTAGCCTTTTCCTTCAGATTCTGACATGAATAATTGTTTAATTGCCTTTCAGTCTATACAAGATAAGGAACCTTGTCTCAAAATTGCATGATTTTCTTCACTAAACAATAGCCAAACCACCCACAGCAGTTTTTGAGGAAAGGAATTCCACACATATGTTAAGCATTTTATTCTCTCCCAAGTGCTTTGCTTTGTATTATTTTGTTAAATCGGATAATGTATATGAAAGGACTGTGTCAATTGTATGACATAACAAAAAAGTAAGATTTTATAACATTATGGATTTGATTTTCCATACAGAAAACTGAGGCTTGGTGAGAGGAAGTTGCAGCCCAAAGCCCTAGCAGGTAAATTGGGCCCTGACTGCTGTCTGTTTTCTAGCTCTGGATGTGTGTTCTCTGCAGCGGATGCCTCCCTGGACAAGGTGTTAAAATTACAACAAACTGAATTTTGCAGCACTTAATAGACTTTGTTTATAATTTTAGAATTGTGCAATAAATTGGACCAAAATGGTTCAGAACATTCACTGCATGGGCAGGCTGTCTTTATCGCCAGAGAAGAGGAAGGGAGACATGGAAATGAAAGTGAGGCAGAAATGGTCCCATTGGTTATAACTCCTGACTTATTTGAACATGAGTTGAACGCTTGGCTGCTTGTGATTGGCTGAGAAGTACTACTTGTTACAAGAGTAGGTTCCATTCTATTTACAACACACATTAGGTTGTACTTCAGTATGTAAGGAGAAACCTTTAGGCCAAACTTACAAGTATGTACTAAGGCAACTAGCACCTAAAGGTCAAACCAATTCTACTGTAGCCTTGCCCAGTAAGGCCAAGGACCACCTTGAACTTCCCTGGAGGGCTCCCCAGGGAAGAACCCCTAAAGCCGAGCTCTTCAGTGTGTTTACTGTTCTCAGTTTCTTCTCAACAACCCTGTTCTCTACCTCAAAGGCTTTAGACAGTGACTTGACTTTTTATCCTGTTCAGCTGTTTCCAATCAGTCTTCTACGTATTACTTTCTATCAGGCTGGGTCAGAGGAGTCATATTTAGACATATCTATATATCTATGTATCTCTCTATATATATCTTTCTCTTTTAAAAATTATCTCTGAAATAAGTTCAGAACCCATTTCCATATTTTAAAAAAGGACCTATTAAATCCTCATGTTGGGGATGTTACATTCAGCTTCAATCTCAAGTATATTGAGAATAATACCACTGGTGGCAGCAGAAGTCACAGCTGGCTGAAGCACCTGCCTCTCTCACAGTCCTTGCCAGGACTGGGTGCACCTGGGAGGCAGGAGGATACAGGGTTCAGGAAGCCCTCTCTAAAAAAAAAAAAAAAAAAAACCTTCAGAGAAATTAAATTTAACAGAATTTGATTGAGCAAAGAATGATTCTGGAATTAGGCAGCCCTCAGAACCAGAAGAGGTTCAGAGTGATTCTGGGGCTGCCATGTAGTTGAACATTTATGGACAGAAGAAGGGAAGTGAGACATAGGAAATGGAAACGAAATACAAAGGCTAGTTGGCCACTGGGCTTCTGTGATTGGCTGAGATTCAGCTGTCTGTTAAAAAGCACATTTCTTTTTTTAAATTAATTTTATTGGTACATTTTAGGTATACAATATAATGACATTCATCATTTGAAATTTGCACCTGTACATAATCTCTCTTGGTTCTTATTTTTTCTCCATTCCCCTGTCCTCCCTATTTACAAAGACATTGTTTCCATTTTTTCATTTTCTCATATTAATTCCACTCCCTTCTTTCCTTTCCACTACCCCTCCCACTTCCCCTTTCCCTTTGCCCCTTTTCTTCCTATTTCACATTATCTATTATACCTTTTAGTCCTTATTTACACTTTCAGTTTCTCACACCAGAAAAACTATGTGTAAATACCGATTTACACATGTGTATCCTGTTTAATTCACTTAAGATTATTGGTTCAATGTGCATCCATTTAGCTATAAATGTCTCTAATTTCTCATTTTTTATGGCTGAGTAGTATTCCATTTTATAAAAAAAACACATTTTCTTTATCCAGTCTCCAGTTGATGGGCAATTGGGCTGCTTCCAAGTTTTAGCTATTACAAATTGTGCTGCTATGAACATGGGTACACATATATCAATGTGTTATGATTCTTTTAAATCTTTGGGGAAGATACCCAGCAGGGGAATAGCTGCGTCAAATGGGACTTCTAGTCCTAGTTCTTTGAGGCATCTCCATACTGATTTCCACAGTGGTTGCACCAGTCTACACTCCCACCAGCAGTGGAGCAGTGTTCCTCTTTAACCACAGCCCGGCCAGCATTTGTTATTGGTTGATTTCATGATAGCAGCCATTCTTTCTGGGGTGAGGTGGAATCTCAGCATTGTTTTCATTTGGATCTCTCGAATGACCAGTGATGTTGAACATTTTTTCATATGTTTAATTGCTGTTTGTACTTCTTTGTCTGAGAAATGTCTGTTCATTTCAGATGCCCATTTTTGGATTGGGTCTTTAAATTGGGGAGGTCTGATTTTTTTTTTAAGTTCTTTATAGATTCTAAATAATAGACCTTTGTCTGAGGAACAGAAGGTGAAATTTTTTTCCCACATTGTGGGTTGTCTCTTCACACTGTTGGTGGTTTCTCTTGCTGTGCAGAAGCTTAAAAAGCAAATTTCTAAGGCATTCAGTTTGTATACTGAGTTTGGTTGCAGTTCATTATGTAGGATTCTACAGAAGCTTCTAGAGCCCAAATTTAGTTTGACTGAATACCCTCAAGACCAGTGAACCATGTAATGGGGTCAGAGGGTGTGAGGTGGTCTGAGAGGAGAGGCTCTCTCGCTCCTGGAGAGGGCTTAAAGAGGTCTCAGGTGCATCAGAGAGCACAATCAGAGTGAAGAGGCAACTCATGGGTGTCGGGAGCAATTCTACATCATTTTGGGGAAAAATCATTTGATTAGGCCTAGTTCTCCTACCTACAGGCCACTATGGGATTTTGAGACAAAACTCCATTTTGGCCTCGGGTCACAACTGAGACCTTAATGGTCCAGTGATGCTGTGATGCTCCAGGACAAGATTGCAGCAGTTGAAGACATCCTGGGAGGAACAAAATCTTCATCTACACAGTTCCTGATTGTTCTTGGATTTCTGCCAGCAGTCATTTGTTACATTTTGTTTATCCATATGTACTGAACTCTCTGCAAGTCATTTGTTACATTTGTTTCTCCCGATATACTGAATAAAAGGTGCAGTAAACTAAGGGGTCTTTAGTCTTTGCTGTCCAGAGCAGCACTGATCAGGCCCAAAGCTCACCTTCTTCTCAAAGTCTCATTTTTTCTACCTTTTTAGTATAATAAGTCAATTCATCTTGTGCTGTCATGGCTCGCAGGAAACTAGGACTTACTGCATTCTAGTAACGCCCCGTACACATGGGGAATCAGAAAATAATGGCAAATTGTACTATCTGCTAAGAGAATGTCTATTCAGAATATATAAAGAATTCTTACAACTCAATACCATCAAAACAAATGAGCAAAGAACTTAAATAGGCCTTTCTCCTAAGATAGACAAATGGCCAATAAATGCATAAAAAGATGCCTAGGAACTCTAGAATTAGAGAAATGAAAAAAATCAAACTTACAGTAAGATAACACTTCATAACCATTAGAATGGCCATTATAAAAAATAAAGTGGTAGATGTAGAGAACCTGAACCCTTATCCATTGCTAGTAGGAAAGTAAAATGGTACAGCTTCTGTGGAGAACAGTATGGCAGCTCTCAAAAAAAAAAATTAAGCAGAATTACCACATAACCAAGAAATTCCACTTCTGGGTCTATACACAGGAGAATTGAAAGCAAGGAGTTGAACAAGTAGTAGAACACTTAGTTTTACAACAGTTAAAGGATGGAAACAACCCAAATATCCAATGTTGATGAATGGAAAAACAAAGTAGGGACTTATTGATATCTGGCCTAGAATTTCAGTTTGGGAAGTTTTTGACCCCCTAAACTCCTTAACCTGTACCTCAGAAAAAAACTGATGTGCTTCCTGACATAGAACAGTTTACAATTTCTTTTTTATAAAATTATTTTATTGGTACATTTCAGATATACGTAATGATGATATTCATCATAGGGAATTTGCACCTGTACATAATGTATCTTGCTTCTTTTTTTCCCATTCCCCTCCCCTCCCCTCAACCCCTCTTCCTCTCCTTCTTTACAAAAGCTTTGTTTCTATTTATTTCCTTTTGCTTTCTATTTTTTGTTGTCCCATCCTTCCTTTCCTCCTAATTGTTTTTCAGATGCTCAGTTTTGGATTGGGTGTTTAAATTTGGGGGGTGGTCTGATTTTTTTCAATTCTTTATATATTCTAGATATTAGTCCTTTGAGGAACAGCTGACAAAATTTTTTTCCCCACTCTGTGGGTTGTGTCTTCACTCTGTTGGTGGTTTCTTTTAATGTGAAAAGGCTTTATTATAAGATGAGATCCCAGTTGTTCATTTTTTGTGATATTTCCTGTATGATTGGGGTTTTACTTACACCAATGTCTTCAAATAATCTACCTATTTTATCTTCCAGCAGATTTAGTGTTTTTGTTTTAATATTTAGATCTTTGATCCATTTCAATTTTAGTTTAGTGCATAGTGAAAGATTTGGGTCTACTTTTAATCTTCTGGATGTGGAAAGCCAGTTTTTCTGGAACAATTTATTAAAGAGGCTTTCTTCCAATGAAGATGTTTGACCAAAGATAAGGTGGCTAAGTGTGTTTGGAGTAGTTTCTGCATCTTCTAATCTGTTTCATTGGTCCTTGAGTCTTTTTTTTTTTTTTTAACAGTACTATGCTGTTTTTATCACAGTAATTTTGTAACATAAAAGTTTGGGGAGTGTGAAGGAGGATATGTCTGACCTCTTTCTTCTAGTAATCAGTTGGGTCATCTCTTCTGACCCATTGAAATAGTACGGAGGACCGGCCATGCCCATTGGAGTCTGTGAGTTCACCTCCCCCCAATGCACTTTATACTTCCGGAGGGCAACTGAAGACACACTGTGTAACAGGGACTTGGCCACTGCTATGGTTTGGATAAGTGTCCTCCAAAGATCTATGTGTTAAAAGCTTTGTCTCCAAGGTGGTGCTATTGAGAGGAGGTAGAACCTTTAGGAACTGATATTCTTAGATCATTGGAGGCATGCCCTTGAAAGCAATTTAGGAACTCAAGCCTCTTCCTTTTGCTCTTTTGCTTCTTGGCAATCAGATGGTGTTATGGTTTAGATCTACAACATGCCCACCTCCATTCTCATGTGTGTGAAAGATGACTGAATCATGGGAGTGTTGTACTCATCAGTAAACTGATCCATTGATGAGTTCATAGCTGAGAGTGCTGTTAGGAGGTGGGACCTGGCTGGAGGTAGGTCACTGGGGGTGTGACCTGGAAGGGTGTGTTCTTGTCCGTGGTTCCTTCTTTCTCTCTGTTTCCTGGCTGCCTTGAGTTGAGTACCTTTCCTTTATCATGTTCCTCTGCCATTCCTGTTTCTGCCTTGGAACCAGTTGACCATAAACTGAAAACATGAGCCAAAAATAAACCTCTCTTTCTTTAAGTCATGGATATCAAGTGTTGTGTCCCAGCAATGAGGAAAGTGGCTAAGACAGAATGGCAGTTTGCTCCACCACGTGCTCCCTATTGCAATCTATCACCACCATGAAGGCCCACAACAATGGATGTGACCAATCTTGGACTGGAAACTCCAAAACATGAGCCAAAATGACCTTTTCTCTTTATATGTAGTTATTCAGGCATTTTGTTACAGTACTGGAAAATGAACACTCCTACAGAGTTGACATGTGATGGAAAATTTCCCTCATCCTTTTTTCTGAGTTGCTGAGTTATTTTTTTCCCCCAAATCCGTAGCAATTACTTCCAAATCCTCACATATACATAGTCATGTATCATATAATGACTTGTTATTGGTCAATGATGAACTTCATAAATGACAGTGGTCCCATAAGGTTATAAAGAGCTGAAAATCTTCTACTGCCTAGTGATGCAATAGCCATTGTGACATCATAGTCCAATAACTCATATGCATTACTCTTGTGTTCATGGTGATGCTGGTATTAAAAAAAATAAAGTGTAGCAATACAATGATGAACATTACATAATACTTGACAATAAATGACTATATCACTGGTTTATTTATTTACTATACTATACTTTTATTGTTATTTTAGAGTGTATTCCTGTAAAACATATGCTGTGCTATACCAGCAGCAGCCCCATACATCTGCTTGTGAGTCTCTTGATTGCATCAGTTTCTTCTGTGTTTGACTTAAAATCCTGTTGTTTTGTTCATCATGACCCTGGAAATACTAGACTATACCATATATCTCTATATATCATATAGTCTGTAAAAGTTAGGTTCCTCTCCCCCCGCCCCGAATTTTTTCTTTTAGGGACTCTTCAAAGATGACTTTCCAAATGCTAAGTCTATAGACCATATTTCTTATGTTCTTTCATTCCATTATTTTATTCCTGTGTGTATTTTCTGGGAGATTCTTTCCCTCATTTACTTGTGTTCATTTGGATAGTTGGCCTACCTATTGAGTTTTCTGTATTAATGATGCTGTATATTAATACCATGTGCACAGTGTGCTGACAGAGATGGCCATGGCCCCTCCTTCTTTGCTGCACTCCATTCATAGTGATAGGGTGGTGGGGGAAGGGTTGGTCAGGGTGACTCTCTTCTTCCTCTCTCTGCCTCTTTATGCCTAAGCCACCTTCACAATTCAACTTTCAGTGGAGTCAGATATTTGGGGCTATGACTACTTTAAGCAGCAGGACCTTGAGCTGTGTTATTTTTTTCCCCTTCCATCTGATCCTTCAATCTTCTAGGAATTTCGTTTCTAGATCCCTAAAAATTCCTTTTCTGGTTTCCTGAGTATTGTTAACATGTATTTTCTATCATGTTTGAAAACTTGGTGCTGCAGGGGTAGCAGTAATATTTGTTTTGTCACTACTTCAAGAAAAGGAAAGATTCAAATAAAATCTTATGAATTTAAGATATAAAAGAGATAAGTGAAGCACTGAAATTGAAGCAGACATAGATATCCCAGAGGTGTATACCCCTTCTCTTTCACTGT
Source organism: Heterocephalus glaber (assembly GCF_000247695.1). The sequence continues at coordinate 7,337,965 of NW_004624776.1, read as the reverse complement.
GGGCTGCAGGGAGGCTGTAGGGAATGAGCATGTCGTGCAAACCACTCACCATGTCAGGATCATGCTCAGGTTGGCAGTGCAGGGGCCTTGACAGCTGGCCCCGGCCTCCCATCAGCCATTCCCTCCCATAATGACAGACCACATTTTTCTATTTAGAAACTTGGGATTTTGGGGGACTTTCCTTGAAATTCCCATTTTTGGTCTAAGAGTTCATTTGCAGATAGCTGTTAAATTAAATATGCCCTGAGACTGTCTCTGTACTTTGTGTTCCTATGTAAGGAAATGTAATGTAACTTGGTTTGTGAACAAACTGACCCAACTTAGAAATATGTTTTTTGGAACAGATGGGCAGGTGTCAGCCTATAACAAGCAGTGAACTGATCTGATCATGTCTAAATAAGGTAAATGCCTAGCTATTAACATCAAGTTATTTTTGTACTTTACTTCTGCATTCAGCCTATGAAAGTGTGCTGTTCATACTGCTAGGTGGAGCTCTCTGAACCCCTTCTTGATTTGAGTGCTCTCTGATTCATGAATCAATCTTGGCTCAAAAAACTCTGTTAAATTAATTTTGTCTTAAGTTTTTCTTGTAATAGAGCTGAAAGTCTCTGAGTTCAATAAATTATCATCCATTGATGGCTCCATTTATCAAGCCCATCTTCTCTCCTAAGTTCTCTCTAATGGTTAGTAATGTAAACCTCCATACTCTAAGCCAAAATATTTCAAACACGTATTGAATATAATGGCTAGGAGTTCTGCCTATAAGAGAGGTGCTTTATGATGACTTTATATGGAACAGTCCTGGCTCTGGATGTGACCCAAGTGTCAGAGGTGAGGGCCCCTGTTTGTCTTATGCTCATGTAGTAGAGATGCTTGAATACAAAGGCTTGTTGAAGTTTTGCTGTGTGTTGCTGTATGTACAACTTTCCTTAGAACCTCTGAGATAACTTCAGTGGAGATTTATTTATATTACTTCAAAACTTTTAAGGATTTAGACTTTTCTATTTCTTGGGTGTATCCCTATCTAAGGGTAGCCTAGGAGTGACTCAACTTTATCCAGATACCTTATTCAGAGGTGAAAAGCATTTTACTCTTGCTGTTGGTTGGATCTTGAATATCCTCCAGAGACCTATATGTTGAAGGCTTGGTCTCCAGCCTGAGGAGCTACTGAGAGGTAGTGAAACTTTTAAGAGGTAGAGCCTCGTGGAAAGAAGTTAGGTCATTTTTGGTGTGTCCTTGAAGGGGGTATTGTGACCTCTGACCCTTCTTGTCTCTTTTCTTTGTTTCCTGGTCACCATGAAGTGAGCACCTTCCTTCTATATGTGCTCCTTCCATCATGTATTGCCTCACCACAGGTGCAAAGGTACCAGAGCCAAGCAACCATGGACTGAAACCTCTAGAACCATGAGCCAAAACAAGCCTGTCTTCTTCATTAGTTTATTATCCCAAATTTTTTTTTAGCAGTGGAATACTAACAAAATCTTTTTTTAGAAAGATGGTAAATCATCAAACCTGACTGACTAGTGATTTGAGTAAGAGACTTAAACAGGAAAAGTTTTTATTTTACTAGTACATGTTTGTAGTATATGAAGTTTAAATTTATTACATTTATCTTAGGGAGTAGGTATCTTCTTCCCCTTCCCACCCCCCTCCATCTCGAATTTCCTTTACCTTATTTTTATTCTTCTTATTATATTAATTCATGTTTAAACAGGAAAAAAATTTTAAATCCTCAAAAGTACTTATCATTAGGCAAAATTTTAATGTATCAAAAATTTTAAAACTAGTGCTTATTATTTAGACCAAAGTAGTGGATTATGTCAATAATTCTGCTAATTATCTTACTTTTTAGAGGCCTATTTATATGTATAACCTTCATATATACCATAGAAAATCTATTCATGCTTCCAAATTTTGTAAATACTGAGTGTTTTTACTCACCTGTGGCAGTATTATTGATTCAAAGGTAAACAAGCAGTTTGTTAGTTATAGGTTCATTATCAGTCCCTATACCTTTCCTAGCTGCCAATCACTTTGCCCTGGGGGATCCATGAGGTTCCAGGGAAATCACCACCTCCTCTGGAGCAGAGTATATCTAGATTAAGCTGATCAGTGCTTCCATTCATTGAAGATAAACATTGGTTACAGTGGAGACATGTAATCCCAGGGAGACCCAATAAAAATGAATGTTCTGACTTTTCTTGGGAAGGGTGGGCAGGAATGGCCTCTACCTTCCTTCTGGGCTCACATGAGGAAATACACAGGTGGAGAGTTGCTAGAAGCCATAGGAAATCCTAAGGGGAGTAAACTTTAGAATTTAACCCCTAAAGGGGCAAAGTAAAGAGCTGAAAACAAATCAGATTCTATTATTATTATTATTATTATTATTAAGTTTATTGGTACATTTTAGGTATACAATATGATGACATTCATCATTGGGAATTTGTACCTTTACATGATATGTCTTGGTTCTTATTTAACAAATCAGGTTCTTGGTGAGCTTTTTGATCTACTAGATCAAGCCTTATCTGGAGCCAATAGTTCTCCTGGTATTTTCAGTTACTTGAGTCAATAAATTCTCTTAATTGTGCAAACCATTTTGAGTGAGGCTTTTAATTAGTTTCTTTCTAGCTGGTATACTGTCCTGGAATTTATCTTTTATGTTAGGATTATGGAATAAGGTTAGAGGTTAGGGATAGGAAATTAAGGTTAGGATGCAGACAGTGAGATTGGTTGTTCTGTGGAGTGTCTTTCGCATCAGGATGGTCCTTCAGGAATGGGCTAATGGCTGAATGAGGAGGACATTATTCGAGGCTCTCCATACCTAGACAGTAGCACCAACCAGCAGCGGGATGGGACTGTGGAGGTGCGCTCCATATCCATATAGGTCCTGAGCCCTGAGCATTGACTCATCTGCATCTATCTGGAGGACTGAGAAAAAGCAACTTATCAGGTCCCCCTGGAAAAGTAAGGCACACACACATCCCCAACCCTTCAGTCCAGTCTAATCCTGAGGCCAGGGATAAGAAGGCTGGGAGAGATGGCTCCTGATTCCCAGCCACAGCTCTACTTCTGAGCAAGAGAAAAACAGATGTGAGTAGAGTGCCCAATGGCCTTTCCACTGAACATCTGCCCAGTTTTCTCTTGGATGCTGCTGTTTTTCGTGTAGTTAATAAAATTTCTTTATTAATTAGGGAAAAATAGCTTTTTAGGATATAACTTGCAAATTTTTGTCTAAATGTGTCATTTGACTTTAAGTGTTTTTTTGTAATTTAGAAGCATAATAGTTTAAAGTAGTGGGATATATCTGAATTTTCATTTTATGGAGTGATATCATTTTTAGATGTAAATATGTGACATGTTGTGATGGTTTCTTTAACTCAGCATAATGTTTGATTTCTTTAACTCAGCATGTTTTCAAGGTTTATCCACATTGTAGTATGAATCAATAAGTACTTTAATCCTTTTATAGCCTAATAATATCCATTGTTTGGAGGTCCTACATTTTAAAAATCCATTTATTATTTGATGGACATCTCAGTTGTTTTAATTTTAAAGTAATTATAAAAAGCGAACATTCATATATGTTTTTGTTGTTGTTTTGTTTTGGTTTTGGTGTGGACCCTTGCTCGACTGGAGAAGGCATCTGGTGAGGGTCTACAATACTGCCTCCTGCAAGGTGGTTTTCCTGTTTTCATGACCAGAGTTCCCAGCATGCCAAGCTCCCACTTCTGTCTATTTGCAGGGTAGGGTGCAGAATCCAGAAATAATCAGAAGAGGCAGACATTTTGGGTTCTGAATAGTTGGCTCTTTTCTACATTGGTTGATCCCTGCTGCCACTGTTGCCATGGGGAAGCCACAGTATCAAAATGACAAGATGTACATTAACTGTGCCAAGTATACTTCGAGGGTGGCAAAAGAACAAGTATCCCACAAACAAATTTTTATCATTGACCTTATCCTGAAAGTTGCTCTCTGCTGCCTATCATCTATGATCTTGTCTGTACCCTTGAAAAAGACATAGTCTTTGACTTGTTGACAATTGTTCTGTGGCTTAAGAAAGGGACCAGGAGGGCCAGGGATTTTGCTCAGTGGTTCTGCTGCCAGCCTCACAAGAACAAGGTCCTGAGTTCAATCCCTGGTACCAAAAAATAAAAAATAAAAAAAGAAGAAATAAAAAGAAAAGAAAGGAACCAGGAGAAGGATGGTCTCTGATCAAATCAAATTTTACCATGAACAAGGAAGAGGAATATGGATACTGCTGCCTGGTACTGTTTACTCTATTCACCACCAACACTGACATCTTGGCTGTAAGGACAACCATTAATGTCTATGCCCATGAGACCCTAGAAACAGCTAAACATCAAAGCCAAGCACTTCAGAGACCTGCTGACCGAAGAGTTCTGCCAGAAGAACATCATCAGCCTCCAGGACCTCACCAATTTGGACAAGTTCAATGTCTCTGACTTTTTTTTGTTTAAAAAATAACATGAAAACTAGAGTCAGATGAAGAAAAAGTCAAATAGGAATGGACTTACTTGAAAAAATGCAAATGTGGAGACTAGAGAAACTCTGCAAGAGCTCTACACAGAATTCAAAAGTATGAAATTCTGGTGGCTGCCATAAAAGTCGCCAGAGAAGAAATTGGACAAACTGAATACCTCTCCCTATTCTCCATAGAAGGTCAGCTATAATGGTTCCAAAGAATGTGCAGAAAGCAGTTACCATCCATAAGGACACATTATGCAACTAGTTTGAGAAGAAAGGTCATACACAGCAGCACACCAATAGAGGTAAGCTAAATCTGGAGCCACACTGTGATTAGACACCAAATGCCTGTGAAAACGTTATCATGCTTTACAGGAAGTATTAGTACAATGGCACCATCTTTCATAGATCCTGCAGCAACCTTATGAATCAAGGAGATGATTCCATTGACAGAGGCATCATGTGGAGTTCTACTGCAAATGCCCTTTATAAATAAGTTCCACCTGAGCTCTCTACATAGGTCAAGAGATCTTTAACATGACCAGTAAGTCTGTTTATCATGTTTTATTCCTGTGCTTACCTGAATAAGAAGATATCATCTTTGGGCAAGTTGCTGGGCCTTTGACATATTTGTAGTCTTGGAGAAAGTGGACACCCCAAAACTGACAGTGTTAGGAGGAGTGCAATGCCTCTCTGTGTTTGTGGACCCCTACAAGGAGGCTCACATTACAAAGACCAGAAGACACAGCTCTAAATGGCTCTCAGGGCTGAGCATAAACCAAACCACCAGCCCCAGCTGAAGAGCTAGGGCCCCCAGATGTACCACCAAAGGGTGGGTTAGTACACTGACCCAGAATCCAGGAAATATAGTAGAGAGGAAAAATCATCAACCAGTGCAGCTGCTCTGGTGGCCAGGGAAAAGTCCATGTGAGGTTCTGGGAAGTTCAGCTTCTGGCAGCAGCAGGCTAGACATCTCTAGATCCTTTCAGAATCATGGTAAGACATATAGGCAAAACCAACAGCTCCTGCTATAATGGGAAGGATGAGCAGAAGGTTCCTGACGACCCTCAGCTGTGTTTTCCCAACAGCTAAGGTGGTGGCCTTGCTGCTCTCAGGGACAGTCTTTGTGCTTACAGACCCCCTTTTTTAGTCACCAGCTCATCCAGCTTCCAGGCCAGCTATATCAGCACTTCTTAGTTTAAAGATTCCCTCCTTTTACCCCTATTCTTTAAATGTATTCAAAAATTTAAAAGTATGATGTACATACTTTACTGATGATATATTAGTATACCTCTTTACAGTTTACTAATCATATTATCCTACTTCATTTTTATAATATCTTTATAGAAAATGGAGAAAATTTGTTATTCCTCTCTGTTTTACATGAAGGTAAGGGACTATGAAGGCATTGCCTTAAGTTAAACAGATGGTTAAGTGGAAGAAGCAAGTTATATAAGAGAAAAAAACGTGCACATATTTTAAAGTTGGATTATCAGCATCTTTTAAGGTGGTTGTCAACTAGATACAATGCCTGTTTGTTGAATGAATGAATGAATGAATGAATGAGCAAATCAAAGAACAGAGCTGAAATAATAAAGAGTAATGGGTTTGGTTTTAGTTGCTGCTATGGTTTGAATATGGTTTGTCCCTCTGAAATTCATATTAAAATTTAATCTCCTTTATGAGGTACTAAGAAGTGGGACCTTTAAGAAGAGATTAGAGGTCTTCCTTTATGAATGGACTAATCTGTTCACATGATTAATGAGTTACTGGGTGATCTTGAGAGCAAGTCCCCTATAAAAGCCAGTTTGGCTAGGTCTCTTGCCATGTGATGTGTTACACCACCCTCACACTCTGCCAGCCAGAAAGTCATCACCAGATAACTGGCCCTCAACCTATACCAGAACAATGGGCCAAAATAAATCCCTTTTCTTCAAAACTTATCCAATCTCTGATATTGTGTTATTAATAGCAGAAAATTGACTACTACTCACTCATTTTTCTAGCAAATATTTACTAAATGCTTGCTATGTGATAGGTGTGAGCCTTTGTGCTCAAATTAACTGTGCCAGGATCTTGAATACATCACGAGTAGAAAAGAAAAAGAACATTGTTGACATTTTTAGTGTCCTTTTAAAAGTTTCAAGCAGTAAAGAGATTATATTTCAAGTCCTGCAGTGACTTGCTAGGGAGGATCCTTGTGTTTTAAAATCCCTTTTCTATTGCATATGGTTTCTGCCTCGGTCACCTTGACAGCCACCACTTCTTGGGTAGAAAACCACACCCATTGTTTTCTATTGTAAGTGCTTAGTGCTCTCTGAATGCCTCATGAATGCTGACTTACATTTTTCTCAATCTAAGTCCCTGGCAGTATATTAGGATATCTCATCATTCAATCTCTGGGGAACCATTAAGACAAGAATTTTATCATTTCAGTATGTATTATAGTAGCTCTAAAGTCCATATTTCCCAGGTGAAGGCAATACAGTACATAGATTTGACTCTCATATCATAGTCACAAGAATGTAGAATGAAGATTGCCCTGTGGGAATGAGGCACTAACCAAGTAATGAAAAGAGCCTGGCTTGTAGTCCTCTAAGGATGGGATGCAGAGTTGAAAGAAGACATGACCTAGAAATTTAGCTCCATACATCTAAGAGAAACTTCAGAGAATTACATTCATGATATTAATGGGTGAAAATTGTTTCAAGATTTCAAAACTCAGCAAAGTTCCATTTCTTTTTTTATCCCTGTCCTGCTCAAGACGCAGACAGAGAGAAATGCATGTTGGATGTATTTTGGGGGTCAAGTTTGAGAAAGTCAGCCCTTAGTTGTAAAAAGAGTAAGAGCTTTGGAGAAAGACCAAGCAGGGTCCAAATCCTGCCTCTGCAATTTAAGCAAGTTACTTAATCTCTCTGAGATTTGTTTTCATCAACTGGGAAATCTTAATAGGGCCAGGAACACAGGAAATAGAAGCTATGATTTTGAACTTTTTATATATATATATATATATATATATATATATATATATATATATGACAAACTTGGACTCATTAAAAAGTGTTGTCACACATGTTTTCTGCTTTTCTTAAAAGAAAAAAGATGTCTCTTCGAGTGTCAATCGTACAGAAAAGAAAAAGAAAAGAACATGAGGAGTACATGGTACTTTCCAGAGGTAAGATATCTTACTCAAAATAAAATCATAGTTGCATAATAAGTGTAGAACGCTGCCTTCTTGTATCTTGTATTACTAGATTTACTAGCTTTCATCTGGAAAAATAAGGGAGGCTTTCTTTAGTTCACACCCTTTTTAATATCATTCAAATATCTCATGTGTCTGATAATGTCCTTAAGGGACTGGACCAAATTAATAATAAAAGAGATGGATGACTGGGTTATTCAGCAGGTTCTCAACATCCTTTCAGAAACTTTAAGAACAGTTTCTTAACTCTTCACTCATAAACTTGGAGCTGTTTCCTCTTGGGGCATTTCTCTTATCTTGGACGTTGTGTCCTGTCACTTGTCAATGGATTGACTTCCTAGTTCAGGAGCAAAAGAGGAGGCAGAATGGTGGGAGATTGTTAGCTCTCACTAATGCTCCCTTCAGCCATTCCAGCAAAGGTGGCCCAGTGGTATGAATCCTAGTGTAATGTACCAGAGTGAGTTGGAGACTGCTGTGAGGACAGCCCAGAACACTGGGGCCTGGCCAACTACTTTGAACCTGTTCCCTATCTGTACTATTCTGATGAGAGAAAAATGGCAGGATGAGAGTTTGCAAATATTGTGCAATATAAGTGGCAGTCTTGTGTAATACCAACAAATAGAGCATGAAGTTTACAAAGAATTAAAACAACTTGGGGAATGGAAGTTTGTTTATCCTTCCAGCTGAAATACCTGATAATTAACTATTTCTTATATTTTATGTTAT
>NW_004624776.1:7287322-7318670 GCF_000247695.1 Heterocephalus glaber | reverse complement strand
ATCAATGAAATTGAAAATGGAATTAAAAACTTACCAACTAAGTAAAGCCCGGGTCCTGATGGCTTTACCACTGAATTCCACAAGACATTTAGAGAGGAACTACTCCCCCTACTGTTTAAACTCATCAATTAAATTGAAAGGGAAACAATTCTCCTGAATTCATTCCTGGAAGCAAGCATCACCTTGATCCCCAAAGTGGAGAAACACCCAACTGAAAAAGAGAACTATAGGCCAATCTCACTAATGAATATAGATGCCAAGATCATGAATAAGATACTGGCAAATAGAACGCAGAAGATCATCAAGAAGATCATACACCCTAACCAAGTGGGATTCATCCCAGGGATGCAGGGATGGTTCCATATACACAAATCAATCAATGTAATACACTATATCAATAGAGCCACGGACAAAAACTGTATGATCATCTTAATAGATGCAGAAAAAGCATTTGACAAAATCCAACACACATTTATGATAAAAACTCTACAAAAGCTTGGAATAGATGGTCTCTACCTCAAGATAAAAGCCATTTATGAAAAACCAATAGCCAGTATCATACTAAATGGTCAAAAACTGAAATCCTTCACACTAAATTCAGGAACAAGACAAGGATGTCCGCTATCACCAATCTTATTCAATATAGTTTTGGAAACATTAGCCACAGCAATTAGACAAGAGCAAGAAATAAAAGGAATGCAGATAGGAAATGAAGAAGTCAAATTGTCATTATTTGGAGAAGACATGATACTTATATAGAATACCCCACGAACTCCACCAAAAGTCTTCTAGACTTAATAACCAAATTCAATAGAGTAGCTGGATACAAGGTCAACACAAAAAAAGTCAATAGCTTTCCTCTACATGAACAACAGACTCACTGAGACAGAAATAGGGCAAACAATTCCTTTTAAAATAACATCCAAAAAACTGAAATATCTAGGAATCAACCTAACAAAAGTAATCAAAGACCCCTTCTCTGAAAACTATAGCACTCTGAAAAGACAGATTGAAGATTATATCAGAAAATGGAATGACATCCCCTGCTCCTGGGTAGGAAGGATTAATATAGTGAAAATGGCCATACTTCCAAAACTGCTATATAGATTCAAAGCAATGCCAATTGAAATCCCAGCAGCATACATCACAGACCTTGAGAAAACAATCCAAAAATTCATTTGGAACAAAAAGCGACCCCAAATAGCAAAAGCAATCTTAGGTAACAGAGACATGGCAGGGTATCACAATCTCCAATTTGAAACTATACTACAAAGCTTGTGTGATAGAGACAGCATGGTACTGGCAAAGAAACAGACCTGAGGACCAGTGGAACAGATTAGAAAATGCAGAAACAACTCCAGACACACTCAGCCATCTCATCTTCGATAAAGGAGCCAAGCAGCCTCACTGGAAGAAAAATATCCTCGTTAATAAATGGTGCTGGAAAAATTGGGTTTCAACTTGCCAAAGATTAAAACTAGACCTATATCTCTCACCATGCCCTAAACTAAAATAAAAATGGATTAAAGATTTAAATATTAAAATCAAAACACTGAACCAGCTGGAACAGAGTTTGGGTAGAACTCTTGAAGACATTGGTGTAGGAAAAGATTTTATGAACAAAATGTCAGTTGCCCATGAACTAGCCCAAACAATAAACAAGCAGGATCTCTTCTTACTACAAAGCTTCTGCACAGCAAGAGAAACCACCAGCAGTGTGAAGACACAACCCACAATGTGGGAAAAAATTTTCATCTGCTGTTCCTCACACAAAGGCCTACTATCTTGAATCTATAAAGAACTTAAAAGATCAGACCTCCCAAATTCAAAGACCCAATCCAAAAATGGGCATCTGAAATGAACAGACATTTCTCACACAAAGAAGTAGAAATAGCAAATAAACATATGAAAAATGTTCAACATCACTGGTCATTGGAGAGATGCAAATGAAAATAACACTGAGATTCCACCTTACTCCAGGAAGAATGTCTGCTATCATGAAATCAACCAATAACAAATGATGGCAGGGCTGTGGGGAAAGAGGAACCCTCCTCCGCTGCTGGTGGGTGTGTAGACTGGTGCAATCACTATGGAAATCAGTAAGGTGATACCTCAAAGAACTAGGACTGGCAGTCCTATTTGACCCAGCTATTCCCCTGCTGGGCATCTTCCCCAAAGAATTAAAAGGATCATACCACAGTGATATATGTGCACCCATGTTCATAGCGGCACAGTTTGTAATAGCTTAAAGTTTGAGGCAGCCCAATTGCCCATCAACTGGAGACTGGATAAAGAAAATGTGGGTTTTCAATAAAATGGTGTACCACTCAGCCATGAAAAATGAGAAATTAGAGATATTTATAGCTAAATGGATGCACATTGAGGCAATACTCTTAAGTGAAATAAATAGTACACACATGTGCAAATACCAAATAGTTTCTCTAGTTTGAGAAACTGAAAGTGTAAATAAGGACTAAAAGGTATAATAGCTAATGTGAAATAGGAAGAAAAGGGGCAAAGGGGAAAGGGAAGTGGGAGGGGTATGGGAAAGGAAAGAAGTGAATGGAATTAATATGAGTAAGTGGAAAAATGGAAACAAAGTCTTTGTAAATAGGGAGGGATGGAGGGGTTGAAGGGAGGGCAGGGGAAGGGGGAAAAATAAGAACCAAGGGTGATTATGTAAAGGTGCAACTTTCCAATGTCGAATGTCATTATAATGTATATCTAAAATGTACCAATGATTAAAATGAATAATTGATAATGCTAGATAAGAAGAAAAAGTCCAAAGTGGTAGGGGAAGTGGGAGGGGTAGGGGAAAGGAAAAAGGGGAAAGGAAAAATTATGAGAAATGGAAAAACCGGAAACAAAGTCTTTGTAAATACCGAAGGGTGGAGGGGTGAAGGGAGGGCTGGGAATGGAGAAAAAATAAGAACCAAGACACATCATGTAAAGGTACAAGTTCCCAAAGAGAAATGTAAATGTACTGTATACCTAAAATGTACCAACAAAAGAATTTAAAGAAAAAAAAAAAGAAAAATAGAAAATTGGAATAGATGGTCTTTAAATCAATCTGATAAAAGCCATATATGGCAAACCAAAAGCCAACATCATACTAAATGGTCAAAAACTGAAATCCTTACACTGAAATCAGGAACAAGACAAGGATGTCCATTATCACTACTCCTGTTCAATATAGTTCTGGAAACATTACCCAAGAGAAAGAAATTAGCAATTAGACAAGAAAAAGAAATAAAAGAAATAAAGATAGGAAATGAAGAAGTTAAATTATCATTATTTTCAGATGACATGATACTCTATATAGAAGACCCCAAGAACTCCACCAAAAGTTTTCTAGGCTTAATAACCAAATTCAGTAGAGTAGCTGGATACAAGGCCAACACACAAACATCAATAGCTTTCCTGTACACGAACACAGACTCGCTGAGAAAGGAACTAGAGAAACAACACCTTTCACAATAGCAGCCAAAAAATGAAATACCTAGGAATCAATGTAATCAAAGAAATAAAAGTCCTCTAGTTTGAAAACTACAGCACTCTGAAAAAAGAATTTGAAGACAATATGAAAATGAAAATTTGAAAATGTAAAGATATCCCTTGCTCCTGGGTAGGAATAACCAATGTAGTGAAAATGACCATACTTCCAAAACTGCTATATAGATTCAATGCAATCCCAATTGAAATTCCAATAGCATACTTCTCAGAACTAGTGAAAATAATCCAAAAATTCATTTGGAACGAGAAGAAACCTAGAATATCAAAAGAAATTCTAGGCAACAAAGACAAGATAAGGGGTATCACAATCCCCAACTTGGAACTATACTACAAGGCTACTGTGATAAAGACAGCATGGTACTGTCAAAGAAACAGACCAGAAGACCAGTGGAACAGATTAGAATACACAGAAACAACTCCAGATACACTCAGCAACCTCATCTTCAGCAAAGGAGCCAAATACCCTCACTGGAGGAAAGATAGCCTCGTTAATAAATGGTGCTGGAAAAACTGGGTTTCAACTTGCCAAAGATTAAAACTAAATCTATATCTCTCACCATGCACTAAACTAAAATCAAAATGGATTAAAGATGTAAATATTAAAACAGAAATGCTGAACTGGCTAGAACAGAGGTTAGGTTTAGAACTCTTGAATACATTGGTGTAGGAAAAGACTTCATGAACAAAACCTCAGTTGCCCGTGAACCAGCATAAACAATCAACAAATGGGATCTCTTTTTTATTAAAAAGCTTCTGCCCAGCAAGAGAAACCACCAGCAGTGTGAAGAGACAACCCACAATGTGGGAAAAAATTTTCACCTGTTGTTCATCCTACAAAGGTCTACTATCTAGAATCTATAAAGAACTTAAAAAAAATAAGACCTCCCAAATTTAAAGACCCAATCCAAAAATGGACATCTGAAATGAACAGACATTTCTCAGACAAAGAAATAGAAACAGCACATAAAGATATGAAAAGTTCAACATCTCTGGTCATTGGAGAGATGCAAATGAAAACAATGCTGAGATTCCACCTCACTCCAGAAAGAATGGCTGCTATCATGAAATCAACCAATAACAAATGCTGGAAGGGCTGTGAGGAAAGAGGAACCTTTCTCCCTATATTGTGGGAGGGTAAACTGGTGCAACCACTCTGGAAATCAGTATGGAGATAACTCAAAGAACTAGGATATTAAGTCCCATTTGACCCAGCTATTCCCCTGCTGGGTATCTTCCCAGAAGAATTAAAAGCATCATACCACAGTGATATATGAGCACCCATTTTCATAGCAGCACAGTTTGTAATAGCTAAATCTTGGAAACAGCCCAATTGTCCATCAACTGGAGACCTGATAAAAAAGATGTGTGTGTGTGTGTTTTATAAAAGAGTACTATTCAGCCATAAATAATGATAAACCAGAGATATTTATAGTTAAATGGATGCACATTGAGGTCATATTCTTAAGTGAAATAAATAGGACCCACATGTAAAAACCGAATAGTTTCTTGTGTGAGAAACTGAAAATATAAATGCAGACCAAAATGTATAATAGACAATGTGAAATAGGAAGAAAAGGTCCAAAGGGAAAGTGGAAGTGGGGGTGGGGGTAGGGAAAAGAAAAAAATTGGAAAAAGTCTTTGTAGGTAGGGAGGGGTGGGGGGTTCAAGGGAGGGCAAGGAAATGGGGGAAAAATAAGAACCAAGATATATCATGTACAGGTACAGATTCCCAATGATGAATGTCATCATATTGTATGGCTAAAATGTACCAATAAACTTAATGAATAAAAAATAAATTAATTTTAAAAATGTAGTGTGGTATGCTTTTTTATTTAATAAAATGAACAGGCAACTGACAAACTAAAAGAAACTTTTATATATAAAAATCTCTTCTGAACCAATATAAAAAAGATGAATTCAAATGTTAATGCAAATTCACAGTGGGAAAATAAAAATGGTCAATATACAAAGATTTTTACCTTTCCCTATAAGACAATAATAAATTAAAACAATAAAATCCTCCTACCTGATGGGGAAAAAAGAATGAAAATAGTCTTGGCAGCAGTTAGGGAAATACTGTTGACAGCTTAAAGTAGTACCTTCTTTTGGAGAGCAACTTGGCATTACATATCAAAATTCTTTACAAAGAGCAAAACATCTGATTTAGTCTAGGGATGGATTCCCACCAAGTAATTGGACAATTTTCCAAAGATCCAAGTACAGAAATGTAAATGGCAGGATTTTTGCTTATAATACTGAGAAATGAGTAAGAACTTAAAATATTGACAAAATAAGGTCATATATATCATAATTAAGATAAAAAAGGCTTCTAAATACTATGAAAAGTTTGACGAACTTTCATTTAATACAAATATGTATATATATTACTGAATATACACATATAGGAATGTTATATATGCATTTAAAATGCACATGCATGAACATAACGTATGTATTGAGGGAGGAAGTGAAAGAGGGAGAGGGAGAGGGAGATCCACTTAACTGTTCTCAGTGCTTTATATATCATGTCATTTAATTCTCACTAGTACCCCATGAAGTGGGTGCTTTAATGAAGCCTATTTCACAAATGAGGAAACTGAGGCAGAAAAGGGAGGAATCGGCCTATTCACACAACTGGTGAGTGACCAAGCCAGGTTTGACACTCAGGTACTGTGACTTCCATCTCTGGCCTTGTTCTAACCCCTACCAGAGGTAAAGTTACATGCTCTGAGATCTCTGCTTCACGTGAATAGAGAAAGGACCAGCTTTCAGTGCTTATCTTGGGCTCCTATTTATTAATTTAAAATATGAAAATATTTTCTGATTTTTTTGCATTTAATGCAAATCAGTGGTGAAGCACTGCAAATTTTTTCAAATTTACAAAGTTGAAGAAATACTAATTTCCTACTTTGTTCCACTACGTTAGCAATTTGTAGGCCAACATAGGATTAACAGAGAGGCCAGGCTCAGCTTCCCTAACCCAGTTTTCTGCTAAGCCCTTGATTGTAAACCTCACAAAGGCACAGAATGTATGTTAGAGATTTGTATTTTCCCATTTCATTTCATTTCTTTCTGAACATTCTGGGTCTCTCAATTTTTCCTTCTCAGAAATTGTGGCACTAAGTCCAGCATTCCAAGGCCTTGATGTACAGACCATGAGTTCAGGCCCTCCTGTAAGAGGATTCTTCCCACTGCCGGTCACCCAGCATCGCCAAGATCCTTGTTATTTGTACTCAGTGTTTTCTCAAAATCCTAGAGGACATTAGAGTGAGGGAAATTCTAGTTTATTTTTGACTCAACTCATCTTGGCTCTAGAGATTGTAGCAAATATCAAAGGGGATTAGAAATAGCACAGTATTTCCTGGTATTAAAAAATATAAGATTTAGAATAGAGATCATAGTATAGGTTACTTCTGAAATCTGTGTCAGAGTTGTCAAATCCATGGTGGACCTGATTAGCTCCTTCAGTTCAGTAGTGATGATGATGGTGATAGTGATGACTGTTAAGATTTTCTGGAGACTGGTCCTATGTCTGACCTTGTGCATAGAGCTTTGCCCACACTGTTTTATTGACTGTCCCCTACAGGCATGGGAGTTAGGGAAGGGCATCCCCACTTTTTTCAGGGTTCAGTGGCTCAGAGGCTGGCACATAGTCACAGAGCTCAGAAGTGTAAGTCCAGGGATCCTGAATCAGGTCTGTCCAAATTCAAAATCTCTGCCTGGCTGTTGAGATCAGAATTTAAGACCAGAAATAGCTATGAACGATGTTTCGAGTCAACATCCACTTAGCACTCCCTCATCCATGTAAAAAAGAACCAGGGCCAAGGGGCTTAACCCATAATGTTGAATTAATGAATAGTTGAGTGAAAGGATGCATGAGCAGAGCCACTGCCAACATGCCCAAGAGTGTGGACAGTAGAAAAATGGCCATCATGTAAGGTTCTTTTTTAGTTTAAGAGAGTATTTCTCATAATTGGTAGGGTAGAGCTGGGTTCTGGGAGTGGCTTTTCTCTTTTGGTCTGGGGTCTCTTAGATTAAGAAAGGGATACTTTTAAGTTCTGCAGTGGGGGCAGGTTTTTGCCTAGAAAATAGGGAAGAGCTCACTCTTCATCCCAGTCTGGTTACTTTAGAGCAGGGATTTGCAGCCTTTTTCTGGAAGGGGCCAGGCAGTGAATGTTTCAGGCTTTGAGGCTCAGGAGGTCTCTATTGTAGCTACTTAGTCCAGCTGTTGTAACATGGAAGCAGCCATGTGTAAACAATGGATGTGGCCACATTTCCATAAAATTTTATTTATTGACAGTGAAATGTAAATTTTAAATAATTTTTATGTCTAAAATATTACTCTTCCCCTTTTTTCAGGGGTCCTGGGTATCAAACCCAGGACTCCATGTATGCCAGGCAGGGGCTCTACTACTGCCCCCCCCCCCCCCCCCGCTTTGGTACTGGGGATGGAACTCAGGACCTTGCGCCTGCAAGGCAGGCATTGGAACTACTGAGCTAAATCCCCAACCCTACTGGCTCTTTAAAAAGTTTTTGCCAATTATTTAAAAAGATAAAACACATTTTTCATCACAGTCATGTGAACACAAGCAGTGAGCTAGACTTGGCTTGGGGAATGTAGTTTGTCCACTCATTTTTTTTTTTTTTTTTTTTTTGGTTCTGGGGATCAAACTCGGGTCCTTGCACTTCCAGGGCAGGCGGTGGAACCACTGAGCTAAATTCCTGGCCCTTGTCCACTCCTTTTTTGGTGGCAAGGCAAATGAGAAGAGGAACTTTTCCAACTTTTTACTGTGTCAGTTTGGACCCTGCTCCTGGTGTATGTTTGTGGATCTTCTAAATTCACAGATTGAAACTTAATCATCAAGCAGTGGTGTGAGAACACGGGGCACTTGGGAAGTAACTGGGTTGTGAGGGTGGAGCCCCCATGACAAGATCAGTATCTTAGTAAAAGACATCAAGGAAAGGGAGCATATTCATTCCTCTGCCATGGAAGAGCACAGCTAGAAAGCATCAGCTGTGAAACAGAGCAGCCTTTACCAGACACCAACTCAGCTGGTGCCTTGATCTTTGGATTTTCCAGCTTCCAGAGCTGTAAGAAATGTTTCGGGTATTTATAAATTACCTAAATCTAAGATGTGTAGTGTAGGAAAGAGCCTATGAAAAGTGCTTTTGCACTGGATCACCTGTGTGACGTTGGACAATTCATTGGAACTCGGTGTGCCTGTTTCTCCTTCCATAAAATGGGGATGGGAATAGTTCCTAGTCTGGAGGATTAAATGAGATAATTCACTGAAAGCAGTCCTAAGAGTATCTGGCATAGAAGTCTCACTAAATATTAGCCATTATCATTATCATTGTTGTGGTTGATTCCATAACTGGGATGCAGAAGGATGTAAAAATCCCTTTACCAGTTTGGCCCATTTGACTTTTCTAGGAGCCTCAATGATGTTGAGGTCATTAGAAGTTCTCCTGGACCCATCCCTTGACCTTCCCAATCATCTTGTTTTGGAGTAATAAACTCCGAGTTGGAAGGGCTCTCTATCTTCTAGTGGAACCTTCTGTCCAGGCAGGACTCTTACCTACAGTCATGATTAGAAGGCTAGAGTTCTGCTTTGTATTCTTTTATGAGATGAACAATTGGGTGCACTACAAGAGGAGAGACAGGAGAAGCTCAGGAAATAACAGAGTTTATTGTACTCACATGTTCTACAGCAGGATGCACAGAAGGCCATGAACAATCACATGACAAAGATTCCAGGGTGGTCTTTGGGCTGAAGACAGGAATGAGGGGCAGATTTAGGCTATGGCTTTTATTGGAATCTGTTCCAGAAAGGCAAAGCAGGGGAGGTAAGCAGTTTAGGATTGGCTAGTTTCAATAATTCTGGAAGTTTTGGGCCTATCAGAAGGAATCTCTAGCTGCCTACCTCTGGCCTGGAATGTCTCTTGTAGAGGAATATTGTCACCTGGCTTGCAGGGCCAGCTAGAGGAGATCTGACTGCACTGGCTAGTGTGCATATCAGAGTCCCCTGCTCCGGAGATAACAGCTCTCCTAGAGAGCCAGTCTCTCTACAGCCAAAAAGGACTTTTAAAATGCCAAAGCATCATAATGCACAGAAAAATTTAAAATATTTATAATGTACCCTCTCAAATGAAATTTCATCTATATCCAATCTCATTCAAATTTCTGGATTTGTCCTGGGTTGCCCTCCATACCTAACACTTCTGTTCCTGGGCTTTATGACCCTCCACCCTGACATTCTTCTACATATCTATTTGTCTTTATGTCCCCATCCTTCCTCCTCCATCATCTATTCCAACAGTTACTGACCACTTACAGCTGCCTTGACTTAGAGGACTCCAGAGACAGGGAACAGGTCTTAGGCATCTTTGAGTGCCAAGTACTTAGCTCATACAAATATTCAACCAGTGTTTTTGTAGCACTGAATGGTCCCTATTTCTACACTTGGTCCTCATCTGTAGATTCACCCTTTTTGGCAGGCATTTGTACTCCTCTGGACTCTCTCCATGTGCCAGATGCTCACAACTGCAGCAACATCCTGACCTACATTAGCCTTAGTGCCCCACAGCATTGAGCGTTCCACCAGCAATTAAAAAGAGATAGCCCAAGTGCCATAGAATGTACATAACCAAGATCAACCTACTGGCCTGGTAGGCTTCCATGTGACCCTGGAGGAGTGTTTATTTGGGCATACAGGAAATAGTGAACTCAGAGACTAACACAGCTAGAGCCCAATGAGGTAAGCCCAGAGGAAGGAAGGAAAATTTTCCATTCTAGTTCAGCCATGACTAAAGTTGTCAGGAATCATTGCAATAACTACAAATTTGAACTTATTTACATGAATATATCTCTTTGAAAATCTGGGCTTTTATTTCTGCATATGTTCCTACTTTAGCTTTCTTAAGACTCTGACAGTTACAATTGTAGAAAAACTGATACAAACAATGTTCAGTATTTTTTTCATTTATTTAATACACATCAATAGTATTTATGCCAATCACTATTTGAACTTTATATATAGCTGTGTCACAATGCTGCTTATCATTCATTTATTCATTCAATAAAATAAATTAGATGTCTTCTATGAAACCATGTTGTGCTTTGAATAAAAAGGGTTAAGATATAGTTATTGTTTTCCACTCACTGGTTTAGTAGGGGAGACACACAAGCAAATCAGTAGCACAACACTTGTAGATGGTGTGATAAGGGCCTTCACATTGTTCTATGAGGCAAGGAAGAAGGACATCTAACTTAACTTCCAGTAGACAATGTTTAAAGTGTGTCGTAAAAGGTAAGTTAGGGTCTGTAAAGTGAAGAAAGGGCCACATAGTGTGAGGGCCGGGCACAGAATGGAGGGAAAGCAAGCCTTGCCTTCAAGAGACCAGAAAGCCATAGTCCATTGCCTCAAGCTGAAGGCCTGAATCTGAGAGTGAGGAGGAATCTTATTGGGTCAGGAACCATGATAAAGAAACACAGACTGAGCAGCTCAAAAAAACAAACTTTACTTTCCTACAGTACTGGAAGCTAGAAGTGAAAGGTTATGGCACAGATTCTGTTTCTGGGGGCTCTCTTTCTGACTTGCAGAGAACTACCTATCACTGTGTCCCATATGGCCTATCCTCTGTGCCTAGCCCCCTGGAATATCTTCTTATAAGAACACCAGTCCTATGGGATTAAAGTTCTATTTGTGTGAACAGATATGGTTTGAATCTAAAATGTCCCTTAAAAATTGCATGTGCTCAGTAGCAGGCTTTTAAAAGATGATTAGATCATGATGACTTTGTAGTCATCAATAGATTAATCCACTGATGAATTTATAATTTGATGGCATTATTGGGAGATAATAAGAAAATAAGGTGGGATCTAGTAAGAAAGAATAGGCCATGGGAGTGTGTTATGGCTTGTATCTAGATGTCCTCCCAAACCCTTATGTGGTCATAGATGGGCTTTTGGGAGGTGGCTGGATCTAAGGTGTGTTGTACTGTGAATACAGGTGTGATGCTGTGATTAAGGATGCCTGATTACTAAATTAGTCCACTGAATGGTTTAGCATAGGGTGGGTATGGATAATGGGAAGGTCAACCCTGAGTTTGGGCAACCAAAAAGGTGGGTAGCCTGGAAGGGATAAAAGGGAGAGGCAGACTGCTGCTGCTGCTTACTGCTCACTGCTTTGCTGCCTTCTGCCTATTCTGTCATACCATGAACTGTTTTTCCTCTGTGTTTGCACTCTGCAGTGCCATCCTGCCTCGGAGCCAGCCAACTATGGATGGAAACCTCTACAAACGGTAAGCCAAAATAAACCTTTCCTCCTTTAACCTTAGTGTTGGGAATTTTATCTCAGCAATGAGAAAAATGACTAAGACAGACCACAACCTTGGGAACTACATCTGGTCCCCAGCCCCTTCTTGTTTGGCTTTCTACTTTCTCTGCTTCCTGGTTGGCATGAGGTTAGCAGCTTTCCTCCACCACGCCTTTCTGCTGTGATGCTTCTGCATTACTACAGGCCTAGAAGTAATGCAGTCAGCTGATCATGTACTGAAACTTTTGAAACCATGAACCAAAATAAATCTTAAGTTGACTTTCTCAGGTTTTTTGTCACAGTGACAGAAAACCGAAAAACTGGAAAACCCATGACCTCATTTAACCTTAATTCATTCTCTAAATGATTTACAAATATGAGGGGGTTAGGGCTGCAGTGTATGTATTGCGGTGGGGGGGCACAATCGAGTCATTACACATGGGGAAAAGGGGTGGAGAGGAGCGATGGCTTGTATGGCAGCTACTAAAGTAGTCCAGGGTTAGAAAAATGGAAAGCTAATTGAAATCAACTGCTGTGGGAGTGGGAAGGAAGCAAGAAATACCTGAAATTGGTAGAAGCCAAGTTTTAAACTCTGAAAACTTCTCAGGTAGAGATAGCCCCTCATCTAGGGAGATGGGGATGGAATAAGAGCAGAGAAGGGATTCGTGGGAGGAGGAAGAGTGAGGGTACAGTGTAGACTGCCTTTGAAGTTCTGGATGGAGGTATAATGCTTCCACAGGTAAGGAGCACCCCTATTGGGGTGGGAGAAAGATGATTTGTTAGAGCTTCCAGTGGAAGTCACAAGGAGAGGCTGGGCAGAAAGTTAGGTATGTTGGTCTGAGAATCTGACAAATCTAGTCTGGAGCTAGGAATTTGGAAATCATCAACTTTATGAAGTTACTGGACCCACAAATTTGGACAAAGTCATCTGGGGAAAGAGGAAGGTGGCCAAGGATGCTCCTTGGATCTTAGGAAAGAAGAGGACTGAGAAGAAGAGATACTATAAGGTGACAGGGACCTGGCACTAATAACTGAGGGCTTGTGTGTCAGACACTGCTAGATGCCATACACGGGCTGTCATCTCACTGAACTCTTACAGAAGTTCCCTGATATAGGCATCAAGCACATGCTAATGACACTTCCTTTGTGCCAGACACTGCACTAAATACTTGTCAGTAGCTCATCAAACCCTCACAAACCCTACTATTTGTACACATGGAAAGTGAGGCAAACAGAAGTGCTGTGTTTAAGGTCACAAAACTAACTTGGAACGTCAACTGGAGCAATGAGGCATCTAAGCCTGAGTTCTTAACTGTGTTGCTATTCCTCACTCCTGTATTGTGCTAATTTTAGAGGTGAGAAAATTAAGGATCAAGAGGGTTTAAGAACCTTGTTCAGGATGACATGGCTAACACATATCAGAGCCAGGCTTTAAACTCTAAAACCTTTGTTCACTGCACTGTACAATGCCTTCATAAGCTAAGAAATGAGAGAATTATACAGGTAGGTGTGTCTGAGTCTGATCAAAATAGAAAGCATCTGTGAGATTTGACAACATGGAGGTCATTGACACCTCATAAGGACAGTTTCATGGCAGAGGTCAGGGTGTAGTCTTGGGGAGTGAAAGGCAGGCTAGGAATTTGGAGGATCCTCTCAGGGAGTTTGACTATAGAGAGAAGATAAGAGATGGCAAAATAACCAAAAAGGGAGGGAGTGAGATGTAAAAATGTTTAAAGAAGTTTTAAAAAATTATATAATAGAGGAGGAACCTGCAGATATCTGTGTGGTAACAGAAAATTCGCGAATGCATTTTGGTGGTCTAAGTCTGAGAGTTTGGTGAGTTTGAGTCAACATCTTTGAATTTGTCCAACTTTGAACTTGGAAAGCTGGGAAGCTAAGCCTGTGAGCAGATCACTCTTGTGGTGGCACAGATGTCATGATCTTTCGCCT
The DNA here is from genome assembly GCF_000247695.1 of Heterocephalus glaber. Next base: position 7,304,889 of record NW_004624776.1, on the reverse strand, counting down.
GTCTTGTTTTAACTGTAAGCATAACCATGGAATCAACAGTGAGTGATTGTTCTGCTTTAACAGACTTGTGAATGGTAACATCACAGCTCCTCTATCAACTTAAGAGATACAAATGTAAACAGCTATGCGGTACCCTACTCAGTACTAAAGATCCAATACCATGAGAATTCACTGTTGACCAGAAGACAATAGGTACAATTCTTTTGGAAAACAATGGTACATGTTTCCAGAGCCTTGCACATTCTAATATCACTTATTCTAATACTTTCATTTCTGAGAATTTGGATAGTGAAAAAAGTACAAAGATGTTCATTGTGGCATTGTTTATAATAAGGAAAAATAGAACAATTTCAAGTGTTTGCAGCTATAGAACTGTGTAGACAAACAAGGCTACATCCACTTGCTGGAAAATTATATAATGGTTTAAAACACTATTTACAAAGACAATGCAATTGTCAAAACATGAAATACATATAGTGCCAAAGAAGAAAAACAGAACAAAAATCCTATAATATGAAAGCAACTGTGTAACTAAACCAACAATGTAAAAAAATGGAAATATCTTCACTAGCAGTGATTATGTTTGCCTAGTTGTTACTTTGATAATGAAAAAGAAACTAAAAATGAAGAGATCTCTGGAACTCCACTGATTTGCAATGTCTAAGAGTACATTGAGCACTATTTTTTTCCATTCACTTTTTCATGTCTTTCTTTAGCATCTTTGTAGTACATAAATTATTCATAAAAATGCAGGTGTTTTACCGAAAATGCATCAAATGAAACCCCTAGGTAACATACCAATAAAGTATCTTTAAAATGTTTTTATTATGCTCAGCATCATTTTTTTTGTACAAAACACACATTGGGAAAATGCACAAAAATTATAAAATCAGAGAGAACTATAGAGAAGTAAAGAAAAATCTCTCTTAATCCTTCTCAGGTAATAAATGCTGATACTGTAAAAGGAACAGATTTTGATGGGAGGAACATGTTATGTTGATTTTAAACAAGTGCGTATAACTGACATAAAATTTTGATGTAACGTTTTTCTCTTCAACTAAGCCAAATCATCTATAAACAGAGCAGGTTTAAGGGAAATCAATATAGTTGTTGAGTTCAGTCTATACTGGGTCTGGGTGAGGCTCTGTAGTAGACCTTTCCCCCATTGACCTTACTCATCAGGAATGCAACTTTATTTATTGTTGTTGTTGAAAATACATTACACCAGGGGATCATAGACATGTTATAAGCAAAATATAATTAGATTTCAGCAGTGTCTTTGAACATGGAACCAGAAGAACCTCACTTATGGTGATCTCCACATTCCCCTTGTTATGGAGCAGGGGCCATTGTCTATTTACCTCTGTCTGTCCCCTATCGTTTGTTAGTGAAATGTTCTCTGCTATAGTTTGGATCTTAAATATCCCACAAGACCCATATACTAAAGACTTGCTCACTAGCCTGTGGTGGTGTTGGGAGGTGGTGGGACATTAAGGAAGCAGAGCCTAGTAGGAGGAAGTTAGATTACTGAGGGTGTGTTTTTGAAAAGGATACCGCATCCTTTCCCCTTTCTCTCTTTCTCTTTCACTTCCTGGCCACCATGAGGTGAACAACCTCTTCTATCATGTGCTCTGCCATGATTTACTGTTCCTCCACACACCCAGAGTGACAGGCCAACTAACCATAGAATGAAACCTCTGAACCCCTGGTTCCAAATAAAGTTTTCCTCCTTTGAAGCTGATTATCTCAAGTATTACATGAAAAGCTAACAACTCCCATCCACTTCTCTGGCTTCAACCTCCATTTTTAAGCTAATGACTTTCAAATCTCAATAATCAACTCTGACTCCTTTCTTCAAATCTAGAACCAGATAACTAGATAGCTGCCTCCTGAGCTTTTCACTTGGATGTTCCATAAATAGCCCAAAAGCAGTATGGCCCCACCTGCACTTACCATTTCCTCCCAACCCTGCTCTTTCTCCCACAATCCCCAGCTTCATTAATGGAAGCACCATTTCTCTAGGTACCCAAGAGGGAGCACAAATGAATTTCTTTCTGCCTTTTCATTATTTGCTTTTGAAACCCTGCTGACTCTAGCTCAGAAATGTCCTAGATTTGTCATCTCCATTCCCAACACTTCTGTTAGTTCAGACTCTCATCATAATCTTACCTGGATTATTATTATTTTTTAAAGTAGGAAGATATTTATTGATAGGAAAGCTCCTGAAGGGCAGGAGGGGTCCTGAGCGGGTAGCCAAAGACCCCACTTCGCAAGGAAGTTTTATAGGGTGAAACCCAAGTGGGTACAACCTGGGCCACAGCCATGAAGATCCAGTAAGGTTACGAGTATAGTCACTTAGGTAATGGTGTTCCAATTGGGAAGCAAGACACATAGCAAGCATACAAGGGTTTTCAGTAAGGTTGGGGGTCAGGGATATTTCCTGGAGAAGCTGGGTTAAGACCTTGACCTCCCCACCCAGGTGACTGATGCCTATTTAGAATATCAATCACTGCTATTTATCTCCAGGGGAAACACAAGGTGTGTAGTTTCTCTCCTTTTACAATTCTGGCCCTCAGTGAATGTGCCTTGGGTCACAATTGTCCTCATGCCAAAGGCCCAGCCCTGTATAGACGGCTGGCTGTAATATTTATAACTAACTTAGTTGTCTACAATACCAAGAGTCCCCAATAACCTTCCAGCAAATCCCCTTGGGTTAGGTCGGTCTGTCCCTCTCTGAGCGTACAGCCAGGAACTCTAATTGATGTGGTGCTGTGGTGTGTTTCACCTTTGTCCTAGCCTCCTCCAGGACTTAGCCCTATCTGACTGCCTATAATATTTCTACCTAGCTCATCTGTCTATAATATTCCACCCTCTGAAGTATCCCGAACTGCCGTGAGGGCGCAAGGGGTGATGACTGCTCGAGCTACTTCATCTTACCTGGATTATTACATTGATCTCCTAATTTCTCCTCCTTCAATATTTTTGTTTCAAAGCATTTACATGGTCTAACCAAAGATATCTGTCCAAACTCAGGTATAATTATATTATTTCCTTCCCTAGAAATATAGAAAGTCTTCTTATTGCCTTAAGAACACAAATTCCTAGACAACTCTAAGAGCCTGTCACAGCCAGGCCCCAACTTCCCTTTCTGGTCTCATCCCTGATAAAATTCACCCTCATGAACATGGCCTACTTTAGCCACTCATAATTTCCCACTCTGCTCCAAATAGAGTGTCTTCTTTCTTTGCATAGAATGGTACAGAACCTTCTCTCTCAACTTTCTATTTCTTACTTGAGAATTCCTACTCCATTCAAAGCCCATCCCACACCATGTCTCCTCTGAGCACCCTTCCTGCGTTCTCCATGGCAGAAGTAACCATTCCCCAACCTTGTTCTCCTAGAACTTAGCCCATGCATCTATTGTAACCCTTATCTCTGTTGAGTTTTGTTATTTTATTTTGTATTATTTTTATTTCTTTATGTGTGCCCTCAGAGCTTAAGGGGGAGCCTGGTGGAGAGCAGTGCCTGTGAATGCTTGGAGGATAGCTCCAATTTGGATGTGAAGGACATAATGCCCACCTCACCTCTCTCTCGGGAAAACAGTTGAGCCTTGGGTCCAACTATAGACTCAGCCCACCCCAGGTCCATGCTGTGCAATAATCCTCTCATATCACTTTCCAGAAGAATCTCATGGCAGATCATTTCATTTTCAGATTTTTCTTTCTTCTCTGAAAAAGATGAATTCAATAGTGATCAATGTATCACATTTGAAATGCTCCCTGAATTAGATGTGTGCTGAGAGACCCCAGAACTGATCCTGGGTAAAGGAATTGTGTCTTGAGAAAAGATATGTGTTTTCCTAGAACAGGGAAGGAGAATGGAGCTCATGTTCCAGGATTGAAATGAACAAATATACACAAGAACCCACTTTGGAAGCACGCCAAAACAAATGGATGACATTCTCTAAATTCTACTTAACCTTTTCATCTAGAGTCCTATATCACAGTATTTCAGGAAACTTCAAACAGGCTTAATTCTCCTCCCATATCATCCGGGTTTATCCAAAGCAGAGATTTTCATTTAGTGCAATGCAGTGTTGGAATGCCTGCCTGCCCCTCTATTAGACTATAAGTTAGGAGATGGCAGAGTTGTGTTTATTCATTCTGGTCTTCTCAGAAAGTAGCTCATTATCTATTATCTGTTAGATGTTCCGGAAATACTTGTTTAATTAAATTGAATGAAATAGTCCTCCTTTCATACCTCAGGAGACTAAGGAACACATAGCTAGCGCTCATAGCCGTCAGATATTTCTAGACTGAGCAAATGAAAATACTCCAGCACTCACAGAGTTCACAGCCTCCTAGGAGGCGGGGAGGAGCGAGGACAGCTAAGGCTTCCAGCCTGAACCAGAACATGCAACGTTGAGTCCACCAGCCAGCAGAACAAGAGAAGGAAGGAATGAAGTTCACGGAGATTGGCCAAGGCTTTCTGGAAAAGTGACATAATCATCATTGGAATTTCTAGGTAGAAGGGAATCCAGGGGGGAGAACCAGCGCCAAGAAAGAAGTGTGGGATATGATTTGGATTTGGGAAGAGGAGAGAAGACTGAGGCTCAACATTGACGGGAGACTTCTGACTCCAGCTTGGGGTGTGGATGGGTTAGAGCTGAAGCAGTGCCCTCTGCCAGGCCCCGGGCCCCAGGTGGAGAGTGGCGTGAGGCGCCTTGGGCTGCCCTGCAATCAGCACACGGCCGTGTCTTAGGCACGGGGAGGGGTCGCGCCCCGCTGCCCACCCTGTCAGTCCGGATTTGGGCGCGGTGCCTCCCCTACCCCAGGCCAGGCAGTGTCCCCCAGGCAGGGCGGGGCCCAGCGCCTGCGGGGCGATGACTAAGCCTTGGCTGACAGCAGGAGCGGCCTGGCGGGAGAGTTAGGAGACAGGATTAGTCGGCCGAGCGTCCGGGGTCGTGGCGTGGGCCGAGAGGGGTGCGGCGGACGCCAGAGGGCAGATAAAAGGGGCGGCGCGGCGCTGGGACCGCTTTCCCCGTGCCGCGTAGCACCGGGAGAGGCCGCCATCGGCCGCGGGCAGCGCTGGGCAGGGACGGGAGGCCGGGAAGCATCGACGCCCGGGCATGGCGGCGGCGGCGGCGTGCGAGCCAGTGGGCAGGCCGAGCCTGACCTCCATCTCGTCAGGGGAGCTGCGCAGCTTGTGGACCTGCGACTGCGAGCTGGCCGTGCTCCCGCTGGCCCAGCTTCTGCGCCTGCAACCCGGAGCCTTGCAGCTACGCGGCGACCAGCTCGTGGTGCCCGGGCTCGGGGAGCCGGTGGCCGTGCGTGGGGGCTTCAACGTCTTCGGGGACGGCTTCGTGCGCCTGGATGGGCAGCTCTACCGCCTCAGCAGCTACATCAAGAGGTGGGTGCCTCGCCGTGGCCAGCCGCCAGCTCCCGGGAAACTCCACCCAGCTGCCCCCTTTGCCCGCGACCCCTTTCCCTTTTCTTTCAATCTCTAGATGTTCTCGCTGTTAACGTCACCTGGAGCCTGCAAGCTGTCCCCGCCCTGGCTGCTGCCGCCCTTTGCACTGACCCTTTGCAGCTGCAGGTTGAAGCAACCCAGAGGACATCAGGCGGGCCATGTGGGGAGGGCAGTGTGGGAGCGCCATGGACTCGCTCAGCTCCCACCCAAAGTGCATAACTGTGGTTGCTCTTTCCATTCCAGCTTCTTAACTGGGCCAGATGAGCTCAGCCATCTGACCGATGACTTGAGGCACACCCTTTAGGGAATATTTGCTGTGCAGAGACTCACATCCTCTCTTTAGATATGGGGCCTTGGGAGGGCAGTTGTACAGTTCTGAGCACAACTAGTTTTATCCGGTGAGGAGTTCCAGTGAAGAAGCATTTATACGTCTTTGACTTCTCTTACTGTGTCACCAACCATCCAGTCAACCAACTAACAACCGACCAATCAGCCGCGGTGAAGGAAACAACCCGGACAAGTGCAATCCAGTGCAGTGCGACCTGTGAGTTGGCAGATAAAACCTGGAGCCCTAACTGAATGGAGTTTCCCCAGAATGGTGCTAGGCTGATGTGGCCAAAGTGACTGAAACCCTCATAGGCAGACTAGAAGCCAGCAGGAAAGTGGACCATCTGTCTGAGCAGGCTTTGATGGTGGGGGATGGAGGAGGGCAATCCCTGCCTGATTCTATAGGACCTGGGCCTCCCCGGGTCATCCTGAGGGAAGGGAATGTAAAACTCTCTTATATTTGCACTGCAGTTCTCCAAAGAGGCAAGTGCAGACTGGAGTTTGATTAAGAAATGAATGAACAGTCGGGGATTTAGCTCTTGGTTCAGGCACCTGGCTCCCAAGCTCAAGGTCCGGAGTTTGATCCCAGGTACCAAAAAAACAAAAAAAACAAAAAGAAAGAAATGAATGAACTGCCATCTATTAAGATGTAATATGTTTGTTGCTGGGAAAGACTGAGTTGGGTACCGTGTTGGTGGAATACAGCCAAGAGGGGCAAGCAAACAAAATGAGGTATTTATAGTGCTTGTTTCAAAGCTGCTGGCAAAAACAAAAACAAAAAAACCCCGTGCTTTTCCAAGCCAATATAGTTAAGGGCAATGAATGCCTGTAAAACCATTCCACAGCAAGACTTTCTCTCATTTCTCTTCTTTCTCCCTCTCTCTCTCTCTGTCTCTCTCTCTGTCTCTCTGTCTCTCTCTCTGTCTCTCTCTGTCTCTCTGTCTCTGTCTCTCTCTCTCTCTCTCTCTCTCTCTCTCTCTCTCTCCCCTCTCCCCTTCCCCCCCCTCTGGTGAAATGAAAATTCCAACCCATAAGCAAGGGGCAGAAGGAAGAACTGAGTCAGAAATCAGATTTAGAAAGATTTAAAAAGAAGATAACTATTGTATTTGAGACTTAATTGGAAGGATGGATAAGGCTTTAGACAGAACCAGCTCCCCTAATCTTAGTAAACACTGCAGTAGTCCCTGGGCAGTTTAAGGCCTACTAAACAACTGGCCAGTAATGACCAGATGGCACATTCAGAGGTCAAACACAGAACTACAAAGGCTCTACTCCATAAGCAATCATGTGTGAGGGCTTTTGTACCCTGAGGAATAGCAACCAGCCCCTGAAAATAACTTGGGCAACAGAAGGAGCAGTGTATCTTCCTTAACGGGACGTACCTTGGTAGGGAAGGTAGCTTTTATAAATGGATGTGCAGTCCTGAAAGGTCACTAGAAGGGAATCTGGTCTGAATGGAGAGAGCCTGCTAGGATTATGTGCAGCAGTGAGACATTTGTCATCATGCAACAAAAGAGAACATACCAAATTCAGACATCTGAAGTTGTTATTCCTCTGATCAACATTAACAATTGTCTTTGGTTTTTGGAATTGTATAAACTTCCTACCTCAAAATATTACTCCAGAGCAGTGTCTTTCTGCCTCCCTCTCTCTCCCCTTCCCTCTCCCTCTCCCCTTCCCTCCCTCTTTTTTTTGGGGGGGGGGGGGGTACCTGGGCTTGTGAGGCAGGCTGGGCAGTGGAACCACTGAGCTAAATCCCCAACCCTCCCTCCCTCTTTCTTTCCTTCCTCTTCTTCCTTCTTCATCTTCCTCCTGCTCCTTGTTCTTCCAGATCTGGCCAGTTTTATTAAACAGAATTGCAGATTTACCTTGTTCACTGGTGTGTCTGTCATGCTTCTGACACTCTCAGAATCACCTGGATCAATGACAGCCAGGGCAGGTGTATTCTCCGCATGCTGTACCCAGTTTGACATTACTGTCACTGTACTGTGGGAGGCACTGATTTTGAATGTCCCTGGCACAGCACTCTACTTTGGTTTCTCTTGAGGCAGGCCAGTTGATGAATGAAGAACCAGTCTGTTTTTGCCTTGTCTGGCATCCTCAGTTCCCCAGAATGTACTTTCCATTTGTCAAAGGAGCTGGAGCCTGGAGTCAATGAACTGCATTAACTTTTGCATCTTTGTGGCCACCACATTCCTGCCTTAGGTGTGGATGGCTTCTAACCAAGAACAGCTGTCAAGACAGCCAGGGACTGAGAAAGGCATAGTGCTGATTCTTAAACATTTTAAACTGTATGGCTTTTGAGAACTACATGGAAACCTTTTCCCCAGAAAAGTAGATATATTCCCAATACTAATAACCATTCAGGTAGTTAATAAGATACTTGGATCCAGGTTAAGGACCTTTGATCTATTAAATAATTAGGGTTTTTCCCAGTCACTATATATTTTTACTGTGGAATAAGCCCATGATGTAATTAAGATTTCTTTTTAGAGCCTCAAAAGGTTTCACAAGTCCCTTTCCCAAGTAACACCAAAGGCTGAGAGCCATTGCTCTTCACATTCACATGGTTCACTTGCTCAGGGAGCAAGAGGATGATTTCTGTCCTACACATTCAGGTTTGTTTTCTGATAGGTAGACATTTTTCTAAATACATACCTATAAAATAAACAATGAGAGTCTAGGGTGATGGGACAATTTAGTGAAGGCCACCAAGCTTTAAAGCTTCTCCCAGAGCCTGCTTTAACAATATTTGTCTTACTTGATGGGATTTATGGAAAGATCTTTCTTGTTCTTTTTTTCTTTCAAGCTCATCTATATTACAACCAAGCCCTGCTCAGGAACCAGATGTACATGCTAGTTATCCAAAGAGCTAGTCATTCAACACTTTAAAATCCAAGGATGAAACACCCTTCACTGCTCCCGTCATGTACCTTTCTTTTTGCCTCTAACACTACCTCATAGTCATATGTAATGGCAACATCTAGCAAAGAGGACCTCTAATTCCTTCTCTTTGGTGTTCCCCTAGCAAGAAAGAGACAGCTTGGGTAATCAAAATAAGTACAACAGTAATAATGGTGGCTGCTGACATTTACTTGAGCACTAGGTATTATCTCACAAAAGCTTACAAAGTTGGCACTACTATTGTTGTCCCTTTTTTACAAATGGGAAAATTAGGACTCAGAGAGATTAAGTAATTAAACTAAGCGAGATGCTGGCAGCAATAGAACCAGGGATTCTAAGTAACATTGTCGAATTGTGAAGCCCCTGTTTCTCAAAAATTGCCTGGAATGGGAAGTAATTCTGTCTTCCTATAATCAGCAGCAGCTTCTCACTTCCAGAGCCCACAAATAAATAACTGTGATTCCATCAGCTCCTGTGCAGCTTATGTAATCAGTGTAAAAGAGAAAGTAGGGAGGTTTTACGGAAGTCTCTATAAGCAGAAATGTAACCTGGTCCTGCCTGTGGCCAAGCAGCTGTTAGACAGATGGGTAACAGTCACACCCTCCTCTGGGCAGGTCCCTGGGGCAGAATGCAGAAGGGTGGGACTCTGGGACTCAAGGGTGAAGCAGGACTAGAGTCAGGGCCGGCACATATTTAGATTTGTGCTGAGTGGCATCACCTGCACCCTGTAGCAGGAAACATGGACTTTGTCCTAGCCCAAACCTGGTTGTCACAGCTCTGTATATAGCCCAAAGAACTGGGCTGTGCTGCTTGTGTCTGCCTGTGACTTCTCCTATGTGCTGAGTCTGAGGCATGGAAACCTGCCAAGGGCAGTAGTCTGGTAAAGGGGCATATCATGACACTGATGAACTAATACTAGTCCACACACTGGGCTATGATTTTGATGAGACTCAGTCTGGAGGAAGCATGGATGAGGTGAGTGCTAGCTGAGAGATCTTGGGACATTTCCTTAATTTCTGTGTGTCTTGGTTTCCTTGGCTATTAAATGAGAATAATAATCCTCTCAAACTTACAGGATTGTAGAGAATTTAAGTTGGGAAAATCCTAAAAAACGGTGATTGGCCCATATTAGACACTTGACATTCGTTAGTTTTTATACTGCCAAATAATCTCATCAGACAACTGTTTAATCTGGTAATCACCTCATCAGCACCTTTCATTAGATGATTTTACAGGTGAGGAAAGTGAGTCTCAGCAAGGTTAGATACCTGCAGAGGTCACGGAGACAGAAATCACACTCAGATTTGATGCCTTCATCTCTGGCTTCCTTCCTCCAGAGGCTTGCTCTGACTTTCAGCCATACTATAGTCTGCTTCCAACACTCAGCCCACCTGGTCTTTGCCACATACCTGCCTATCCTCCCAGATGTAGCCACCCTTGTAGTCCCCAAGGCTTGGCCAAGTAGTGGCTCCTCCTATGGTTCTATCCCCATCGTGCTTTCAATTAATGGCTTTGATTCCAAATGCTTCCCCCATGTTCATTTTTGTTTAAATAGGAGCTTGGGTTTATGAATGCAGAGAACTGTGTATCTCTCTGGCATTTGCATGTTTGAATAATTTACCAGTTTGCAATCCTCAGAATGGCAGGCGCCATGTCTTAGACTGATGCGTCTAGAAATTTAAATAAGCGTGCAAGTCTCTTGGTGATCTTGATAAAATACAGATTCTACTCAATAAGACTGGGAAGGGGCCTGGATCCTGCATTTCAACAAGCTTCCAATGATGCTAGTGCTTTTCGTCCAAGGATCACACTTTGAGCAACAAGGTCATATATATCCATCATTTCCTATTAAGATGGTATATTTTATCTGTCTTCAAATACATCTGTATGGCACTTGGAAGTAAGACTGCTTTCTTTCTCATTTTTGTGTCCCCTGAGGCCAGCACATAGCAGGTGATTAGTTAATTTTTATTGCACGGATGGACCATTCTCTGCCCCATCACAATTTTCACACACACACACACACACACACTAGCTATCCATAACTGCTCAATAAGCAAGTGAATTAACAAGGGTATCCTTGATTTCAGCTACAGATGTTAGAATCATAAAGTCTGAAAATTTTGCTTAGTTTCACTACAGTTATGGAAGGAAATGAAAGAGAAGGAATTGTTTGAGAGGGTGAAGCTCTGCATACGGCCATCAAGCCAAACACTGTCAACATAGCAGGGAGCCCTGCTTGCTCCCAGGAGTAGAAATTTCTGAAAATGTTTGCTTAGTGTCACAGTCAAGGATTGTAAGAGCCACAAGCACTGTGCACGAAGACCATATGGTGTGTGCTCCTCTTTTTGTCTGCTCCATTCTCTGTGATTTTTCTTATTTTACTTGCATTTTAATTGTGATAAAATACACATTGAACAAAGTTTGCTATTCTAGCCACTCTTAAGTGTACAGCTCAGTGTTATGAAGTACTTTCAAACTGGTGTGCGACATCACCACCGTCCATCTCCAAACTCGTTCATCCTTCTGAAACTCAGGACACATTAAACTATAACTCCCCATTTTTGCTCCCCTCCAGCCACTGGTAACCACTGTTCTAATTTCTGCCACTATGGATTTGATTACTCCACATATCTACTACAAGTAGAATTATATAATAGTTGCTTTTTTATGCCTTGCTTATTTTACTGAACATAATGTCTTCAATCAAGGTTCATTCATGTTGTAACATGTGTCTGCATTTCCTTCTTTTCTAAGGCTGAATAACACTCTAAATGTAGGTATGTACCATGTTTTGTTTATCCAGTCATCTGTGGATGGACGCTTGTGTTGCTTCCACCTTTTAGCTATTGTGAATGTTACTGTGAACGTGAATGTGCAAATATCTGAGATCCTGCTTTTACTTTCTTATGCTTGTTTTTTTATTCAAGGTTTCATTTTTATCTTTATTTTAATTGATAACTAATTATATATATTGCATATTAATGGGGTAGGTAACATGTGATATTTTCATATCTTTATCCATTTTTTAAAAAATTTAATGCATGTATATATACCAACCTTTCAGGTGGAGACCATGGGTTTGAGTTCCTCTTTATCATGAAACACTGGATCATTAGTGTAGGGAATAGGAAGGGGACATTATCAGGACCTCTACCATGGGTCCTGGCCTATGAGCCACCTTAGCACAAGGTGAATTAAAGAACAGACAGGAAACAAGACTTAGAGTGACAAGGCTGGGTCTTGGGACCTGGTCAATGCTGCTGATGGCAATAAAGACAAAAGCCCCCAAGTGCATCCAGCATTTATTGAATACAATAATGAGAAGGAATAGGGAGCTAGGGAGCTTTGAAGTCATCTAGTGAATAACTGCTGAACACCTGGCGTGATGGTGCCAGGCAGGGCTGTCAGGGAGTCAGCACTGCTTATCTTGCTAGGATAGAAGAAACCAGTACTGGGACCAGACGCAATTAGCAAGCAATCTACGAGGTCAGTGAAAGCGATAATTCAGGGGAAAGGATTTTAATTGGGGTCACGCTGACCTCAGCTGCACATAATTCAGCAGGGCCCTGGCACTTCACAGACCAGGACTTAGGCCTTGGTGACAGCCATTAGCAAAGGAGCAATACTAGTCCAACTCTGCTGGCTGACGTGCCCATTTGAGTCATGCAGGGCTGTGGTCTGACTCCTGATATAAAACAATATAGCCAAATTAGGAAAGGCAAGAAGCATGTGCCACTCATAGCCTGCTAGTATTGGGCAGGGATGTCTCCTACATCTCCTCCTTTCTTATTTGGAAACAGCAGCTGTTGTAGCAGGGTGATATTCCATGGCATCTAGGCATTGGTTTGTTGTGTTTCCTCTATGGCAGAATATGCCTGCTCTTGGGTTTCAGCAGCAGGCAGTGTGTCAGGTCTGGTGATCTCTGTGGGTCTGAGTTTGTCCTCTGTTGGAACACAAGCATACTCTGACCCCTATGTTATTAATTCCATTAAACCATTTTATCTCAGTCAGGACATCCTCTGACAACATGTGTGTCTAGGACATGTCTGTAGATTTATCTTAGTATCAATGGAGTTTTGATGGAGGATATTTACTTTCCATAAGTGGATTTAAAAAATTTTTAAATGAAGGCAACAAGAGAAGGTGACAAAATCTAATTGAGCTTGTAGAGGTAGCTGTACATTAGGGTTGAGGGAAATCTGGGGCAGTTCTCCATATTGTGCTGTGGAGCGTGAAAGATGCTCTGAAGGTGGCACCTTAGAAGGCGGTACATCTTACTGCCATTCCTGATTTGCTAGAAAGGAAAACACAGTGCTCTTTCTTGGTCTCATCTTTCAGATGTTGCCTCTTTAAGCTGTTCCTATTAGCCTTCCAAACTGAAAAAAATGAGGCAAGAAGTTGGAGCAGAGAATGAGAAACTCTTGCTCATTTATCTTTCAGACACTTATTTCCTGGTAATTCAAATAAATATACTCCTGGTTGGGAGTCAGAAGCTTACAGAACCTCATCCTATTGGCCCACTGATTTGTCCAGAATTAAAGATAATCACAGTGTTTACTGAGCATCTCCCATGGGCTCCAGCATGTGTGTCTATGTTACACATACTGAATTTAATCTCCACATGAGGAAATACTGTTATGCCTCTTTGACAGATGAGGGACCAGGTATAGATAGGTTACATAACTCACTTCAGGTCGCAGTGAGCTATGACTGTCAAATGAAGTTAACAGAGCCTATGAGTTAGGACATGGATTAGATCTTATTTTGAAACACTATGCCTCCCCTGACATTGTTCTGCCTTCCTATCTTTGTACTGAAGCCAGGCTTAGAATGTTTCAGCCTAGAAGTATTTTGGGGTCAGGGCAAAAGCAAAGAAGCAATCAGTTTAAAGGAACTGTCTATCTCAACTGTTTGCTTTTCATCCCCAATGATAACTTCAGCAAATACAATAAATATTCAATATACAAGAGCGATATTTCCATCACTAATTCAGAAATATTCATGATTAAAGACCAAATAACTAGTCCCTAATGTACCCTAGCAAGACTCATCTTAAAACCAGTGATTAAATGTCAGATACTTAAATATCTGCAGGTTTTAACAACCAGATCCTCTGATCTTTTTGTATTTTAAGGAATTTATGAATCCAAATTTTATGAGTGAATTTTAAAGAAATGCATATGTTTGCTTATTTCACTGGAATTTTAGAGTTTTTAACAACTGGACCATAACTGGGAGGCTGGGCATGGAGGAATTAATGGGGTGTAATACTTTCCCCTTATTCATGGTTTAGCCTTCCTTGATCTGTGGTCAACTTGGTGAGAAAATATTAAATGGAAATTTCCAAAAATAAACCATGCATATGTTCTAATTTTTATACTATTCTGGTACATGCTGAAATACTCACTGTCTGATTCTTTCTCATGCTCAGCAAATGAATCATCCCTTTGTCCCATATATGCTTACTTTATATATATACTACCCACCCATAGTCACTTAGTAGCCCTCTAGGTTGAGATATCACAGTACTTATATAGGATCTGGTACTACCTGAGTTTTCAGTGATCCCCTGGAGGTCCTGGAATATATCCTGGGAAGATAAGGAGGGACTACTGTAGCTCTTATTTATATCCAGTAAGTTCTGGTATCAGAGCTCTTGGATAAGCTGTGTTTTCACACATCTGTCGCAAGAGGATAATGGACATGCTCTGCTACAAGGTTTGCAGCCCATTAAGGTCTCCAAATCATCAAAGACAGATTAATTTCTGTCATGCATCCAGGCTTTTTATTAAATTCAGACTCCAAATGGACTTTTCATGCACAGGTTATACATTAAACTCGATATGTGACTGGAGGGTACCTTTCTCTGACTATGCCAAGCAACTGCTTGTTGAGCCCTATAGCATTCAGACAAGCCTTCCACAGAACTCTGGGGAAAACTAATTATTCTCCTAACCATTGATCATTTCTAAGTTGAGATTTGTATCTTTTTCTTTTAAGCTGTGGGTTCACAAAGAAAATCCAGTGATTTAAAATGCTGTCTCCAACCAATGTCAGTTGATTGTGTGAGTAAAAAGGAATAGTGCACTGTCATTTGGGTTATCAGAAAAAGTAATAAAAGTGCAGATTTTTTGGATGTGTTGTACACACCATGTGTGTACACCATGTGCTCACTCTAGAAAACAGTCATATGACTATGGGTTTTGAAAGAATAGAGGAATCTCCTTGGGTAGAATAGTAAAGGTGCTTAACTCTGGAGATGGGAAGTTAGGGGTCAGGTGTTACTTCTTAACAATGTGTGAGAACAATGTTTGTATCCTCAGATCAGCCTTGATCTCCAAAGGATTCAGGAACACTCACTTAACTCCCTGGTTAGCAAGGTGGTGGGTGAATGTGAAACTTCCTGAGATGGATCACAAGTGGTGTCTGGCTCCCACTCAGGTACATACACCTTTCTTTTTCATATTAGGCCTGCGTCGGTCACTGACAGCCAAATAGAAAGATGACAGAATAGGGCACATGGAAGAATACAGGAGGCTTCCTGTCGTGCACACTCCCCAACTCCTTGCCAGGCTCTGAGCCATGCCTGTTTTGCCTACTTGGTGCCCAGCACATCACCAGGGTTTAATGAATGTTGTGGAATGAATGAATGAAGCAATGAGAATGAATGAACCCAGAAAACAGTGGTTCCCTTTTCCTTCTTTCTCTTCTGCTTCTTTTCTCCAGTGCCTTTTTAATAGTTGGTCATTTGGGACAAAGAAGGACAGGGAGATTCTCTCCCCACAGGAAACCCAGGTGCCACCCCCTCAGGCTTTTAGGTACTGCCACTTACCCTTTTCTCCTGTTCTGCCCAGCTGAAGGTGAGTGAGGAGTGAAAAGAACCACACAAAACCTGGGCTCTGTGTTCTTTTATCCCATCTGTTTCCTTATTATGCCCCAGATCCTGACTCTTGCTCCTTCTCTGCCTCCCTCTTCTCTCACACCCCAGAGCATCAAACACCTGCACCTCTTTCCAGCTCTGGAGCACTCCAGCTTTTGTTCTCCTGCCACCCCAGGACAAGCCCCCAAACCACCTCCAGGGCAGATGGCTTGGGAGGTGAGACTACTTTCAAGCTTCATGAAATAAAAGGCACGAAATTTTTCAGAGGCTCCATCAGGGGTCACTTCTTAAAAGCTCTCAAAATCAGCTCTGACAATGTAGCAAAATGATAATGACATAGATTTCTATGAAATCAAGCTGGGAAACAGGCAAGTAGAAGCTGTGTTTTTCTGCTTTAGGGTAGATATTCTCCTGCGTGCTCTTGACCCACACCTGCGTCACTGTCTTGTACTCTGGCTCCTCAGAGGGGGTTGTGGGAAGTGGACCCAGAGAGGGATGCCAAGGTGACTGCATGGCCACAGCCCCCTGCGGCAGCTCTTTTCTTTCCAAGGATATGATTTTCATGTCAGGCACTGGAAGGACAAGCAGCTGGAAAGAAATGCCTGGAGCTGTCTACTCACAACTAGGTATAAGAAACAATCACACCGCAGTGTAGCAAAAGGCACCACATGCTGTCAGCTCAGCCAGTCCATTCACTCCATTCAGATGCTTACAGCTGTGTCAGTGGGGAACCAGCTCCTGTTTAAGAGGAACTGTGGCAAAGGCATCCTTCAGCCCACCAGATGCCTTTAAACCTGCCTCTATCTGCACAGCATCTGAGCTCAGTGTAGTTAAGAAATTAGCCATCTTCTTGAAGGAAGCTAATTTTCCCTTGGATCTTTTTATTAGCAGCATAGGTAGAGACAGAAAGTCTGTTTGGAAGACTTGTAGGGGACAGAAAGAAAGCTAACATGCTACATGACAGAGTCAAATTGAGAAAAATCTTTCTTGCCAAGACAAATGAAGGAAGTTAAGTTTAATGAGGATATGGGCAAAAGTCCAACAATAATTTTATTTAAGTTACATAGGCTCAGGATTGAGGAAATAGAATTAGTAATAGTTTATACAAACATTGGTTGACTGTGCAATCTTGGGATTAAAGAGGGGCTGGGGGAAGAGAAGGAAAGGAAAATTCCAGGCATACCAGTTAGATAAGATGACGCCACTGGAGAAGATCCAGTTAATTCCACTTACTAAGTAATTCATTCTTGATCTAGCCATACTTGGGGCCCTTTTACCTTCCAGTGTATTCTTCTAACCCATTTTGAGAGCCAAACATCAACATCAAGCCAAGCCAAGGCTATGGCACCTTTGCACACTGAATCCTCCTCAGTTGATCAGTCATGACCAAAGAAAGGAAATTTACTTATATGATATAAAAGGATGGTGACCTCTGCAAGGACATGCTTTAGAAAACTTCCCTCAAAGAGTATGTGCCTATGACAGATACATGTCCATATATCCCTTTCCTAACTGAAATGGGACAGTACATTACATTTGTAATTTTCTTTGCTTTTTCGTAGGTATGTGGAACTGACCAACTACTGTGATTATAAAGACTATAGGGAAACTATATTGAGCAAACCAATGCTGTTCTTTATTAATGTACAGACCAAACAAGACACCTCAAAAGGTAGGTATATAATTTGGTTTTGCCTTGCTGGGCTATGCACTAAGGCACATTAACGAGGTAGAAGTGGGGCATAGAGAGAGCAGGCTGGATATCAGCTCAGGACAAGGTCAACAGCTAGGACCCTGATGTGTGAGGCCATATGTAACATAGCACAAGCTTGCAGAACAAACTCCTAATGGTTGTAGGGCAAAGCCACCTGTCTGAGAAACTTTTTCCTACTTCCTCTGTAGGCAGGAAGTGACCTGATGCTCTGGGTCTTCAATGACTGCAAAAATGGCTGGAGTGATAAGGAATATATATATATATATATAT
>NW_004624776.1:7259313-7287222 GCF_000247695.1 Heterocephalus glaber | reverse complement strand
TATACTCTACCATATATCAAACAGTATGTCTGTGAAATGCTCTGATGTAATTAATTGGCACAACAGCCCTATATGGTTTATCATCTAAAGGGGAGCATTGTTTTGAGCATGAAAGTCATCATAGTCGATATTTATTCTGGGACAAAGATTTAAACTGGGACTGACCTAGGAGACTAGGATGCATTGTTGTCCTACCTATATGGTACATAGTCTATCCTTATTCTATTTTTGTTTTACTTGTTTCTTTTTTTGTTAGATTGTTTGAGACAGGGTCTTCCTATTTAGTTGAGGCTGCCCTTGAGCTCACTGCATAGCCCAGGCTGACCTCATGACCCAGGGGTGACCCCTCCCTCAGCCTCCTGAGTACTGGGATTACAGATGTCTGCCCCCACACCCAGCTAGTCTCCTTTTATATATAAGAAAACTAAGATTAAAAAATAGCAGTTGTAGATGCTTTATGTTTCATGTTTCTATGTAGTAGGATTTCATGCTTATTTTTAGTTAACTGTAGTTATTAGTACATGTGTGTAGTAATAATGTTTACATTCCTTGTGAGAAGTTAGTACATGTACATCTTAATTCCTTTAATCCCTTTTCCCTTCCATCCCTCCTCCCCTCTCCTCCAATCCTTAGTCTCTTCCTGGTAGTTTGGGGTTTTTTTATATGTTTACAGTGCATAATGCTCACATTCCTTGTGTGGAGTTGGTACATGTACATAACACATCCCAATTTCTGTTTTTCATCCCTTATGGGGATCAAGAGATGGAGAAAGGGGAAAGGCAGATTTCATGTTTAGACACACTCTTTATGTTTCTTCTAAAACATCAGATTAACTGGAAACAACTCTATAACTTACATTTCAATATGAAAATGCTCTCATTTTCTCATCTTCCTCCTCAGAGCAGCATGTGGGGAAAGTCATGGGCATAATGTCTGTGATAAGGGTGAAATTTTTTTAAATTCTTTTATTGGTACATTTTAGGTGTACAATACATTTACATTTACCATTGGCTGCTTGTACCTGTACATGATGTATCTTGGTTCTTATTTTCTTCCCCCATTACCTGTGCGCCCTTCACCCAGGGTGAAATTTTTGAACTTGATTCTAAATAGAACTCTTAAAATAAGTCCAAGGTCATAAGAAATGATCTACAAATTTCAACTAGGTGTCTCCTAGCATGGGCTGTCATTCACATTACTGGCGCTCTCTCTGCTCATTTCATGGTTCAAAGTCAGGATGCTCTCTGCAGGAGAGACCAGGAGAACACACTGTTCTAAGCAGTGCCTGTTAGGCCACCTGAGCCCCACGTATTCTTTGGCTTGGAGAACCAGAAAGCCAGAGTTCTCTAGGAATGTAATTCACAGCTGTATTAAGAACACCTCCTGGGTTGACCTCTGAGAGGAATCTGCAGCAACAATAAGAGCCCTGTCCATGTTAACATTTCAGTGAAAGTACAGGAAGTGGCACAAAAAGATTTTTTTGTGTGCCCTATAGAAAGTGCTCTGAGGTATGACAACTATTGTGCATGGAGGCACAAAAGTCATTACTAATTAATTTTAAGAAAAGTTCTAAAATACAGGGGTTCTGAAATAGAGAAACTTAAGATGGTCAAGATAGGTTATGAAAATTATGATTAAGGCAACATGTCAGTCCTGATACTATTTTGAACTGTACTTTTATGCAAATTAGAAAAACCTTCATTTTCTCAAGACAATTGCTAATGCTTTCCAGGAGCTTAACGTGATAAATATACACAGACATGTTTATAAATGTAAATGGCTTTCTCTAGAGTTGTGTAGTCACAACCTGCCCAGCCAATACAACTATGGAACATAGTGGCCTTGAGTGTGTAATCAGCCTAAAGGTCTTGGTTTTGTTTGGGTGAAATTTTAATTCAAGGTATCAAATAATTTGCTTGCTTTATTTTATTTATCACTTGTCTCAAAGAAAGTATCAGGTAGTTTATATCTCAAGGAAAAGTAAGATGAGTAAGGGTAATTCAAAATTCTTTCCTTCAAAATGTAAATACTTGTTATTGGTGGGCCACAGATTTGCCTCTGAGATAGCTTAAAGCCAAATCAAAATGTTCCGTGCTTTTACACAGAGGGTGACCTAGGTATCCCCCTGTCTCCTTGAGGAAGTGCTTGATTCCAGAGGGTGGAAAAGTTGAGACTGCTAGTCAATAATATTTCAAATTTCCCAATGAGTGAGCAACCTTCCCTTTGCTTAGATTATGCAGAATTGGACAGAACCACACTTACAGGGTTACAGCACAACACAGCACAGCACACACAACACAGCACAACACAGCAACAGGAAAAAAAAGGCCAGTGTCTTCCAGGACAGAGATAAGGTATCATTTAAACAATGGGAAAGACATTTCTTTTTCTTTTCTCCCTTGGGAATTTGTTAAGGTTAGGAGCAGGGGGCAAAATCAATCTCATGTTGCCTTGATCCTTCGAACCCCAGACCGTCCATTTGACAGAAAGAATGCCAGGTTTCTGGTGAAGCTGGGGCTGTGGTGAGTGGTAGTGGAAGGCATAGGCAGACCTTTTCTCTAGGCTTTGCTGATTTTCTGCTTTGCAAATAAGGAAATAATGGTGAGAGACAAGCTGTGATTTAAATATACAGCAAGGCAGGACCTGAAAACCAGCCATGTCGATTTTCCCCTTCCTTCCCCATGCTAGATTCCTGCTATGCAGAAGAGTTCTCATCTGTGATAATTATAGAGTGGAGCTTTTGATTTCTGAGACACAGGTGATAAACCTTAGCCTCGAGGAAGATGATTTGCTAACCTGCTTTTACAATAGCCCAGAGCTGCCTTCAAATCTGCAAAATTCTTGGGAATGTTTCTAGAAATCTCCTCAGATGTTTCAGTAAGGGCTTGAGGGAGGCTTATAAGATTTACTCCAAAGATTACTGCTTCAGCATATCCCAAGAAGCGCGTTTATGTCACATGTACACATTTCTTTCTGAATTCTGCTTGCTAATTTCTAGAAAAGACATACGCACTTCTTGTGAACACAAGGCACCCAAAGATAAGAAGACAGATAGAGCAGGGGATGGACATGGTCATCTCCTCAGTGATTGGAGAAAGTTACCGACTGAAGGTAAGCCTAGCCTGGCTGGATTCAGGCTGCCACTCATATGAAGGGGCTGCATAGTTCATGCAGTCTGTGTCCCTGGAGCCTGCACTCCACTGTGGTGGGCCCCTGATAAGTCACACACATGCCTGGAACTATGCATGGTACCAAACCCTATTATATGTCCAATGTTTTTTTTTTTTCTATATGTACATACAGAAAATCTCAGAGTTTTACTTATACATTAGGCTCAGTGAGGAACACTAACTATAAAATAGGACAAATAAAAAAATTCTTAAAACTTATAAATTATTTCTTTCTGGAGTTTTCCACGTTGTATTTTCAGACAACAGGGAACTGAAACTTCAGAAAGCAGAACTATGGATAAAGGGGAATTGTTTTATATTCAGACATTTCATTCCCTATTGTGTCATAACTGCTGGCTTAGTTTCCAGCAACTTTTTAGGAATGGGGTATAAATAAGTGTGATTCTGGCCAAGCAGTTCAAAGTTTTAAATTGGATACCAAAATGAAGATTCATTTTTTTAAAAAAATAAATAAATAAAGATAAGAGTTTTACAAAGTAAAAGAGAAATAAAGAGTTGAGTAGTTGTTAATTCTATAATGTCAACATAATAGTTCTATTCATACAGTCAATTAAATGTTTCTTTGTCTTTCAGTTTGATTTTCAAGAAGTAGTGAAGAATTTTTTCCCTCCAGGAACTGAAGTAATTAATGGAGAAAATCTGAGCTTTGTGTACGAATTCAAAGCTGATGCCTTATTTGATTTTTTCTATTGGTTTGGGCTCAGCAATTCCACTGTGAACGTGAATGGAAAAGTTCTGAATTTGTCAAGTACAAGTCCAGAAAAGAAAGAGACAATTAAGTTATTTCTGGAAAAAATGAGTGAACCTTTTATCCGAAGGAGCAGTTTCTCTGACCGAAAATTCAGTGTAACTTCCAGAGGTATGTGAAAAATTCTCAAGGGCTTGTGAAGGATAGTTCAATCACAGTGGAATAATACAGTGAGAGAAGAAAATCAATTGAGAAGGCAAGAGCCAAGATCTGGTGATAAAAGGGAAATACATCCCATAATTTAGAAAGAATTGAGAAATGTTTATTAACAAAAAGAGACCCTGTTTTTAAGAGAGCCAGGGAGAGAGAGAGAGAGAGACAGAGAGAGAAAGAGAGACTGAGACTTTTCTTCTCTGGCTCCTTTAAGTTTTCTGACATAGCAATTATATTGTGCAGCACACCCAGAAAATAATTTTAAAGATTATTAATTTAAATTATATTGATGCTCATTTAAATATTATGAAATAATGCTGCTTTCTTTGTGTGCATATTTTGGACAACAGAATGGTCACTAAATCAGTTGGGGAAGAAGTCTACATGGTTGTGTTACTTATCTTTAACAATTTGTGGAAGGGTTCTCCAGGTCTTGCAGGACTACAAAAGAGACACTCTTGAGAAGATGTCATTTAACAAACTGTAATTGACATATGGTGAGTTCTCAATTTTGATATCCATGTGGCTCAAGCAGATGGCACGGATCACGTTTTGTCTGGATGTGTCTTTGGTGGAGTCCATTCTCTATTGCAGCCTCCTCTAGGACATGGAATAGCTTCCTTGAAGCAGAAAATAACCAGTCTCTATGAACCTGCAGTGTTCTTACAGTGCAGATGGAAACTATTCTCTTCATATTTGTATTTAGCGACAGCTGTTTTCTTCCAGTGTTTACAGCAGAAGTGCTTACTCCCAGCTGTTTCTTCTCCTAGAAGTGGTCTCTCTCTTTCCCTTTCCCTCACTCCTTCCCTCCTTCCCCTTCTCTGTCACTGTCTCTCTCTCCATCTCTGTCTTTGAATCTCTCTGTCTCTCTATCTAGACTGTCACTGTTCATCCCTCTTCCCCCCCGGCTCCCATGTTTGTCTGTCTATCTGCCCCTCTCCATGTTACATTAGCTTCCTCTGGCTGGGAGTTTCTCACAGAGATGCCCCTGTGCTATCTCCGTGGCAGCTACATACAGGATTATATTCAGCTCCTTTCAGGAAGATAACTCACCCTGTTGTGGCAGTGTGACACATGCCCGGTCCCTCTATGGCACCCTCAACCCACCCACTGGCCGCAGAAGCCTGGAAAATTTTCCTGTTTCATTGTGACTTGCTCCCTGTCCTGTAACCTATCCAGAGTGTCCATATCCATCTCAGGGACACCGAGGCACATGGGAAGTTGGCAGGGCTTTTCTGGGAGTTTGCTGAGCCGGCCCCAGGATCCCTTCAGCTCCAGACAGTGGGTCAGGACCCTTCCTGGAAGCTGCCACATACACTGCGGATGGCAGAGCCAAGAGGGCTCTACTGCCCTGGCAGGCAGGCCCAGCTCCAGACTGAGTACAGGGCTACCAAGGCTGCTACCCAGTTCCATCCCCTTCAAAACCTAACCTCTTCCCTGAGCATCTATTCCCCAAACCTGGGCCTGCAAGGGAGAAAGAGTATGTGTGGCTCAGGGCAACTCTCCAGCTTGCAGAAAAGAAAGTGATAGTCATGTCCCACTGATAAGCAAAAAGAAGCACATAATAATGAATGCCTTACTTATTGTTTTTCAGGTTCAACAGATGATGTTTTTAACTGCAATCTGTCACCCAGATCATCTCTAACAGAGCCCCTTTTGTCAGAATTGTCATTTCCAAGTGTTCTGGAATCTGAAGAGATACCCAAAGAATTTATCTGATTGGACTGAACATTTTTGATGTGACTTCTCTACTCCAGCTGAAGGGATGAGAGGAGGTGGGAGGCAAGCACTTCCATCCCTTGCCAACCCCAGCTCCCCCATGCCTTTTAAGAGGATTCCTATCTCCATTTCCATGGCATCATGCCCTGGGAGGGTCAGTGCAGCTGGATTCCTTCAAGGTTTCAGTTACCAGAGTGGAAGGGCTTTGGCCCCATGGTGTGGAGGTGGGAGATTCTCTACTTGGCACATTTCTCTAAGGCTGCAGGGTCCTGCAACCCTGAACCTTTGCGTGGCACCCTAGTGCCCTAGCAGTGTTCCTGGCCACTACCATGGGAATCATCTGACTTGGGAGTTGGCTCAAGTATCACCTGTGATGTTTCCTAAATCAGAATCTGACCCTCTTCTTGGGACACCCTTGGTAATGCCCAAAGCCAGGAAGCATGGGGCTCATGGGGCTCTTCTCTTCAAAGCTGTTGAGCAGAAAGCCTGCACCAGCTTTCTTGGGGAGGCAATCATGTGTTCTGATCTGCCTCTATGAAATCTTATGAGAAACTTCAACATTTGGTTTACTGGAGGATTGGCCAGGTAGCTAGCACAGTAACCTTGACATTCCTTGCCTGAAATGTGAAGTTTTTTGGCCTCCCTCTTAGCACATGGCCCATCCAGAATGAGGTCAGGTGATGTAGTACATGGCAGCGTCCTCCTTCCTGCAAGCACATTATATCAGTTGGGCATTTAAAATAAGCTTTAGCAATTCTAACATGAAAAGAAAAA
This sequence comes from Heterocephalus glaber, assembly GCF_000247695.1. The sequence goes on along the minus strand of NW_004624776.1, from coordinate 7,280,637 downwards.
TAGAAGAAAGCTATACAGTATCATAATACATTGTTACATCAATACACTTTTCCTCTTAGCTGCAGTGGAATTCTTCAAAAGAAGAAAGCCTATTTCCATATAAAAACTTGCATGAATGAATCACTACATATGTTCATAATGAGATTTATGGCTCCCAAGCATCATTTTTATATCCTTTTAAAAATATGTTCCTGTATTGTACATTTTGATAACACTATTGATGGTACTGCCACTTATATTGAAATTTTATGTAGTACATTTGCACAGTTAAAATTTTCTTAGCATTCAACCTAGAGTGGATTAAATTTGTGACCAGGGGTGTGTGTGATTATTTCTTTGTGATTTTCTGGTGGTATATATCCTTATAACTTAATAATTACAGTAGGAATTGTGATTTCCATAGCTACTTTCTTAAGAAGAGCCTTTTGAAGAATGGAACTATAAAATATTTGGAGGAAGGAAACAAAATTTGATTCTGCTCTTTCAGAAAACAGAAGGGAAATGTTCCTTTATAACAAAAGAGGATAAGCATTAGCTATTAAATTCAGTAAAAAATGAAGAATATAATAATAAAGTAGATTTTTATACCAGTACAAACAAACTTTAGGTTCGTTGGGTGCATTCCAAAAGAAATGATTTCAAAATTGACAAAATATAAATAGCTGAATTGAATAAAACCATTAGCAACTGCTCTGGAAATGTCCTAAAGGTCTGAGAAGTGTCTTTCATCCTTAAAAACATTTTTTAGTTGACAGAACCAAATTTATTCTCAGCAAAGTTTTATAAACTACTTGTAAGGTAATTATACACTGTGCTAGAGCATTTTATTAGCAAATATAACAAAGAAATGAGATTTAAAAACCTATAAATTAATGAAACATAGGAAGCCTCCATCTGGGTACATATGTGGCCCTATGTGGCTATTTTAAGAGTTTAAGATCAATAGAAATTTGCAGAACAGTGGTATGTTTGCTGATGGTTTGTCCCAACCAAGACTAACGTTGAAATTTAATCCCCAATGTCAAAGTTAATTGCATTTAGAAGTGTCTCTTTGGGGAGTAATTAAGATTAGATGGGGTCATGAGGATGGGGCCCTCACGATTGCATTAGTGCCTTTATAAGTAGAGGAAAAGAGGCCCAAGCAAACAAGCTTGCTCTGTCTTATCATGTGACATCCTTCACTTTCTCAGTACTGCGCAGAGTCCCCACTAGCACGCATGAGGCCCCCAACAGAAGCCTAGAGGAGACTCACACCATACTCAAGTCAAAATTTTCTTTAGAAATTACCCAGCCAAGGAACTCTGTTATAGTAACAGAAAGTAGACTAAGACACGCAACAATGACCTTAACAATCTGTCTGTTCAATTCTTTCATCATCAGCACATATGTTTAAATGGCTACCATGAGTCATGCACTAAGGTGGATGCTGGCATATAATGGTGCTTAAATATGACTTTTGCTTTCAAGGAGCTTTCAGTCATGTTAAGACAGAGCTGAGAGTGCAGCTCAGTGAGAGATCATGTACTTAGCATGTGTGAGGGCCTTGGGTACAAACCTCAGCACCCCCTCACCAAAATACAACTTTCAAAAAGGAAAATATCAAAGATATCTGAGATCCTGTTTTGGCAATAAAATGAAATACAACTAAAATTTAGGGGTTTTTGTTGTTGTTGTTGTTGTTGTTGTTACAGGGGATTGAACTCAGGACCTTGTGCTTGGGAGGCAAGCACAGCCCCACTGAGCTAAATCCCCATCCCTGTAAAATTTAATTTTAAAACAAATTTGTAAGGATTGGTTTATCCAGATGATTGACTTATACAAGTTGTCAATGACCTTGGGGACTATTAATTAATTCCAATAAGAATGCAAGTACAGAAACTACAGAATGAGGAAGTTATTTTTGTCATTGCCTGATGGTCATAATTTGATTTTTGGCTAAAGGACATTGCCCAAACTGTCACCTACCTTGATTATCAACTAGAATGTATTCTTAATGTTTTAAATATCCAATCAGTCTTCAAAGAATAAAGTTATGTTCTTACTGAAGAAATTCAAAAGAATGTGTCCATCAGTTTCTTAAGGGAGTTTCTAAAGAATTTCAAAGATACTTTAAGCAATGGCAGCATCATTAAAATGAATTACTTTGAAGAAGAGAATATTCATTTAAATGGGCACATGCTGGTAAAACAGATTTAAAATGAATGTTCACACTTGATGTTCATAACTTAAATAGACCTAAAAGCAGAACTAACAATAGAAGACACTGGTAATTATCCAATAGCTGGCTCCCTCATTAAGAGTTCAGGGAAGGAAAAAATACAAGAAACAGGAGGAAGAGCCCTGCCCCATCGCAGCTGTAAGTGCACACAGATGGTGGGGAGCAGCGGTGTGGACCAGTGCCATGTGGCCACAAGCAGATCTGAGCCAGGGCTCTGCCCTGACTCCAGAGGCTTGGGCACACTCGCCCAAATCAAAGGCCTGCCTGGAAAAGAGCTGAACAGATGCACAAGCAAGAGCCAGAGGTTCAGCTCCAAACCATCAGTAAGTGTGCCAGACCCTAGCCAGAACTGTGCACACAAGAGGAACTGGGGTGCACAGCCCCCAGCCAAAGGCCATCCCAGACAACAGGTACATAGGGGCTCTAACCAGGGGCAAATCTAGACACCATCCCCAGTGTGCACAGGCCCCAGGCAGAAGCCCATCCAGACAACAGGTCAGATCAGGGATCTGGAATGCCACCATTCTGAACTCAGGAATTAGTGTACTGGTGAGCAGCAGAGAAAAGGATGCTCAGTGGATTTCTGAGAGTTGAAGACCACTGGGTGAGCAAAAAGTTGCCTTAACAAAGGCATAGCAGGCTGCATCTGTTGAAATGAGAAGACACATAAACAAGTCTCAAAACCAGACTTCCAGATCACCTAAGGTAATGCAAAGAGAAAGAAGAAGGAACAATATGAGACTCAACAACCTGGACTCCCTGAGCTGGCAACAAAAGAGGATCTGGAAAAAATGAAATCAGAAATAATTTTTCAGATAACAGCAGCCATTGTGCCCATAGTGGAAAACATGATTAATAAATATAGAGTAGACAAGAAAAAAATTGAGGAGCTGAGGAACATAATGGAATCCCAACACAGGAAACAAATGGAATCCATAAAACAGATACAAACAGATTTCCAGGAGATTAAAAACTCCATTGAAAGTTTTCACAGCAGAATGAGCCAATGTGAGGACAGAATTTCAGGTATAGAAGAAAAGATTGCAATTAGTGACCAGGAAAAGAAAAATTGCTTTATAATAGTAAAGGACCATAAGAAATCAATCCAGCAGCTGTTAGACTGTGCAAAGAAGAATAACATAAGACTGATTGGAGTCAATGAAGAAACAGGAGAGACTGCAGATGACATAAAAACTGTTCACAAAAGTAATGGCAGAAAACTTTCAAAGCAGGGGAAAAGAGCTGGACATACAGATAAGTGAGGCATATAGGACTCCAACTAGCCTTGATCAAAAAAAATCTACACATAGGCATATAACTGTTAAGATTCCAGAAATCCAACAAAAGAAAAAAGTTTTGCAAGCAGTTAGAGAAAAGAAACAAATCACATACAAAGTTAAGCCCATCAGAATCACAGCAGACTTCTCCACACAAACCCTCAAAGCAAAAAGAGCTTGGAGTAATGTATTTCAAGCCCGATAGGAAAACAGCCTCCAACCCAGATTGATGTACATTACAAAACTATCTTTCAAAATTGATAGATAAATAAGATACTTTCAGGACAAACAGCATCTTAGGAACTTCATGAATACCAAACCTGCGCTCCAAAATATTTTAAACAATATCCTAGGAAAAGGCAATGAGAATCATAACCCCAGGAACCCAGCAGAATGAATCCATCAGACATGGCAATAAATTAACCACAAAGGGGGAGAATACAACAAAAAGAAAAGGTCATAACAATGATAACTCAATACATATGAATTATAACCACCAATGTTAATGGTCTCAATTCACCAATCAAAAAAAAATAGACTTGTAAAATGGGTCAAGAACCAAGATCCAGCATATGCTGCATACAAGAAACACACTTAATTCAAAAAGAAACACATACACTGAAAGTCGAAGGGTGGAAAACAATACTCCATGTGACAGGTACCTGAAAAAAAAAAGCAGGAGTAGCTATCCAGCTATCCTCTTTGCAGATCAAGTGGATTTCAAACCAACACTGATTAAGAGAGACAAAGAAGGACACTATATCCTTGTAAAGCAAACAGTCCAAGAGGAAGAGATGACAATCATAAACATATATGCATCAAACACTAGTGTACCCAACTATGTAAAACAAATACTAACAGACATGAAAAATCAAATAAGCACTAATACAATAGTAGTGGGGGACCTCAATATCCCACTGTCACAAATAGATAGATCAGCTAGATGAAAAACAAGCAATGAAATACTAAAACTCATTAAAACTCTTGAACAAATGGACTTAACAGATGTTTACAGAGTGTTCCACCTCACAAAATCAGAATAAACATTCTTTTCAGCCACACACAGGTCATTCTCCAAAATAGACCACATACTCCCTCATAGAACATGTTTAAGTAAGTGCAAAGAAATTGAAGTTATCCCCTGTATATTATCAGACCATAATGCAATGAAATTCAAGATCAATAGCAAAAGAAACTGCAAGAATTTTATAAACACATGGAAATTGAACAACACACTTCTGAATAACCAACGGGTCACAGATGAAATTAATGAAGAAATCAGACAGTCCTTACAGTTAAATGACAATGACAATACAACATATCAGAATCTATGGGACAAAATGAAAACAGTCTTACAAGGAAAATTCATAGCAGTGAATAGACACCTTAGGAAAACAGAGCGAGCCCAATTAAACAACGTGATGCTAAACATCAAGCTTCTAGAAAAAGAAGAGCAGGACAAACCCAAATCTCATACAAGGGAGGAAATTATAAAGATCAGAGCAGAAATCAATGCAGTGGAGACTAAAAGAAAGATACAAAAAATAAATGAAGCCAAGAGTTGGTTTTTTGAAAGAATAAACAAAATTGACAAACCCTTAGCCAACCTTACCAGAAAACAGAAAGAAAAGACCCAAATCCATGCAATTAGGAATGAAGAGGATGAAATTACAACAGACCCAGCAGAAATCCAGAGGATCATCAATACCTACTTTGAGAACCTGTATGCCAATAAGGTGGAAAACACAGAAGAAATGGACAGATAACTAGATATGTATGAATTACCAAAGTTGAACAAAGGAGACCTAAAAATTCTAAACAACCCAATATCGATCAATGAAATTGAAAATGGAATTAAAAACTTACCAACTAAGTAAAGCCCGGGTCCTGATGGCTTTACCACTGAATTCCACAAGACATTTAGAGAGGAACTACTCCCCCCTACTGTATAAACTCATCAATGAAATTGAAAGGGAAGCAATTCTCCTGAATTCATTCCTGGAAGCAAGCATCACCTTGATCCCCAAAGTGGAGAAACACCGAACTGAAAAAGAGAACTATAGGCCAATCTCAGTAATGAACATAGATGCCAAGATCATGAATAAGGTACTGGCAAATAGAATGCAGAAGATCATCAAGAAGATCATACACTCTGACGAAGTGGGATTCATCCCAGGAATACAAGGATGGTTCAACATGCGCAAATCAATAAATGTAATACACTGCACCAATAGAGCCAAGGACAAAAATCATATGATCATCTCAATAGATGCAGAAAAAGCATTTGACAAAGTCCAACACGCATTTATGATAAAAACCTTACAAAAAAATGGAATAGATGGTCTCTACCTCAATCTGATAGTGGTCTCTACCACTATCACCACCTCTGTTCAATATAGTCTTGGAAACATTAGCCACAGCAATTAGACAAGAGAAAGAAATAAAAGGAATAGGGATAGGAAATGAGGAAGTCAAATTGTCATTATTTGAAGATGATATGATACTCTATATAGAAGACCCCAAGAACTCCACCAAAAGTCTTCTAGACTTAATAACCAAATTCACTAAAGTAGGTGGATACAAGGTCAACACACAAAAATCAATAGCTTTCCACTACACGAACAACAGACTCACTGAGAGAGAAATAGGGAAAACAACTCCTTTCACAATAACATCCAAAAAACTGAACTACCTAGGAATCAACCTAAAAAAGAAATCAAAAACCTCTGCAAATTATAGCTCTCTGAACAGAGAGATTGAAGATGATATCAGAAAATCAAAAGACATCCCTTGCCCCTGGGTAGCAAGAATTAACATAAGGAAAATGGCCATACTTCCAAAACTGCTATAGATTCAATGCAATCCCAATGGAAATTCCAACAGCATAATTCATGGAACTTGAGAGAGCAATCCAAAAATTCATTTGGAACACGAAGAGACCTAGGATAGCCAAAGCAATTCTAGGCAACAGAGACATAGCAGGGGGTATCACAATCCCCAGCTTGAAACTATACTACAAAGCTACTGTGATAAAGACAGCATAGTACAGACGAAAAACAGACCTGAGGACCAGTGGAATGGATTAGAAGATGCAGAAACAACTCCAGACACACTCAGCCACCTCATCTTTGACAAAGGAGCCAAAAACCCTTAGTGGAGAAAATATAACCTCTTTAATAAATGGTGCTGGAAAAATTGGTTTTCAACTTCCCAAAGATTAAAACTAGACCTATATCTCTCACCATGCACTAAACTAAAATCAAAATGGATTAAAGATCTAAATATTAAAACAGAAACACTGAACTGGATAGAAGAGAGATTAGGTAGAGCTGTTAAAGACATTGGTGGAGGAAAAGATTTTATAAACAAAACCTCAGTTGCCCATGAAGTAGCACAATGAACAAGTGGGGTCTCCTTATTAAAAAGCTTCTGCACAGCAAAAGATACCACCAGCAATGTGAAGAGACAACCCACAATGTGGGCAAAAATTTTCAGCTGCTGTTCCTCAGACAAAGGTCTACTATCTAGAATCTATAAAGAACTTACAAAAATCAGACCTCTCAAATTTAAAGACCCAATCCAAAAACAGGTATCTCAAATGAACAGACATTTCCTAGACAAAGAAGTAGAAATAGCAAATAAAAATATGAAAAAATGTTCATCATCACTGGGCATTCAAGAGATCCAAATGAAAACAATGCTGAGATTCCACCTCACCTCAGAAAGAATGGCTGCTATCATGAAATCAATCAATAATAAATGCTAGCGGGGCTGTGGGTAAAAAGGAGCACTGCTGCACTGCTGGTGGAAGTGTAGACTTGTGCATCCGCTGTGGAAATCAGTATGGATGTACCTCAAAGAACTAGGACTGCAAGTCCCATTTGACCCAGCTATTCCCCTGCTGTGTATCTTCCTTAAAGAATTAATAGAATCATAGCACATTGTCATATGTGCACCCATGTTCACAGCAGCACAATTTGTAATAGCTAAAACTTGGAAGCAGCCTAATTCCCCAACAACTGGAGACTGGATAAAGAAAATGTTGTTCTGGTGTTTCTAAAAAAATAAAATGGAGTCCTACTCAGCCATAAAAAATGAGAAATGAAAGACATTTATATCTAAATGGATGCATATTGATGTGATACTGTTAAGTAAAATAAATAGGACGCACATGTGTAAATACTGAATAGTTTCTCTGGTGTCAGAAATTAAAAGTGTAAAGAAGGACTAAAAAGTATAATAAATAATGTGAAATACAGAGTAAAGGGGCAAAGGGGATCAGGAAGGGGGAGGGGGAGGGGAAAGGAAAGAAGGGAATGGAATTAATATGAGAAAATGAAAAAATGGAAACAAAGTCGTTGTAAATATGTAGGGATGGAGGGGTTGATGGGAGGGCACTGGAATGGGGAAAAAATATGAACCAAGAGAGATTGTGTAAAGGTGCAAATTTCCAAAGATGAATATCATCATATTGTATACCTCAAATGTAACAATAAAATAAAAAAAGAACCACCCCGCCTTTTATCTAAGACCCAGGACAATGGGGACCTGCCTGCCTTGTGAATTATCCTGATAGTTTTGTGAATTGTGACAGAAGGTATGAAACCCTGGTCAGAGCCAGAGAGTTGCATTTCTCACAGCACAGAAAACAGCATGAACTTCATGTTTACATCAACTCATCCCTCATTATGAATCATTTAAAGCTGGATCTAAGTCAAGATCTTGGAATGGAACTTTTGGTAAAGCTGTTGATGGGCCAGAATTATATTGGAGAATGGCCTGTTTGGCAGTGGAATCTACCTTGGAGTTACCTTGGGAAATGGTGTCCCTGGAAGCTTGATGGCCCTTGCAGTGGATAACTGCTACCTCACATGGGAGATTTGCTGCCTTGAGCAGGTTCAGGATCTCTGCTCTATGTTTCATTGGTACCTGGTGACTAGTTAAAGTCATGTTCTTTCCAAATGACTGCATGTACATGTAGGAATAGAAAGGCATATCTGGAGTCAGTGTGTACATATATGTTAACCCTCTTGGCCTGGGCAAGTTGGAGTGCCTTGGAGAGGGTAATAAGCTCTGCCTTCAGGGCAGAAGTCCCGGAGAGAAGTCCTCTCATTTCAGTGACCTGGATGGGCCTGACTGGTGTAGTGTGCCCTCTTAATGCCATCTTTTATGAAACTGCTGCCATAAGTGAACTATGTGATAGCTGGCCCCTAAGATCAGGATGGCTGGTATAATTTTGGGTGATGGTTTGTTCACAGTCATGCTGTGTCTATTGGTTGGTCATGAAGAGTATGGCTGGGTTTAAAACAGGGCAAGACTGAAGAGAAACATCTGAATATTCTGTAAGAATGGCCTGATATTTAGTGAGCTTTTTTCCAGTCATCCACAAATGTCCCTTGAGTTCTTGACCAAGCCTTAACTTGATGTGGAGTAGGAACTAAGAGTTTTTGTCTTAAAGTTATCGTAGAAGCTTCCTGGACTGAGTGCCATAGCAGCTATCACTTGTAGGCAGGTAGGCCAGCCCTGTGATAGTTCATCCAGTTGCTCAGAAAAGTAAGCATCTGTTCAGTTTTCCTAAACTAGACATTGCATTAGTATTCCCATGGCTACTTCCTGCTTCTCAGCCACAAAGAGAGAGAAAGGCTTAGTTAGTTCTGGGTCTGTTTTAAGGCTTTAAAAGCCTCTTGAGCAGCTGCTGTCCATTTTAGGGGTTCAATTTCTGGTCCTCAAGTTGCCTCACATAGTGGTTGGCTATTACTACAAAGTAGGGCATCTATATATGGCAGAACCTGCCCATTCCCAAGAAAGCTTTCAGTTGCTGTTTAGACTCTGGAGGACCCAGATGTCAGATTGCCTCTGTTCTCCTTGACGATGGTTGTATTTGTCCTGGAGGTAAGATATAGCCAAGATAAGTCACCTTTTTTTGAGAAATCTGGGTCTTGTGTTGGAATACCTTATAACCTGGTTTTGCTACAAAATTGAGTGTCTTGATGGTGTTCTTATCAGATAGCTCCTTAGTGGGGCTACAAGTGAGCAGATCATCTACATAGTGTAATAGGCCTCCCCTTTTGAAATTTAGGTCTCTCAGGTCTTGGGCTAAAGCCCATGCAAACAAGTAGGGACTATCTCTAAAGCCCTGGGGCAAGAGTACAAGTATATTGTTGTTAAAGTCCTGTTTGGAGATCCTTCCATTCAAATGTGAACAAATATTGGGAACTAGAGTCCACATGGATAGATAAAACAGCATCTTTGAGATCAAGGACAGAGAACTATTTAGTGCCTCTGGGGATCTGTGCTAAAAGGGTATATGAGTCTGCTAATAATGGATGAAGAGGTACCACTGCCTCATGGATGGCTCTGAGATCTTGTAATAGACAATATTCTCTTGATGGCTTGACTACTGGTAAAATGTATTGCGCAGAGACTGGTATGACATCAGTAATCCTGTAGACCAAAATGTATCAATAATAGGCTTGAACCCCAGTCTAGAATCTTTCCTAAGGAAGTATTATCTCCTGAAAGGAGATAGATTAGGGTCCCCTCAGGTGAATAACTACTGGAGTAGCCTTGACAGCCTTCCCCTGAGTGGTACTGCAGCATGCTTGAGGATCTATTCCTGGCAGAGACATTGGGCTCTAGTCAGACTGACTGCATTCTTAGAGACTAGGATATGGGTTTGCCAGAGGTTTGAGTAACAGATTGGCCCTGATTAGGAAGAGTAAATCTCTTCTAATTATTAGCATGGGGCACTCAGGTATCCCCAAAAAGGCAGCTTGGAAAAGGAAATTTTCCAAAAGGAATTTTAGAGTAGGGGCAAAGAATACTGTCTAGTTAACACCCTGAAGACCCACAACAACTTGAGAATGGGATGTAAGCTCACCCTAGTAAGAAACGAGAATGAGTAAGTCAGACCAGTATCACAGAGGAATATAACCTGTTTACCCACTACATCTAAAGTTATGCAAGGGTCCTATGGAGTAATTATGATGCTCTTGTGGAGGAGCCTTGGAGGCTGCCTCAGGCACCATCACCACTGATCGTCTGGACCTTCCTCCCTGGCCACTGTGGAAGCCCTTGGGATGACCTTGTCCCTCTTTGGGAATGAGGGCAGTCTCTCTTCCAATGCCAAGAGTCTTCTCCCATGTTCTCACAAGTCCAACAAGGTCTAGATGGTTTCTGAGGGCATTCTTTTTCCTTGTACCCTGTTTTATTGCACTTGAAACATTCGGACATTCTCCCATCCCTTTTTGGATTACGTTAGATTTCCCTAGAGTTTTGGACTCTGTTATGAACCTTATCAAATTGGGCAAGCATGGCTTCAGCCTCCTTTCCTTATTCAGTTCTTGTTTGTCCTCTATTTCATCATGGTTATTGAACACCAAATAAGCTTCACTGACCAATTGGCTTATTTCAGTTTGTAGGTCCAATTAATTTTTGGAACTTTTTCCTAATATTTGGAGCCAACTGTCTGACAAAATACCCCATTAGGATAATATGACATTTTCTAGACTCAGAGGCTAAATTAGTATATTTACAGAGTGCTTCTTCAAGCTGAAGCTGAAAAACAACTGGATTTTGGGGGGAGAAGACTGTTGGCATTAGAAGAGAATAGTAAGATGGAGGGAGAAAGCAAGCTAGCATTAAAAAAGCAGTCTTGAGAGAGCTTGACTGGTAGCCCTAGTACCCAGGAAGGACATGCAGACAGCTGAGAAATGCCCAAGTGGTGCCCTTCCAGGGGGCCTGTAGGCCTCTCCTACCATCTGGGAAAACAGAGGCCTTGTGCTTTTCCTCCTCCCTCCCACGTGGTGGGACACACTAGGAACTGTTACAGGACCCATGGGAAGACTTCCTGAGTTCCCCAGGTATCATTAATTCCCACACCCTCTAGCCACCTTCCTCTCCCTAATAACTAATATCAGAAAAAGTTAAAGGATTTGAGCTTTCTGACAGATGAAAGCCTCGGTGGGATAGAAGGGACAAGAAGGGGATTGGGGCTTTCTTAGGTGAGAGAGGAAGAGAAAGAAATTAATCAATGGGTTCCTTCTTGGACCGAGTCCATAGACTTAAGGTCATGAGGATAATTTCAGTTATCGCCTGAATAACCACTTGAATCTGCATGGCTTAGAATATGTTCTCATCCACCCAAAAGGGGGGAATACGGCATCAGGTGGACTCACCTTGTGCCCTTCAGTTATGAGAGAGAGAGAGAGAGAGAGAAAGAAAGAAGAAGTGTAAAAGGTAAAGTGGTTAGGACCCCAGCATGTGTGTGATTTAAGGAGATTGCATCCCTCATGTGTCATCTAGTCTTCTCCATGGTGTCTTAGGACCAGGTTTCACATGCCAGTTGCATGAGAATCTTTGCTGGAGACACAGGATGAGTCAATCCTTATGTGTCTCCCTAGTGAGCAATTTCAGTTCCATCTTACCCAGGAACAGGATATGTTGACCTGAGGGAGTACCCAATGAGGCTGGTACACATCATAGAGAATGCCTCTCCACACCTCTTCCCATTTCTGGTTAGAGGGAGCAAGAGCTTCTTGTCCTCCCTGCTTTTATGTATGAGCACTCATTTTCTAGGACTTTGGAGCCTCTAGCTGCTAAAAAGGAAAACCCTAAGGCTTCAGAAGTTTGTAGACATGGAGAGAGAAAAAGAAGAAAAAAAGGGATAAGCTATGCTTCAGAGGGCAAGGTGTTGAAGGAAATGGGGAAGAAAAATATGGAAACTTTTTGGATTTACCAAAGTCATAATCCTGAGACCTCTTTTTACCTCCTGGCTGTCTCACCAAGAGAAAATGTCACCAGGCTGGATCTGAGAGGTTCCCAAAGCTGAAAGGAATGTAACCCACCCTTTTGTAGAGTAAGCTGCTGGCTCACTGACTCCTATCATGGAAAAGAACTTTCAGGACAGATCAGAAAGAGGCATAGGAAGGACTTATAAGGCAGAAATTTAGGATGCACTCAAGAGTGAAGTGTGGGTGCTCAGAGAACTGAGATGCATTGTTTCCTGGAACAGGAAACATTTATTCTGCTCTTGAAGGGGAAGGGTGGCCCTGGGAAAATGTGGCTGAATTGCCACAAGGGTACTACTTCATTTTACAGGTTTTTTTTTTTTTTAATATGTAAACATTCTTTGGATTGTCTCAACCTGTTACTTTATTTTAGGATCCAAATCCTGTGCTTTACTTTTGAAATTAAGCCAATCTATGGACTTTCAGTATTCCTGAGGAATTTTGGATGTGATGGAGCCAGTAGGGAATTTAACTAAAGGAATGCTGATATAGATCGCCTTGGGTAATGTCAGCTGTGTTCTGGAAGTTGCAGTCTTCCCCAATGTACAATTTTTAGTTATGATTTTCTTGCCTACTTTGTATATCTATCTCTTATTGTTTTCATCCTACCTCAGTAATGGGTAGCAATTAACCTAATAATTCTCCCATTGGCAATTTTACATGACTCAATATACATTTGTGCATTCTGGAAGCTAGAAGAGGCAGTGATGACCTTGGCATTCTGTCATGAAATTTAAGATATGTTTGTATCCAGATTCTTCTGGAATTGGAAGCAACACTATCTGTGGGAGGACGTGAGTGGTAGAGATTATAATCAAATAACGTGTCAGGGTCAGATGGGCTACTCGCTGTGGTAGTGGCTCATAGCCTGGAGGATGTGGGGGCCAGGGATGAGTGTTGCCTCCTCATTTGGGGGAATGCCCTCCAAGGCAGATGGACTGATTTGCTGTCACAGCTGTGGGCCAAACTACCCTGAGTTCTCCTGGCAGGACTGCAGAGGCTGGAGGAGTTTCAGTTTACTGAGAAGAGTAATAAGGGCCAAAGCATGAGGTGGTGATTGAGATTCTTTAGGGAGGGAGCAAAGCCTGAAGGTAGTGGAATTCTGCATTTGGTCCCAAAGGCAGCACTCAGAATATCAGGATGCTGCTGGGGCCATGAATATATCTATACCCTACTGGGCTTTCTGTATTTGGCACAAGAGGGTTTCTTTGTCAAGCGATGCATCAGGTAACTAGAAAGATATTGTGGGAAGGTCACCCTAGGAAGTTGCAGAAATAATTGAAAAAACAAAAACTGATAAAGATGGAATAGAAGGAGTGATCAAAATATACGATGAACATTTAAATTTTAAAATACTTATTATGGGCAAAGGTACATGACTATTAATCCCCCTCAAAATAACCCCTCATACTCCAAACACAGAAGCTCTGGAAGTCTTTAGTCTTCATGGGGTGTGATCAAATGTATGGCGAATGTTGCCATCTAGTACCACCCAGTGGAAAGGCAGACTTATGAAAACATTATGGTATGTCCTCATCCACCTATTCATGCATTCTGGCACTGCGACTTCTAGCTTTTCCCCAAAGTCAAAATGATGATAAAAGATAATTTTATTTTGAATTTTTTCAGGATATCGAGGCAGCCAGGACAGTGCAACTAAAGACACTCACAAAAGAGGACTTCTAGAACCACTTCAGAATGATGAGCATAATGATGAGATAAGTGTGTTTGAAGTGAGGGGGAATATTTTGATGGGGAATTAATGGCAATGTGTCTTTTAATAAATTTTAAAAATTTTATACATTCACCTTCTATTCTGATCACACCTCCTCATAGCTAAAGATAACGTCAAGGAAATAGTAGTACCTCCAGTCTTTCCTTAGAAAGGATGTGAAGAGGAAATTTGATGAAGTCTTTGCAAGGAAACTGATTGATTCCACAAATCTCTCTTCCATGGAGTTTTTAATCTAGAAGAGATGGGAGGAGTCCATTCTGCAGGCTTCTTTTGGATAAGCTCAAAGTGTTAACTATGGAGTATGATCACACAACTGGGTGAATGCAGTTGCCAAGTGCCATCCACCATAAGGACAGGGATCTTCAATAAGAGAAACAGTGTCCCAAAGCTTACTAACAGGGTGTAACAAGTTTCAACTTGTTCAGGGAAGTTAGTTGGTTGTGAGCTATAGTTGAGAGTTGTGTTTCAAAGTGTGCCTCAAATCATGCATCACAAACAATGCATCAACATGGAATTTTGTTTAAAATTCCAAAAAGTGCTAAAGAAATGCACGACATGTTAACGTTAGTTTATGGCCATGGTGCAATGACTATGAAGATGATTTAAAAGTGGTTTGAATGACTTCATGATAGTTGTGAGTCAGTTGAAGATGAGGGGAAATTGGGATGTCTTTCAATATCAAAAACCCAAGAAAATGTTGAAAGGTGAAGTGAAATAATTTAATCAAACAGGAGATTGGCTATTTGGGAAATTTCTGAGGATCTGAAAATGTCTTATGGTTTGTTCAAATCATTTTAACAGATTTGAATATGAGGGAAGTGAGTGCAAAATTTGTTCCACACGTTTTTACTGGTCAGTTTTATTGGAATTGTATGATAGTGAGGCTTCAGATTCTAGCATTTAAAGAAATGTCATCATAGGAGATGAAACTTGGCTCTATGGTTATGATCCTGAGAGCAAGGTTCAGAGTTCTCAATGAAAATTACCCGGTTCATCTTGTGTAAACAAGTGCGTGAATGAAGATCCAACATCAAGGTGGTGTGATTGTTTTGGACATTGATGGAGTTGTGTGAGCTGAATTTGTACCCAGCAACACTATGGTGAACTCTGAATACTATAAGGGCTTATTAGAGCATTTAAGGAAACAATCTGAGGGCAGCCAACTCAGCAGACTTGGAACTGGACCACAGCATATTTCCCAGAGCATAAAAGGTGAAAAACAAATGCTATGAATGATCTTGATGACTTCTCTCAGTCGTATGAAAGGGCCTCCAAGGATGGTGAGCTGCCTTACCCTAGTTGTGGGGATATTTTACTGCTAATCAAGCAACTTAGAATGAAGTCTTAAGTTGCAAGAAGACCAGCATTGACACAAAGAGGCCATACAAAGTGCTGAGAAAATGAAAGATTACCTACAAAAGCTTGAACTGAAAATTCCTAGTTAAAAGTTGTAATAAAAAGCAAACAGAGGCAAAGGAACAACTTCAGAAAAACCTGTTAAGCGCACATTTGTTCTAAGAAGCTCAACAATCAACACAGAGGCTGAATGTTGAGGAAAATGTGTGAACTTGAAAATTCCAAGTTAAAAGTTACAGTAGAAAAACAAGCAGAGGAAAATCAACAGCTTCAGAAAAACCTGTGAGTACAAATATGGAGTTATTGTCTCTGGAAACTATGCAAATGTTTAAAACTAGAGAGAAATAAAAAGAAAATGAAATGAGAAATAGTAAACCTCAGCACACAGAAAAGAATATGATAGAATGTGGTAAAGTACAACAATAAATGGAGATTAAAGAAAGAGCAAGACAAGATTTAGTAGAAAAATTAAAACAAGTCCATAAGTTTTTACAAACAAGCAGGAATAAGTCAGATAGAAGTAAAAACTATATGGAAAATGAACTATCTGAACTGAAATCTCAAGAAGAATCAGATCATTGTGAAATCAACTGAAGATGGGCAATGAGAAGCTAGAGGAGGCTGGTAGAGAACTTCTTGTGGAGAAATGGCAGAACAGATCTTTACTCAGCATTCATAGTGCAAGGCCTCTCCTAGAGTCCCCTTGTGTTGGGAGTCATAATAGTTGTTTGCTTCTTAGCCAGAGATCTATTGCAAAACAAAATTTAGTGGCTTCTCCCTCAAACCCGTCGCCTTCAAATGAGACCAGGATGCTGCTGAATTTGAATCTGGATTCTTTGAGCCATATTCCTACATTCTTCATTACGACAGTGTTCTTTGTCACTCATTGCTTCTAGTCTGGCAATTTATGTCAAATAAAAACATTACTGCATGTTCTCATCTACTTTATCCACCATATTTGGCACTGTGAGACTCTGGCTCTTCCCCAAATTAAAAATGATCATCGTTATGGTTTAGAAGTCGAATATCCCCTCTAAATTCTTATGTGTACAGAATTGGAGCTTTTGGGAGGTGATTGGATCATGGGAATGCTATAATCATGAGTGAATCATTCCATTCTCAATTTCATAGCTAACTGTGAAGGAGGCTGGTGGCTGGTTAGAGGAGGTATGTCAGTGGAGGTGTGCCTTTACAGGGTGTAACTACCTCCCCAGCCCCCGAGTGCCCCCCACCTTCCTGTCTGCCATGGGGTGAGCACCTTTCCTCCATCATGCTCTTTTGCCATGCCATTTCTGTCTTGGAGCATGGATTGAACTTGCTAGAAACTGTGAGGCAAATAAACATCTCCTCCTTTAAGTTGTAAATGTTGGATTTTGAGACTCAGCAAAGACAATGCTAACTAATACAACCATGAAAGCTAAACATTTTGAATCCATCCAGGCAGCCACCAAAGTGCAACTAAAGACCCTTGTGAAAGAGAACTTCCAGAACTGCTTCAGAAATGGCAAGAATGATGAGTTAAGTGTGTTCAATGTGAGGGGAGTATTTTGAGGGGTGTGTGTGTTTCTTTTACTCTAATAAATTTTTAAATATTCACTGTATTTTTAAAAATCACACCTTGTAGTGCTGAGAACTCAGAGAACCTGGTAGGCATGCTGCTGCTGCAGCCTCAGCAAAGAGGGAACCCTTTGCTGTGGTCTGGAGAGACAGAGAGAGCCACTTAGACAGAGATTGGGTTTTCAAATTAACAGTGGCAGAGTGTAGATGGCTCCTGTGGCATGCACTTTTCAGCAAGGTACAGACTTGAGAGTTTTATGAAATGGGTATAATAATAGCTTTGCCTGAGACCTATGAAGGGAATTGATCTGCATAGGCAATTTATTGAGTTCAATTTCTTTCCAAGAAAGCTTGTCTCAAAAAAAAAAGCCATTTGTAGGTTTGTTTTTTGTGGGGTTTGGGGGTTTCTTTGGTCTTGCTTTTTTTTGAGACAGGGCCTTGCTATGTTGTTCAGGCCGGCCTCAAACTCACTATGTAGCCCAGGCCAGCCTTGAACTCACAGTGATCCTCCTGCCTCAGCCTCCCAAGTACTACTTGGACTATAGGCAAGTGCCACCAAGCCCAGCCTGTGGGGGGTTATTAAGCACATGTCAGATTACACCCTCTTCACAGGCAAGCATAGGAGCTGTATGGAGAAACTACTTCAACTGCTTCCTATACCTTAAAGTGCATGGAAAATATTCTCTTTAAAATAAAAGAGACCTCAAGAAAGAAGGCTGCTTCTGCTGTGGTGGTCCCTTGGCTCAGGCCCTTTTGGGAGGTCTATTTACAGTGGCGACCATTAATATGAATGGTGAGAAGGCAGGAAGAAATCAGAAGTCTTTTGTTTAGCAGTCAACTATTTAGAAATTTAACGGAGGTACTAGAGCTTGCATCTTGTTTCTTGATTAAATACTCAGGAGAATCATGGTACTTTTTGCCTCTGAAAATGTGAAAATACAGAATTGTTTACCCCCAGGTTTATTTAATTTATGCTGGGTTTATTTTTTCGTTTCTCTTGAATAATTGACAAACCTTGTTATTTGGCATGTTCTCAACATAATGCTGAGTGATAGGAGATTGGTTAAAGGCTCAGGGGCAAATTGGCTATGAAAGGACAGCCTAGAAAATCCCAAGGGAGTAGTGCCTCAGCCACAGAAACATTAGTAACTTCTGCAAGCAACCAAAAATTACACAAGCAAGGTAAATATTTAGCAAGGCAAATATTTGTGGAAGGCTATTTTGGAAAACAAATGAATTCTAGCTGAGAATGTATTGGCAAGAGACACTGAAATTTACAGAAATTGTTGAGTTGCCTGGCATGCAAATGACTGTGCAGTAAAGCCTAAGTATTAGAGAGGAATAGTTTCCTGCTAGCAAGGAATCATCGTGATACTTAGTCCTGACTCTAAGGTGTCCTTTGGGACAGACAGGAAGTTTTTAATTTCTCAGGAAAAGCTCTTCTGAGTGGAAAGAACATGTAGTGACAGTGAAATGACTGCAATAGAATATTGTCTGCAACTTTGAAAAGGGTCAAATTGGCCTTGTGTCATACAGCAAGAAACTATCATAATTTTTCTGTTTTTTGTCCTTACTGAAAATTGACTATCTGCATAGAAAAAAAATTTATAACAATGAGAAATGAATTTTGAGAAAGCAGCTCCCAGTCCTTTTTGAAACCCAAACTGAACTCTTTTCCCTTGAAGCAGATAGCATAGATGAGACTCAACTCTACTGATTTCATAGATTTCTTCCCTCATTTGATGCACTTGTCCCCTCTCTTTGTGTAAGCAGGATCAGGGACAATTTTAATGTTCACTATTTAAAAGCAGTGTTTCATGAGGATACAGTAAAACTACTGAAACTGCACACCCGTGTTGAAACCAGGTGTAAACCAGCTGAAGGAATCTTAGTCTCAGACTTGGAGATTAATGGAAAATACTTTTTTGAAATGTGTTTGAAAAGCTCTTGCCCCAAGATCATTGTTTAATGAAACAAACTTTCAAAGTTGTTTCAGAGCTAAAAATTTATTCTAGTGCCAGACAAAAAATGGAGAGCCTGTCCAGTGTTAGGATTAAAGGTGTGATGGTAGCTTTTTAAAACATGACTAGTACTGTGTTTTTACTCTGCTATGTGATATTATTCTGGTGGAATCAATACAAGTTGTTTGGTAGACCCCTAAACAAAGGTCTAGACAATCTGAAGGAAGAAAGAAGGGCTCAAAATAAGGATTTCAAACCTTAGTAGAGCTAGAAAACAATTAAATTTCTGTTAGAATCCAGGCAGAATTTGTTTCAGGTATACTTTTCCAATATGGTACTTATTTTCTTCAAGAAAATAGCTACTTAGTGTCTCTTTTGAACTCTGTATTTTTGCATATAGGTGTGCAAAGATTGCTTCCTTAATCTTGTGATGTTTTACTGGTTTGATTCATTTAGTATAACTTTTGAAGCATAGATTAGATACTAGCTTATTCTGCAAATATGTGAAGAAAAAAGGCCAACAAATGTATATTTTCTTTAAGTTTTGGAGTAGGATTTTCTTTGATGCTCTATATTTTTTATTTTTATTAACATGAGGAAAGTGAGTTCATTTCTTACAAACTTTTAAGAAGAAACAGCTACTTATTGAGTTCATTTCTTACAAACATTTAAGAAGAAACAGCTACTTATTCTTGAAATAATACAGATGCAAACTTTGGAAAAACAATCAGGGTGGGGTCGGAATTGCAAGAATGTTTACTAGTGAGGTGTATTTGTTGGGAACTGTTACTTAGGGTTTCTCTTTACTGTTTTTGTTTTTTTTCTGCATCCACTATTGTGTTCCTTCCCTTGATCCATGAGTCTGTTTTATTGCCAATGCCATGCTGTTTTTATCACTGTAGCTTTGTGGTATAACTTCAAGCCCAGAATTGTGATGCCCCATGCCTTGCCCTTGTTGCCCAGGATTGCTTTTGCTATTCAGGGTATCTTCTGGCTCCATATAAATTTTAGGACTGTTTTCTCTAGCTCTGTGAGGAATACTATTGGTATTTTATTGGGATTGTATTAAATCTATGTATCAGTTTTGGAAGTATGGCCATTTTGATGTCTCCTGTTTCACACTAAAGTTTCACCACTCCAAAAGTCTTAGGGAAAAAACTTTTCTGGTAACAGATTTTTTTAATTGTTAAGTTTTTAGTCACTTAAACATTACATTGAAAAAAATAATTTCAGATAGAAACCTTCTCTTGCTTTGTTTCATGCTGCTAGCACTCCTAGAAACATAGTAAATGTACTTAAGATATGTTAGATTTTCTGTAAGAGGTGTTGCAAGCACCAGCCCTACAAAGTGACATGTGACATGTGACATGTAGGAAGGGTAAGGATTGTTTGTGTGTCCATGAAAAGCAGCGTTATGTCAGGAAGCAGTGTAACTGCAGTGGGCAGGGTAAGCCAATTTTCCAGATAAAGGCTAACTGCAGAGAAACTTGTGCTGAAACTTGAGTGTGTTGAGTCCAACTGCAGATCTAAGAAAATGCTGGCTGTTCAGAGATGCATGCATTTTGGACTTGAAGGAGATAAAAAGAGAATGGATCAAGTGATCCACTTCTATGCTTTCAGACAATTGAATTTTGAGGTTTTATTTACTTCAATAAGAAGAGGAAGAGGAAGAATGAAAAGAAGAAGAGGAGGAGAAAAGGGAGGGGAAGGAGAAAGAAATGAAACAATCATTTCTTTTTCCTTTGGGCTTAGGTTATATTGTGCATAACTTAATTTATTCATAATGTCGAGTCATCCACATGTATATTAATTATTGTCCTGCCCTGTAAAGTATGATGATGTCTTTGAGGCTTTATAGCTGCCATACTCAGTGATCCTAAACTAATTTTTAAGCTCCTGTGTCTCTGTTTTATAGTTTTTTTCTATTTCCATCATTGATATTAAGCTGTCAGCTGTCTTGTCTTGATCTACAGTAGTGTTTTCCTATCTGGTAGCTCTGACTTTCTTGCACATGTGATAACCACAAAGTCTAATTGTTAGAACTGTGTATAAAGCAAGAGTAAGTAGGGATTGAGTAAGGATCTGTGCTTAAGCTGAAGCCATAATTTTAGTATATGAACTTTATGACATCTATTTTTATTAGTGCATATTAATTATATGAATAATGAATTTCATTGTGATAATTTCATATTTGCATATAACATACTTTGATCATATCTAACCCCTGGGACCCTTCTTTACCTTTCCCCACCCTCTTTCTTTCCTCTAATATGACATCTATTTTTTAATAATTTGAATTAGTAGAAGCTTTTCTAGGGTTACTCTTTTTTTTTTTATCTTGGTTCTTATTTTTTCCCCATTCCTAGCCCTCCCTTCACCCCCTCCACCCTTCCCTATTTACACAGACTTTATTTCCATTTTTTCCATTTCT
>NW_004624776.1:7216763-7233866 GCF_000247695.1 Heterocephalus glaber | reverse complement strand
ACACATGTGTAAATACCAAATAGTTTCTCTGGTGTGAGAAACTTAAAGTGTAAATAAGGACTAAAAGGTATAATAGATAATGTGAAATAGGAAGAAAGGGGCAAAGGGGAAGGGGAAGGGGGAGGGGGAGGGGAAGGGAAAGAAGGTAATGGAATTAATATGAGAAAATGAAAAAATGGAAAGAAAGTCTTTGTAAATAGGGAGGGGTGGAGGGGTTGAAGGGAGGGCAGGGGAAGGGGGAAAAATAAAAACCAAGAGATATTATGTAAAAGTGCAAATTTCCAATGATCAATGTCAACATATTGTACACCTAAATTGTACCAATAAAATTAATATTTTTAAAAAAAGAAACATGAGGAGGAGGGTTTGCCAGAAAGGAGGTCACATGTAAAGGGGATTAATGACGTTTTGATGGAATCAGTAGTCTGAACTTGCTGTTATGGTTTTATTTGGATGAAAAAAGTAAGTAAGTTTGGTGAGCAGAAAGTTGGAAGCAGAACTTAAAATTTATCCCACTTAACTTGGACTGTCCTGTTAAAATAGAGATTATAGAGCTTTTCCTGGAATTTTCAATATCAGGATAGTAATTATTCTGGGACTACTTATCCACAACACCTGTTGATGGCAGCTATGATGTAGATGACCTCAGAAAAATCCATGTCTGTAATGTTTAATTTTATGTGTCAACTTGGCTCAACCATAGTGCCCAAATATATGACCACACATTATTCTGGATGTTTCTGTAAAGCTGTTTTTGGATGAGATTAACATTTCAATTGGTAAACTTTGAGTAAATCAGCTTGCCCTCTCTAATGTGTGTGGACCTCGTTCAATCAGTTAAGGGCCTGAGTAAAACAAAAGACTGACTTCCTCAAGCAAGAGAGGATTGTGCCAGACAGTCATTGGATTTGAACTGCAATATCAGCTCTTCTAAGGCTCCAGCTTTTGGACTGCCCTGTAGAGTTTGCTCTTGCCAACTTTCACAACTGGATGATCTAATTCCTTGAAATAAATGTCCTGATAGATGACACACACTAGCTAGATAGTTAGGTAGACAGATAATTTCCTATGAGTTCTACTTCTCTGGAGACTCCATTACAGAAACTGAAACTGAATTCATCAATCAGTGAGAGAGCAAGAGAAGGGGAGAAAAAATATTCTATTTTTTTACATGAGAACACTTGAATACAAGCATTATATGCTACACAGTAATAGAAACTCTTTTGCTCAAATATAAGAATCAAAGCAGAGAATCTTCACTCATTATGTTTGTACCCAGAATAGCTGCATATCCGTATGGTTTGGACCACTCTGGACTTGTCATCTCTTTGCTATCCTCATTTTCATGCAAGAAATGACCTTGCCCTGATTTTACTGAGAACGGTGATCCTCAAACTTTTGTGCGCCCTGGAATCTTTCAGAAGTCTTTGTGCAGATCTGATTCAGGAGCATTAGGTGGGGCCTGATAGGCTGCATCTGTAACAACCTCCCCGTCCCAGTGATGCTGAGACTGCTGGCAGGGCTCTAGGTCTGTCCATCTCCAACTCCGTGAATCACCTAGGAATCTTGTTAGCAATGTAGAAACGTAGGCGTGTCTTAGTACTTTCTTTTGTTGCTGAGACAAAATACTTGACACTCAGAGTTAAAGGAGGAAAGGTTTATTTGGCTCACAGTTTGTAGACCTTTCAGTTCATAGTTGGCTGGCACTAAGGCATGGTAGCATGGCAGAGGGGCATCACAGAAGAGAAACAGTTCACTGAAGGCAGAAGGCAGCAAGGTAGCAAGCAACAAGTGATGACCCTCCTTCTGTCCCTTCTATCCTGTCCAGGCTATCCATGCTTAGGGCAGGTAGCACTCACACCCAGGGTGAGGCAGCCTTAACCACACCTTGAATCAATCCCAGCATCACACCCTTGATTCCAGCATCACACACCCTAGATCTAGCCACCTCTGAAAGGCCTATCTATGAACACATGAGGCTTTGGGGGTACATCTAGCTAAATGTCATAACATTCTGCCTCTGGCCTCCCAAAGACTCATGTACATCCCTTTATGCGAAGTGCATTTAGTTCATCCTTAAGAGTTACCAAAGTCCTGACAGTTTCATCTGTGAAAAGTCAAGGTCCAAAGCTTCCTCTGAGATTAAAGGCAAACTTTTAGCTATAAGCCCTTGTAGAAATGAAAAGAAAGTTAAACACCTCCAACATAACAATGGCACAAGATAGACATTTCCATTCCAAAAGGTACTGATGGGGGAATACAAAGGAATGGGACCAAAGCAAGCCCCAAATCCAGCAGAACAAACACTAAGTCCTGTAGTTCCATGACCAGCAACCAGCAATCTGTGGCAAGATGTAAACTATAGGAGGCTACACCCTATAGCACTGCTGACAGTTGTAGCTCCCATGGCTTCTCTCTTGGGCTGGCTCTGCTCTCTCCTTGCAGCTTCCTCAGATGATCCACATTCCTGGCTTCTCCCAACTTCTAGGCCCTCCACTTCATCTTTGGCTTCACACTCACAGATTTGTAAACCGCCCTCTCAGGGAACACTGCCTGGGTTCCCAGGCCTCTTCTGAAATCTGGGTGGAAGCCTTCCTGACCCCACAAATCCTGCATTCTGCATGCACCTAAAACCTGCACCATGTGGGCAGTGCCAAGGTCTGCTACCTGCCGAAGCAGTAGCCAGGCTTCCTTCTCTCTTGGCTGTATGAGTAGAGTGTCTCGATTGCTGAGCACTCTGAACTCAATCCCGAGGAACAAATTCTCTAGGCTGCTGTCATTCTGGAACATGTTGCTCTGGGGCTTTCTTTTCAAAACAAGTTCTTTCACTTTTCCAACCTTGAGGCTGCAAAGGCTAGAATCCTGCTGTTTCTTGTAATGTTCTCAGGGCATCTTTTCCTTTGTCAGGTTCCTTCTTTGCAGCCAAGTTCTTCTGTGCTTTATCTTTGTAATCCACAGCTTTACTGAAGCTTCCTTTCTGGACAAATTCACATTTTAAATCATTCTGCTGGGCTCTTTGTCTTTGATTCTCAACATAGATCTGGCTAAAAGGCCCCCCAAATGGCCGTGTCACTGGCTCAACATTAGATTATCTTAAAATTTCTTCTGCAAGATTAATTAGTTCACTGCCCTTCGTCTCAATCTCAGGTAAAATCTCTGGACACGAACAAAATGCACACAAACTTTCTGCCAAGGCCTAACGCACATCAGCAGGAGTCCAAGAGCCAGTGCGGTCCTTCTTCCCAGAGAAACCTCCTGAGCCTGGTCTACCAGCAGCATTTCTATCAGCCTCTGGTCTTCCGAGCTCTGATCAGAATCTCCCATCAAGTACAGTTTACGGCATTCCAGGGCTGTTTCTTCAGCCTGTACCTCCAAACCTTTAACTTGTGAATTTTGGGTATTTTGTCTCAGTATCAAGAAAAGTAACTAAGGTTATTGCATCCTGGCACAAGATTTTCACAGGTGCCAGGTGCAGGAGTCACCTTCAGACCAGGAGGCAGCTCCACAGTACATCGGGCTTCTCCAGCCTGGGATCACTGTGCTCTCTCCTGCAGTTTAAAGCTCTCTTTCCCTACTCCTTACCCTTGGCCTAAGAACATACTTCTCTTGTGTTTAGCAATGACTTTCTCTTTCTGACCCTCTCTCTGTCCCTGGGGCCTAGAGTATTCTTTATAGCAGAAAACATTTGAGTGATCCACGCTTGCTGTGCCCTTACCCTTACCACCCAAGTATATCACTCATCCCATTATTGTGTGTGTGTAGAAATGTACTCTAATAATTAAAATATGTAATATTATAATATCTGATGTTATACAACTATTATAATAACTTGAAATTGGAAACAACCAGTTAACTTTAATTCATTCAGTAAGCTAGTCTCAATTATTTTGGACCAATGAAAAACATTGTTAAATAAATATATTAGTGGGCTGGAGATTTGGCTCAGTGGTTTCACCGCCTGCTGCACAGGTACAAGGACCCGAGTTGGATCCTCAGTACCAAAAAAACCCACAAAACTTATTAGTAACTTAGATGTTTTGATTTCTGTGTGATTCATCTAGGATGAATTTGACTGTTCCTCCTGCTGGAACAGCGGTCAGGATTTACTTAAACTTCTGACCTGGCCCCTTCACTCAGTGAATGCTCCCACGCTCAGGTGGAGCCCAGCTCCTCAGCCCACTGGCCTTCCCCTCCAGCTGGCTCTGTTTCCTCCTCACATAGCAACAACAAATCCTCACTCCTTGGGGTCTATGGGCTGTTCATGTTGCCTGGGCCCTAGCTCTGCCACATGTCACCTTTCCTTCTTCACCCAGGTGACTTTTGCATCCTTGAGGACTCTTCTTCTAAAAACGTGTTCCCAAGTTCCTATCATATCCAAACCATTGCATTTACTGTCACCATACTGCTCAGATTCAATGCAGAGTTAGGGTTTATTGAGGGAAAGAAGAAAAGGAAAGGAA
Organism: Heterocephalus glaber; assembly: GCF_000247695.1. Next base: position 7,229,406 of record NW_004624776.1, on the reverse strand, counting down.
AACAAAATCGACTCAATCATTTAAAGTGGTTGCCTCAGGCAACCAAAATCTAAAGGTAAGAATCATGCTCTGCTACTCACAATAACATGGAACCCCCATCAAAACTACATTTTGAAGCAGAGATGGGAGATTTATAAAAAGAATGAAGATCACAACAGCAATCAGACACAAGAGTGATACCTTAGATTTGTGGTGTATCATTGATAAATTATTGTTAGGATTGTCATCTCTGCAGCTCAGTAAGGTGGGTACTATAGTATACTCATTTTATGAGTAAGAAAACTGAGGCCCCCAGAAATATCTGCTTTACCCTGAGGGTCCCTGGGGCAAAGCAACAAGGAGATCTCCTGGCTTTTACTCCATTCAAGGCATACACCACCATTTCAGCTTGCCTAACAGGAGATAAATGTAAACTATTAATAAGAATTCACTTTTAGAATTCTATATAGTTGTTCTATTTCAAAAATATAGTTCTCTTAAATTATGCTATGCAAATTAGCTCTACCATTTCCAGACAGTTAATCTGTTATTGGGTGCTACTTTCTTAATTTAGATGCCACTACTAAATCCTAATTTAGACTCATTCCTTTTAATAACATCGACAGAAGTCTGTGCCTTCTAATGTGTTCCACCATTCATTGCCTTAAAACTTGAAAGTCTAAAATGTGTTTTATTCATTTGATCATGTGGATGGGACTCAACTGTCAGAAAATTCAAGTTTAGCTCTGAGTTTTAAAGATATTCCTTGTGTATATATGTGGGATATGTACTTCAATGCCTATTCTATCTCCTCTAATAAACTCTTCGTTATACTATCTTGTTCACCTAGGGTCTTAGGTTACTATAGCACCTTTCAGGATAAGGAACTGCTGCAAATTGCTCTCCAAACATGATGTCAGCAGACTCCAGTGAGTACTTTCTGATTTCTTGTCACAGGAGTGAGTGACAGTTGTATTCTAACCTGGAGCCATTCCTTAGTTACTAAGCACATACTCTATCAAATTGCCAGGCAGTTGTCAAGAATATGAAGATAAAAGACCCTCTTTATCCAGTGATAACTTTAATACACATGGAGGGGGAAGACATAGTTGAGTCCATTGTCTTAGTCATTTTCTCATCACTGAGACACAATATTTGACACCTGCAAATTAAAGGAGGAGAGATTTATTCTGGCTCATAGTCATAGTCTGATGGCTCCAAGGCAGGATAGCATGGCAGAAGTGCGTGGTGGAGGAACAGTTGCTCACCTCCTGGCCCCAGGAAGCAGAGGGAGTGAGGGGGATTACTGGGAAGGGAGATATGCCCTACTAGGTCATGTCCAAAATGACTACATCTTTTCACCAGCCCTTACCTCTCAACCAAGCCAGTTATAGTGCTCACATAACCCAGTCTTTTTCCATAAGCCCTGCCTATGAGTACTTGATACTTTGGGAGGTGGTAGGGAGGGGTTTGGAAGAACACGTACATGGACAGTCATAACACACTAAAGTTGAAGGACTGTGACATGAACATTTATCTTTTCCTATCTGTAAGGACACTTGCCATCTTCTGGCTCCTCTTCTAATTCTTAGGTCAGATTGCTATTGTTTGAATATGGATAGGGTCCCCTAAGGTCCGTGACTGAAAGGCTTGGTCTCCAAGGCATCTATTGAGATGCTATAGACCTTTAGAAGGTAGGGCCTAGTGGGAGGCCCTTAGGGGCAATGCTCTCTAGACAGATTGCCAAAAATTTCACTCCCTCTCTCCTTTCTGGCCCCAAATGTGACACTCACTGGTGTCTTTGCCTTCCCAGCAGCCCTTGCAAAGCTTGTTCTAGGCCTTTGGACTTTGAACCACCAAAACTATGAACCAAAGTAAGCCTCTACTTTTTAAGTAGCTCATGTCTGGTATTTTCTTGCAGTAATCTGAAGCTGGCTGATACCCAGAATGACTCATTTGTTAGCAAGGAGCCATCATAGAAACTCCACTTGGAATTCCCTTTTCACCAGATCACATGTGATTTTTGGAGTCTCATTTGGATGCTGTTTACTACAAAGATCCATGACAACTTTGTCACATTTGCTTAACCTAGGAATAGATGAAAAGTTGCAGTTCAAAAAGGAATAGGGCCGGGGGTTTAGCCCAGTGGTTCTGCCTCCTGCCTCACGAGCACAAAGTCCTGAGTTTGGTACCCCAAAAAAGGAATGGATGAAAAGTTGCAGTTCAAATTCTGACATATTTTCTTTTCAATTCTCTCCTCATTTTGCTCCTCTTCCCGAATATGAAGACAATGGTTAGGAAAGCTCACTGAAAGAACTACAAAACTATACACTGAAAACAAGGTATTCGCACGATGAGATAACACGCCTATTTTCTTTCACTACCCTAAACCGGCAAAGCTCTGATTAAGCCACCTGTACCCGAGGCTGGCGACTGAGCAGCAGAGAAACTGACCCGCGTCTCCATGGCGACGCGTCATAAAGCTGCAGTGCAGCCTGCTGGGCAAACTCATGCTGGAACCGCAGCTCGGCTCAAGACTGTCTCTTCCGGGCAGGATGCCGGTCGAGCCCAAGACTCCATGCCCCTCTCAATGTGACCGCATGCTCCAACCAAGTAAGACAGCGGCCCTGGCCTGATTGCGGGGCGGGACTGGGTCTCCATTCACTCTTTAAGGGTGTATCCTCTCTCCGTGAATAGACCAAAGGAAGGAGGGATAAGAATCAGGGAGAATGACTACGTTCGCAAATTTGCCCTGTTACTGCCCTTACGCTTGCTGCCACTCCCCCTCCACAAAACACTACCCAGCCCGCTTCTTTAAACACTCCAGGAAATGCCTGGCAGAGAGGAGACAGAAAAAAGAAATATCTGAGACTTTTCCAAGAACAGGCCCAAAGGCAAAGAAGGAACAGAGATGGGGAACCTGGGAAGAAAACAAGCTGGGCTTGACTCCCCATCCCCATACAGGGCCTGAGAAAGAACTAAGAAACTCGGGGTACTCTGAATGGTGGAGGGGGCCTCACCTGGCTGCAACAGAGGCGGGGCCCTCCATCTTCAGCTGCAGCTTCTAACCTGGGCAGATTTTTTTTTTCTTTCAAAGAGATTTAGTGAGTACTAAATGGAGAGCTTTGGAGCCTGATTCTGCTTATAGATGCAGCAGGTTTACTAATTCAACCTTTTGTGTCTGTGGAGGGAGCGCCACTCTAGCTGTGGCGCTGGTGACACGATTACTGTGTAGTCAGCTCCACTGTGCCCTTTCTCCTGGCAATAATGGCCCCTTGCTGCTGTCTGGCTGGGTAATTGGGTTCCATGCTGGCTACAGAGCAGTGAGGAATTGTTCAACTGCAAATTTCCTAGAATTGTGCTCCCAGGAGCATGAATGAAGTGTGTATTTTTATTCCAATTCATTGCTTTGTAAGTTAAGAATAAAACATGAAAATACTTAATTAGTACAAAAATATCAAATATACTCTGTTTCTGTATGAAGTCAAAGTGGAAAGAGAGACAGGAGGGAGAAACCCCTCCCCAGATTTCCTGAGAGTATACCTGTTCATTTCCCCTTCCCTTTCTGACTACCTGTCTTGATTTCTTCCACTGTGTCCCCTTCCCTTCATCTGGGAAATGTCAGAGTCCTCCAAGATGCCCTCCTGAATTTGTATCCTCTATATGAGTGACCACACCCTGCCACCAGGCTTTAGGTGCTCCACAAAGGTGCCAAGGACTCTTTATTCCCTATCTCTGAACTTGCTGATGAAAACATCCAACTACCTACCAGATAGTTCTATTTAGAGGTCATAGGAAGGCTTTCAACTTAATATGCACAAAGTAACACTTCTGTCCTCCTCAGACCTTCCAGATTTGGGGAATCCCATTAAGAGAATCCCAGTGCTGAAATTAAGAGGGAAGGCAGTTTCTTTGATATTTCAGCTTGATCACCAGGTACCTTTGATTTGGCTGCCAAGTTCTCCTTTCCCTGTGTGTTTGACTCTTCTCCAGTTGTGAGTTCCTGATAGCCAGTGCTGCTCCTACCAGGAGAATCATCCTCTAAAGGGAAGGTTGGTGTGTCACTTCCCAAACAGGATGAACTGATGGTTATGGTTTAAATCTAAAGTGTCCCCATGTTGGGAAGTGGCACTTTCAGAAGGTGATTAGATCATGGGGGTGATATACTCATCGGTGGATTAATCCATTGAGTTCATAGCCAAATGTGCTACTAGGAGTTGGGGGTCCTCTTGGAGGCATGGGTATGACCTGGACGGTTGTTCCTGACACCTCCTTTCTCTCTCTCTGCTTCCTGGCTGCCATAGATTGAGTGGCCTGCCTCCATTTGCCCTTCTATCCATTTCTGCCTTGGAGTCAGCTTACCATGGACTGAACCCTCTGAAATTGTGAGCTGAAATAAACCTCTCCTCCTTTAAACTGTGTCAGATATTTTGTCCTAGAGATGGGAAAGTGACTAATACATTGGTTGATGACCACGATGACTGATTGCTATTGAATAGTGATTGTAGCCTGGGCTCTTAGGTGCTACATTAGTTTCTCATGGCTGTTGCACAAAACCAGACAAAAACTGGTGGCTTAAAAGAGCAACAATTTATTCCCTGGCATTTCTGAATACCAGAAGTCCAAACTCAAGGTGTGGTCAGGGCTATACCAGTGTAGGATGAGATCCTTACATTCTTGACTTCACTTCTGTTTCTGCCTCTGAGATTACGTGGTCTTTTTCTCTTTTGTTCTTGTCAAATATTCCCATCTCTTTCTTATAAGGGCATCTGTAATCATGTTTTGGTCATTGAGATCATTGAGGTTAATCTAGGATGACATCCTCATTTTGAGATCCTTAATTTCATGTGCAAAGATCCCTTTTCCAAATAAAGTCAGATTCAAAGGTTCTGGGGTTTAAGAAGTGGATGTATCTTTTAGGGGGCATCATTCAGCATATACTGTAAGTACTGCGCACTCACCGATTACTTTAATCCTCAAAGCATTGTAAAGTTAGAATTATTGGATGCCACTAATACCTGCCTTATCGCTCAGGTTATTTTGAATATAAAATAGTATGTGTCAAAATACTTTGTAAAGTATAATACAATGTATACACTAGTTACTATTGTATATATTTTCAAAGCTTTATAATGTGTTTTCATAGTAGTGGATACATCCAAGTGGGTCACTAAGGTTGGCAGAATAAGGCTTTAAGTAGTAGGAGGGCACACATGGCCCCAGCAACCTATCCTTACCCATTTCTCCCTGCCCTTACTTCCCCTGGGCCATATCTCATGTCTCAGACTCTCACATCCCATACTACTTCCTCTGGAGAGTGCTCTACTGTATGATCTCCTATGTTTTTCTGTCAGACTCCTACAAAATTAAATCACAGCTCAGATGCCACCCTGCACTTGCTCTAGCTGTGCCCGCTTCTCATTTAAGAAGGAGATGTACACTTCCCAGGGCCCCTGTGACACAGAGGATATCAGCACGATTTTAAACCCATGCCCATAATACATAGCTCCTCCACTAGCTTGTGTATCTTCCAAGGCCAGAACAGGACTCTGTATCCCATGGTGAACATGGGAAGGCTCCAGGTTTTTTCGTAGCAGGAACAAAGAATGAGAACAAGAAGAAACACCAGGAATACAGACCCACAGGGGAGGGACATGGAGCTATAGACTAAGACACTGGCACACTCCTCAGCCAAGAAGAAAGGCAGAAGAAGGCAATGACATGCAGAAGACACACTGGAAATAGTTTTAGAATATTGTATTTATGGATTTTTAAAGGAACATTTCTGTTGATGAAGAGTATTGATTCCAGTAACATGCTTTATTTTCAGAAGCTCTGTCAGTGGAGTTCAAAACCATGGAAGTACACCCTGACACAAAGTGTTGTAGGAAGAAAAAAGCATTGAATGCAAAATTAAAGGAAGATACCCTCATTCAAGCAGGCTAGGATTAGAGGGTGGAAAGGAGTGTCTGATCTGTGCTTAGCTAACACAGAGGGAGGGAGGTTTGCTTGGCTGTAGGACCTGGAGGCAGCCAGACACCCTGCTCCTGTTCCTCCACACCCCAGAATAGGAACTTAGCAATCCATGCTGCAAGATGCCTGCCCCTAGCCTCAGCAAAGGAAAGATCCAGCCAGCGACACAGTTTTACCATGCTTGCCCACATGGTTGATTGGAAGATGCTGCCCAGAGAACTATTTCTCCAGAGCTTTTGAGGTGCACTGGGTCTAACAGGAAATTGACTTCAACCAGGTTAGTGCTGAAATGTCTTAAGACAAAGACAGTAAATGGATGTATGGACTCTATGTTGAAGATTCTTCTTGATCCAAAAGTATAACCTAGAGACCTCAAGGATGTTAAAGAAGGCTTCTTTAAGAGCGGCATACCTCAATGTCTTCCTATTCATCCACAGTTGAAATTCCTTTCACAAAGACATTTAATTCAACAATTTATTGGAATAAAAGCCTTTCAAGTGTAAAGTGATCCTACCAAAACTATTTCAAAAGATAATGCCATTTCTAGCAAAGTAGAGTTTGAGAGGAGACAGCAGGTGGTCATGGAAGCAAAGCACAGAGTGGGATACACAAGGGGTCAAGGCCTCAGTTCTGTAGTGGGAACGCTTCTGGGTGGACACGGCACTTAGACCTATGTGAAAATACTGGAGAATGGTCATAGGTAAGCAAATCCAGCTGCCTGCCTGGAGCTAAGGACCTATTAAATTATATACAAGACCTGGCTGGGAGAGACAGGACAATGAAAATAAAGAGGTTCTCAGTGGACAGAAATTGTAAGTGTTCGACCAGGGTGCCAAAAGCCAGACAGGCAGTTAACTTTTAGAAATACTGGGAAATTATAAAAGATACTTCATAGCAATTTTAATAGGATAAATAAGGGGAACAAACTCAGGCAATAAGGTAGCTACAATATTGTAGAGATGAGATGATAGCTCCTTAGACAGGATCATTTAGTTAAAACAGAGACATTTAACTCCAAGTTCTCATGAAATGTAAAAGGCAACAGCAACTGCCCAGATATAAGAAATGAAAGAATGACTGAACTTTAAATTTAAAGTACATGAAGTATCCCTTTCATCCATCTACAGAGGACATGTTCTAAGCGCTCCAGTGGTTGCCTAGAAACATTTATAGTACTAACTCTATATGCAAGGACTGTGATACTGTAAGATGGCTACTATGGGACTAATGGGTGGATAATATATGTAGCCTGGATCCACTGGATGAAGGTATGATTCACATCCCAGGCAGAAAGGAGCTGGACAGCATGAGTTTCCATCATCATGCTCAGAATAGTTTACAATTTAAAACTTTAGAATTGGAATTTTTCATATAATAAATTTTGACTATGGTTGACTACAGATATCTGAGACTTTGGAAAGTGAAACTACAGATAAAGGCATAGCTGTGGTATTTTCAAGAAATTTGGTGGTACTTTGTTGACACCAGGGGTCGGGGAAAGGGTTGAAGCAAAGAAACTCTGCAACTGCTAATGTCTAACCTCCCTCCCTTGACGATATCACCCACTCTCATAGTTTTCACTAATGTTGACACCCCTGAATTTTGCAGTTATTACAAAGGATGAATTAGCCCTGCACTGGGTAAATTGGAGGGTTTTTTCATAAGGGACTGTTAGTGACAGATACAAGGGAGGGTTTGTATAATATGAGATTATTTTTGTAAAGTAAAATGGTGAGAACTAAACCTCAACATGTGTATGTATTTATATACGTACATATATATGCATATGATTACATCTGCATATATACAAGTATGGCAAGAACAGGCAAAACTATTTACATAGGCTAGCGTGGAGGAAGCACAAGGAGGAGAGTGGCCATCAACAGGAGAGGAAGAATCAAAGAGAAAATGTCCAGGGTATCTAATGTGATACAGTTTGGTCATTAAAATAGAATAGTGGATATCTGAAGATGGAATTTCATACAAATTACTTTCTTTTTCATGTTTTTTTGTGTAAGGCTTGACTTCTTTAAAATAGCATATATGAATACTCAATACAAACAATATACCTGTTTTTATTTTGGGTAAACCTGGATAATTGAGTTTCTTTTCTTATTTATTTAAAGTCTTTAGTTGGTGTATTAGTCACTTTTCCATCACTGGTCCAAAACATGCAACATCTCCAACTTAAAAGAGGAGAAAGCTATTTTAGCTCATAGTTTTAGCAGATTCAGTCATGATCAAGCAGGCTCCAAGGCAGAAATAGCAAAGCAGAACAGCATGGCGAAAGAAAACTTCCTAGCATGATAGCTAGAAAGCTGAGAGAGAAGGGAGAAGTGGGGACAAGAATACCTCCTTCCAAGTCACACCCTCAGTGACCCTCCCCAGTGACCCTCCACACGTGAAACTTTTGGAGGACTTTTTAGATCTAAACCATTACAGTCTTCCTCTGGCCCCCAAAAGTCTCATCTTCATCTCGGTATGCAAAATTCATTTACCCCATCTCTGAGACTCACCCAAGTCTTAGTAATTCAAACATTGCTGAGTAGTCCAAAGCTAAGGTCTTCTCTGAGACTCAAGAAAAACTCTTAGCTGTGAGCCCCTCTAAAAATAAAAAAGAAAGTGAAAACACTTGCAACATACAATGACACCAGATAAACATTCCCACTGCAAAAGGGAGAAGGATACAAAGGAGTGGGACGAAAGCCAGATGGAAACTCAGCGACACCAACATTAAATCTTGTAGCTGCATGTCCAGCACTCAAGGAAAGTTGTGGTGAGATGCGAACTCCAAAGGGCTTAGGTAGCCTCACCCTATGGCCTTGCTGGTTGCAACTCACATGGCCTCTCTCAATCTGTTCAATGCCTGCAGCTTTTCTCAGCAGACATTCCATGTTCCTGGCATCTCCAACTTTCTGGGATCTCCACTGCACCTTTGGCACAAATTCACACATTGCCCTCTCCTGGGCTCTTGGAAGTGACCACGACCCCACCTCACTTTTGTGCCTGACCTCCTAGGCATTCTTCTGAAATAAAGGTAGAAGCCTCCATGATCTCATGACTCTTGCATTCTGCATGCCCGAAAAACCAGAACCAAGTGGATGACACAAAGGTCACCTGCCAGCTTGAGCAGGAGCTGGGCTTTTGGAAAGTGGCTACAGTGGTCTCTGAGACCCTGTGGATGGTTGAACTTGGAGATATACTTCCTAGGTAGCCCTGAATGAGCATTTATCCCAGGGACTCTAGTCCCTGACACATGGCCTCTAGTCCAGTTGTCAATGGATTGTTCCTAACTGAAACCTCTGAGCCAGGTCTTTACTGCCTACACTGCTATTAGCACTTTGATCTTCTGAGCCTCAGCCAGAATCTCCCATCAAGCTCTGTTTACGACATTCTAGGGCTTCTCTAGCTTGCTTCTTCGTTTTCCAAACTCCCCCTGCAAACCAGTTTCAAAGGCCTCTGAGCCACATGGACCAGTACAGTCACAACAATGACCCCACTTCCTGGCACCAGTTTTCTGTATTAGTCATATTTTCATCACTGAGACAAAGTATCGGACACCCAAAACTTAAAGAAGAGCTTTATTATGGCTCACAGATTCAGCTACTTTTGGCTGGCTCCAAAGCAGAAATGACACAGCCAAACAACGTGGTGGAGGAAAGCTGTCACTCAGGAAGCACAGAGAGGAGGAGGAGCCAGGACTGAGGATATACCCTGCCAAGTCATGCCCCTAGTGACGCCTTCTAACCGGGTCCTACTGCCAACTTCTTGGGGACTTTTTAGATCTAAACCATGACAATTGGCCTTCATGGCTATTTAGCCTCTAAAGCAAAATTATTACTCCAAATATTTTTCTTTTGTAAAATTATTTTCAGTTTATTTGATATTTCAATTTAACATTTGATTAAAATATTCTTGTTTGGTACATTTAAAAATGCTTTGTTGTCCTTTTAGCAGGTGATGCCAACTGGGATTCCTATGCTACCACAATGAAGACGGCATTCACATATAAAACAGGAGCAGTACCAGCTTTAATTCGGTAGATTCCCTATTGAAGTCACATTAGTAGACTCATTTTAATTTGTTTACTTGTGTTTGATTATTCAGAGTGCAAATCAAATAAAGCAATTGGGAAGGGTTTTTAAAATGCACTCAGTTAGGGACTATTGTGCTAGTAGTTCCCCTCCAAGTATTGAGAGTTCCTCCTCTCAAACAGCAGCCAGACCAAGAAAAACAAGAAGATTGCTACATTGGTTCTTCATAAAGTTACTGCATAATGTGGTTTACTGTAGACCCAGTGTATACATTAGTGGACTGCGCTACCTCGACATTATATGTGAATTGAATTCCTGCCCTAATATGTCACAGCAAGCAGTGACTTGTATAAATGAGTGGATGAGTGTATACTTGCTATTGCTATCATCACTAACACTGGTGTTGTAGGCTGAAAGAAACCACAATCCCTTTATCCTTATCTCCGCTCCTGTAGTTATGGCAATGTTGGCTTGCAACTTTGCCAGTTCCACCTGAGCTGAGGGCAATGGGAATTTCTAGTCATCAGTTGCCTTTCTGAGCTCAGTAGGAGGTTAGTGAAGATGGGATGAGGACAGCCTGGTGTCTTTCCCTGCTTCACCGGTAGGTATGCAATCAGTCTGGAGAGCCTGTGGCCTGTGTTTACTCTGAATTGCTTCCTATAAAGGTAACCTTTCCTTAAAAGTTCAAGTTAGTGAGAAGGCAGATGGGTGATTGCTGAATTCTTGGCTAACCTTGGTTATCTCCACTCCCCTAGGCAAGTAACAAACCATCTGCAAGGTTCAGTTTTATTGTTGGATGGAATGAGAATGAGCCCTGCTTGAGGATATAATTAGAGCACTAGTACAGTGATTAGCTCAAAGAAGTTACTCAGTAATTTTCATTCATTTACCCTCCAGTATAATATATGACCGACTTTCAAAACTCCAAGACTGTAAGACTCCTGATTTCTGAGTTCCTGATTATCTATGGAACTATAGTACCTTAACTGGAAGATTTATCATCAGAGTACAATGAAAATGCCAGGTTAACAGGAAGTGACAGTTGCTTGCAGAAGAAACATTTGGGATGAAAACCAAAAAAGAAAGAGCTGCTTGGAAAATCTAAGAGGATGGTCTTCAAATTTAAAGTTTTTGAAGTTCTCATAAAAGTTTTCAACATATATTTAAATAGTTGCAAAAGATGAAACATTCAGCCCAAACTAAATAGTGATATTTTAAAAGAGAAATTTAAAAATTTTAAAATTATATAACCAGTGGGTGCTCTAAATGCCTTAGCAAGCTACTACTCATAATCCTTTTTAAAAGATACTGAAACAAGCTCTTTGATAATTTTTCTTTTTGATCTCTTTCACATTCCACTTCCTCAATAGAATTTTCCCTTGCTATAATATGTTTTATGTTTGAAAGCAATTTGTTGGCCACTCTCTTATACTTTTTGCAGGTATTTTATTTTATTTTTTATTTTTTTGGTACCGGGAATCGAACTCAGGACCTTGTGCTTGCAAGGCAGGCAGCAGAACCACTGATCTAAATCCCCAGTCCCGCAAGTAGTTTAGTTGAAATTAATTTTTAAACATGCTAAGTGACCTTAATTATTGATTTATCACGGTTATTTTTGGTACACAGTTGCTCAAAGGAATAAATATATTATAAATGTTCATACTAAATAAAAAAGTAATTTTTGGAACTATATCTTAATGAGATAAAATGGAGCTGTTTTGTTTTCAATTAGTTCATGTGTCCAGTGTTGAATGTTAATATTTTTAGAAAGAGACCACATGCAGCATCAAGGTTTTTTGCTTTTTTCCTAATTTATAGATTCTAACATTAAGAAAGCTTGTACACATGCACAGACACACACACACACACACACACAGATGTGAATGGAGTTTCAGGGTAGTGTCATTTGATATTCTGAACTCTCAGAATTTTATGTCAGAAATCATCAGGTGATTTTCAAATGACTGATCAACTGACAACTCGACAGGGTGCTCTTTCAATTTTATTGAAAGCAAGATGATTTATCATCCATTTCTTGAATTAGTCCCTACCTCAGTTTCTGAGAACTATAACAAACACTCACATCTTAACAAATGACAAATGACTATTAAATTACACCTGTTACTCTTTCACTTGGAGGCACCATGTTTAACAAAATATACTCAAAAAGGACTTGAGAAGTAGAAACATTAATTTTTAATAAATGTTTTCTGATACAATATTTTTTGATAAAAGGCTTTTATCATCACATATTTTAAATATACTTCTGTCAAAATCTTGGAACTAAAGATTTAGCTCATATTTCCTTACCACACTTGCCTATTTGGTAAAATCAGTCCTTGCCATGAAACCAATGAACATACACAGTTTGATCAAAAATTACTGTGAATGCATAACAATTTTAAAATTTATTACCGTAAAAGACACGTTGCCATGAATCTCCCTCAGAATACTCCCCTGTTCTTTGAACACACTTATCCCATTGTTCTCGTCATTTTCTGAAGCAGTTCTGGAAGCATTTATTTGTGTCTTCAGTTGTATAAAACCTTTATCTTTGGTCATTTTGGTCGTTTTGATTTTAGGGAAGAGGTAGAAATCAAAAAGTGCCAGATCCAATGAATAAGGTGGATGAGGACACATCATAATATACATATATA
>NW_004624776.1:7152318-7216663 GCF_000247695.1 Heterocephalus glaber | reverse complement strand
TTTTGTTTTTTTTTTTGTTACCGGGGATCGAGCTCAGGTCCTTGCACTTGCACAGCAGGTGTCAAAACCACTGAGCTAAATCCCCGGCCCCACCATAATATTTCTAAAAGCCTGGCTTTCTGTTGGATGGCACTCAGCAGCAGCATTCATTGTATTTTTTTTTATCATATCTCATAAAGACACTTACAGAAGAGGACTTTCAGAACTGCTTCAGAAAGTGGAAAGAATGGTAGAATAAGTGTGTTTGAAGCAAGAGGAAATATTTTGAGGCAATTAATGACAGTGTGTTGTTTAGTGTAATAAAGTTTTTAAATTTAAACACTAATGGTATATTTTGTTCATAATTAAGTTTATTTCCTGTCAAAATAAAACCTACCTACACTTTCAGTCCAAATGAATGTTAATATTTTGAAGAATGGGCCGGGGATTTAGCTCAGTGGTTTCGCTGCCTGCTGCACAAGCGCGAGGACCTGAGTTCGATCCCTGGTACCAAAAAAAAAAAAAAAAAAAATAAGAATATTTTGAAGAATATTATGAAAGCTACTGAAAAAATAGATTATAGGTACATATTTTATGGACGATTATTAAATGTAGAGCAGGGCAATGTAAAAAGATTCAAGTCTGATACAATTCAATTTATATAAAAATAATGCAATGAAATGTCTAAATTACCTGTGAAGTGAGTGTGAGAAAAATATGATTTTTCCTTAGATAGTTTCTCATGTAAATAGAATTCTTTTGTACTTAACTTTGGGGAATAATTAAAAAATAATCATATATAAAACTCAGGAACAATTTAGATATCAAATCAAACATTACCTATTCATTTAATGAAAGAAAGTTATATACAGTAGAGTGAAATTTAGTTGATCTTGTAAGCCACATATGCTTTTTTATTGTCAAATATTTTGTTGGCAATGAAGATTGGCTGTAGTGAAATAAATATTTCATAATATAATAGGATTAAAACATAAAATTTAAATACCTTAATAATGATGAATATGAAATCTGAAAAAAACGCAAGATTTTTATCTACCAGCTTTATCCAGCAATCTTGAAAAATGTGGTGTCCCAGAAAAGATTGTAGTTATATTTAAAGCAATCTTCATCACATCTTGCACTGCTTCCCCTCCTCAGACACACATTTCTATTCAACTGAAGACACCGCCTAAGGATTTTTTTGAAGCTGAAAATATGTACAGAAAGAGCCAATTTAAGCACTCTGCATTCCCTGCTGTCCTCTGAGAGGCCTCTCCCTAAAGACAAATGAACATTTGGTAATTGTTAGGAGATGGAAAACCAGACATCACTCTCAGCTACCATCTCTCACTTTGCAGAAACTCTCAGACACAAAGAACAAGCAGCCCTGGGCAAGTGCATGGAGCTTGAACAACAAGATTTCCCTGAACTCACTCTGACCAAGTTTCCCTTCTTGGGCACCCTTATTGGGCTTTAAGGCAAATGTTCCAAGGCAATGAACCATAAAAAGATCCTGTGGTAGTTCAGCATGGTGGCGCACAACTGTAACCCCAGTTACTGGGGAGGCTGAGGCAGGAGGATTGCAAGTTCAAGCCCACCTTTGGCAACTCAGGAACTTAGGGAGAAACTACTTCAAAAGAAAAGGTCTGGGGAATGTAGCTTAGTAGTACAGTGTCCTCTTGGGTTTCATTCCTTGATCCTTGGAGTCCCTGCCAAAATCCTGTGATAACATGGGGAAGGGAGAATCCTAAAAAGACTGTAGAAAAGAAAGGAATGATTGGGCTGGGGATTTTTAGCTCAGTGGTTCTGGTGCCTTCCTTGAAAGCACAAGGTCCTGAGTTCGATCCCAGGTACCAAAAAAAAAAAAAAAGAAGGAAAAAAAAAAAAAGAAAGATCTGCACAAATACACAAGTTTTTTCTCAGGTAGATATGGTTTAGAAAAAAGCATACATATTGAGAAGTTGAGATCTGAAAATTAATTCATTTAAAGCTATTTGTGCTGTTCTCCTTTCAAAAAGTTTATATATGAATGACAGTAAAAATAGCCTGTTGCCCAAATATGTCTGACTTCCAGATATTTGTTCCTTTTGAAGACAGTGTGAAACTACCCAGCCTTCTTTTTTTAAGAAAAAGTCAACATGAACTATTTTAAACATACACAAAGGAATAATCAATGAATCCATAGCTATAACCCTGCTATGATAATCTGTTGATTGTCACAGATACATTTGGGTGACATGGCCATTTGTCCAGGTGTATAATTTATTAGGGCCAGGCAAACCACTTAAATCTTAATTAGTATTTTTTCTTCTTTTTAATCAACTGAAATAAATGTAAAAAGGGAAAGTTCCAAGGTGAATGTAATTATTTTGTATCACAAACATATACTAATAAAAAAGAAAATAGTGACAAGACAAAAATAGAAACTCTTGTCCACAACTTCTTGATTACCCTGAAATATTCTGTGCACAAGAATATCCAGCTCTGGGCCAGGGATTTAGCTCAGTGGTTCCACCTCCTGCCATGTAAGCTCAAGGTCCTGAGTTCAATCCCTGGTACTAAAAAAAAAAAAAATATCCAGCTCTTTAAAAAATTAATAAAATAAATTTCTGATTGTTATTCTTCTAAACTTTATTTTAGGCCCCCATGCTTTTATTATGAGCTATCCCTAAGTTATAAGACTGTTTCTTATCAAGGGAATCTATATATTAATTATATCTGGCATCAAGTCTTCAACCAGCCAATCTTTAAATATAGCAAGTAAAATGTTTTGCTATACTTATCATTGAGAGATTTGGCATCTAAAACCTCACTCAAATTTGTTTTGTTTTTTCAGTCAAAAAAGTATCAAAAGATTAGGATATACATACTCTCTTAGTGATTCTACTCTTAATCAGACCCAGTACAATGATGAATATATTTGGAAATCATACTCTAAAGGAAATTTGATAAAAAATGAGACTTCACGAGAAATGAAGAGCTACAAATCACATCCCAATCAAGTAAGATAATATCTACATATCTATAGAATTGAATACTGTACCAACAATCCATAAGAATGGGTTGATAAGAACGAGTTTTAATATGCTGCAAAAACTCTTCATCTTCTATTGTCATGGGATACACAGTCCCTCTTCTACTATTTTTGCCGAATGTCTTCCATTTCTTTCTAAACATTTCTATGTCCCCTAGGTTTCTAAAGATTTTTTTATTGAAGTGAAATTGATATAAAATTAACTATTTAAATGTGAACAATTCACTGCCATTTAATATATTTTATTGTGGAACCATCATCTCTATCTTTTTTTTTTTTTTGGTACCAAGGATTGAACTTGGGACCTTGCACTTGTGAGGCAGGAGCTGGAACCACTGAGCTAAATCCCTGGCCCCATCATCTCTATCTTGTTGCAAAATGTTTTAATCATCCTAGAAGGAAACACAGTAATCATTAAACCATTATTCCCCACTCCCCTGGCCCACTGCTCCTGGGGACCACCAATCTGCTTTCTATATGGCTTACCTATTCTGGATATTTTATATATGGAATCATTCAACTAAGTAACTTTTATATTGGGCTTTTTTCACTTAACATAATGTTTTTCAGGTTCCCTAGGAGGTAGCAAGTTGAGTAATCAATCAACATAGCATGATTGAGCATGCGATGATAGCATGATTGAGTAATACTGTATGTCAACACTGTAGCACATTTATCTTCTGTTGATGGATATTTGAGTTGACTCCACCTTTTGGTTGTTTTAAATAATGCTGCTATGAAGGCTATATACAGGTATTTGTGGCAAGAATTATGAGATAAGAGCATTTGAAGCAAGTGGGAGAGTTTTGAGTAGGATTAATGACAATGTGTCTTTTACTCCAATAAATTTTCATTATTTAGCACACACTGCATATTTTGATCACCTCTTGTACATAACTCACAGGCATAAGTTTTCCTTCCTTCACAACCTATTAAAGGGGCTCAATCAGAGCTGGTATAGTGTAATGTCCATTGTGCTTTCAGCCAATGAGTGTTGAACCGGCAAACCCTATTAATCTAGGCATTGAATCTCTGCAACTGCTACCATCAAACAGAGAAACAATAATAATGGCATTATTATTATTGTACTCCTTCCTCCTGCAGTCTTGCCAAACACCACTTACAGTCTATGTAAGGGATCTACCCTGAGTTTGAGTCCTGTGGGCAGAGATGTGTAAATAGCCCAATGAGCACGCAATCAACAAAAGCCGGATTGAGAACCTCTATGCATCAAAGGGCTTCTTCAACAGACACATTATCTTCACATTTGTTATTTTAGCAGATAAATTATAAGGGAAAGGGGGGACTGAAAGAGAACCTGAATATTAAAAGACACTTGAAAGATAAATTTGGGACAGTGAACGCACATATTGCTTTGAGGGATTTCAATGTGAAGGGAAATTGAGAAATATCTTAGTAACCTGGAGAGGGAAGCAGGGTGAAGTGAGGGTTTTCTTTGTGGC
This sequence comes from Heterocephalus glaber, assembly GCF_000247695.1. The sequence continues at coordinate 7,212,187 of NW_004624776.1, read as the reverse complement.
ACAGGAGTAATAAAGGGATGCTTGCTTTGCTGATTGCAATGATTCAGCAGAGAGAGAAATTAAAGTTGCAGGAGAGAAGTGAGATTGTTGGAGTAATATCTAGAGCAGATCTAGGGGACAGGTGTGGGGAGTGCCTTAGCTTCCCTTTTGGCACAGCAGATGGGAGTGAAGGTACAGTGCTGGGAGGTGGTGAGGAAAGTTGTATCATGTCTTTGCTGGTGGTTTCCATTTTTGAGGCAGATAGGAAGCATGGTCATAAGAGAGGGAAGATGAAAAGAGGTGGGGAGGTTTCAAGTTGTATGATGCTTGAATCTCTTTGGTGGCAAGGCAGAGACAGTGCCGGCTGTTCATGATGTCTCCCAAGGGCTTCTCTCTGGGGCTCCCAAGTGGAAAGCAGCTACTGTCTCTGCTGCTTAAGAAGATGTGAATAGCCTGGGTTTTCTCCTCTGATCTTGTCTGTAGGAGTAGTCTGGTTAGAAGCACAAGTCTTTGGAGTTTCCAATCCCATTTTCTCGTCTTGAATGTAAAAGGTCAGAGTAATGCATTCAGGACCTGTGTTACAGACAGGTAAACCATCGGGTGCTGTCCACAAACTCCCCCAACACACAGGCAACTGCAGTGTTGTAGCTAGATGTAAGGATTCCAAAGAGTATGTACACAGGTATTCATCTCCTTCAGTTCATTAGGTGAACCTGTATGGATTCTCTGAAAAACTTTATTTGTAATGTTAGGGACTTCAATGGACATTACCTAAAGGGGATTCAGTGATGACACCAAGAAGCTGCCTCCCTTGGAAAATTCCTGCTTCCATGGAAGAAATTCAGAAGGCAATTGCAGATCAGTTTATTTCTTGTACTAAGAGAGACTTTCTGGACCACACCAAAGGTAAACAGGCTTGCTTTTCTCCTTCCCCTGGTCATGTGCTTGGCTCTGCTGTTGCAGTGGCCAGCAACATGGATGTGGTCTCTGCCCTGTAGAAACTCACAGTCTAGACACAAAACAGGAAATTTCACAAACAAAATCATTCAAGTATAAAAAGGTGCACATTGTAAAAACAAATTCAGGTTGCTATGGGAACAGAATAGAGTATCTAGCCTAATGTGTAGGCGTGAGGGTAGAGCTCAGAAAGGGCTTCCCTTCCCATGCCTGAAGCATGAAGAGAAATTAGCCAGTCAAGAACAAGGGGGGAGATTGCTGGCACTATAGGCATGTGCTACCATGCCAGTCTTGGATTACATTATTCTATTGCTTTCTTTTACTAGCTTCCTATTGCACTTTGCATAAAATCCAAATTCTGTGGGTTCCTAAGGTTCTGTTTAGTTGGTCCTTGTGACCTCCGTATTTCATCTTCCTCATTCCTGGGGCTCCAGCCTCATGGGTCTCACTTTAGTTCCTGTAAGATGCCTACCTTTTCCCTGCCTTTTGCCAGTGCCCATTTTTTCCTATAATGGTCCTCCCCAGATATCTTCCTGTGCCTTTGCTTGGTCATTCTGTAGACCTCAGTTTCAATGTCACCTTCCCTGGTAGGTCTTTTCATACTATTTTATCTGGAGAATTGTGCCATCATCCCATTGCATCTAGAATTTGTACTTTGAAATCATTTGTTACTGACACTTGTCTTCTGTTGTTTCTGTTTTATGCTTTCCTCTACTATTCTGTAAGTTCCTTTAAGGCCTTTATCCCCTCAGAGCCCAGTAGAAAAAGTCCAGGAAATATTTGTTGAATGACGGAATGTGTGGAAAGTACTCTTTGAAGCTGGGTGGGCATGGGATTAAAAGATTTCTATTCCTGCAGATAAACATTAAGGGTTATGAGAAAACATTTGAAATATCAGCATTCTTAAAAGATGTCCTTGAGTTTCTAATCAAAGTTCTCCATTCAGCATAAGCAAATTAACATTTCCCTGTGTGCAGGTAAATACCTAGGACCTGTCAAGATTCCCTCCTAAATCTCTCAAATCCATCTGCTTCTATCCCTCCCCGCATCCCTAGCCTATTAGTTCAGGCTACCAATATCTCTCTTTGGATGACCTCCAATCCAACTCTCTCTTCTACTTTTGTCCCCTCTAATCTACTGTCTACACTATAGTCATAGTTTCTGGCTGTGCAAATTAATATCACTTCTAGCTTAAAACCCTTAAGAGACTTCCTGTTGTCCTCAGGATAAAAGCTAAGTGTCTTGGCTGTATTACTTGTATCATCTACCCTTTGCCTCCAGGCTTCTTCCCAGCCTGCCACTACCTGCCTGGAGAGACGGCATTGTTGCCCATTCTGTAGATTCACCATGCCCTCTGCGGTCTCCCCCTGTCTGCACGCCTTGCTTCCTCCTGTATAAAATGCCTCTCCATTTTTTCTTTTGGCCTATGGTGACCTATCACTTCATTCTAGATCTAGGCTTCTCTGATCCCAAACTTTGGGTTGATGGTTCCCTATGTGTTTTTGTAGCCCCTCCAATTCTAACCTCTTTTGCAGGATTTATCACGTAATATTGTCATGATTTTATTTGTATGTGTTTCTGTAATAGTTGAAGCTTCTGAAGAAGAGTGACCACATCTTAGCTTTTTATCTTTATTATTGAATTAATGTGAATGAATGAGAAGCACTAAAAGGGCTGTTTTCACATTCAGGCTTGGAGAATTTGGTTTTGATGAAACAGAACAGCTGGTGAAAACAGTAGAATCAGTTCTCTCTTTGTTACAGACCATGTGCCAATGGTCCTAGTAGTTTCAAATGGTCCTTTTGGATTGAGCTTTTCTGAAGAGCCCTATTCCAACTTAAAGGGGCCAATTTTATTCTTTAGGCTAACTTACTAGTACAGTATAACAATTTCAATGGGAAAGAAACCAGGGGAGTTGAGCAGGGATGACCCCTGGGTGGGACCCAGGGGTTGGGTCAGCTGAGCTCTGGATCATGTTATCTTATCTGCCATACTTCAGCACTAGGATAGGGATCTCAGGTGTGGGTTGAAGAGTCTACCCTTCATAGTGATGCCTGAAGGAGCTCCGCAACATGAAATTTTATAAAGACATCAGTTGAGAAAAACTAAACACACACTATGTATAAACATTATACCATTGACTAAGGGTTACCCTCCGCATATATTCACCTAGGCAGTCACCAGAATGTGATTCAGATATTAACTGCTAATCTATAGGAATTATATTTCTAGTTGTTTTTGCTGTTGTTCACTCATGAACATAGTAAATATTTCACAAAGTCTATTACTGTGATAAGTACAGAGGATTAATGAAGAATAAGGCTTACTCTTTGTCTTCGTAAGAACTTAAGAAACGTTTAAGGTCTTTTCTGTGTCTTCATCTTCAATAATCCCATTCAAGATCCTTACCAGCCGGGTCCCAGCTCATCTCTCCTGTTTCACCTTCAACTATTCCTTCTTGTCCTATGTACCCCATGGTCCACGAGCCACATTTCATGGGCACACATTTTGCTTCTGTGTTGAGCTATCATCAAAGCCCTTCACTATGGCTCTTGTCTCCTCTTCTTCCCCTAACCTCGCACACTCTAGGCTTCTGTAACACCTTATTCAAGGCTCTTAGTCAGTGATTCTTAAGCACATGGGAAGTTTGTTCACAGTATGAGCACCTGGGGTCTCCACTTCTCAAGAGCCTTAATGTCTGGGATGAGGTTCATCATGTATATCTATATAGATACTGATATAGATATAGATATAGATACAGATATAGATATAAATATATTTTTAGAAACTTTCCAGGTGATTCTGCTTCTTAACTCCATGTGAAAACCAGTTTCTGGTGTGATGGTTGTCAGACTCACCACAATCCACATCTCTTTCTAATCACAATAGTTTGGGGTTGTCTGAAGGCAGAACAAAGATGTGATTATTAATAGCACAGAACACACCCAGGAAATGAAAACATATGCTATTTAGTGGCTGCTCTAGGGGAGGAGAGACATGTGTCCTATATTTCAACAGAAATTTGTTTTTCTCTTATAAAACTATTGATTAATGACAAAAACCAAGTTAGGGGTGCAAGTTATTAGGAACAATACCAGATGAATTTCCAAAATATCTTCATGGGCAGTTTCTGAGGTCATTCTGCGGCCAGTAAGCATTTGGATCCTCATCTCCTGAGTAATCTAAAGAAACAGGCAGCATGTGGTGGAATGCACACCTCCTCTGCTGGTCTAGATAGATCATTTTAAAAAATCAATATTAAAATATTCTCCAGTGCTGGTAGATGCAATTAAGTATCCTTTGATATACTATGTATACCAATACATGCTATTATGAATCTTTTGATATACAATGTCTATTAGAATTTGCTTCTGAAAAAGATCGATTGAAAAACTAATTGGAAGAAAATTGAGTTGTGTCAATATTAATTTGCACTGTTTGGACACTGCTTATTAAACCCATGTTATTAACTTCTGTCCTTCTGAATAGGATGATGCTATAGGTGTCTGAATTCAGGTTTTGCAGCAAGAATATTCTGAGATGGCTTATGATGTGCTGAGTAATCTGGCAGTGTTTGTAGAACCTGTGTTTAATTAGTGCTTCACAGATATTTAATGATAATATATTTAATGAATATTTTTAGCAGAGATGGTTCAAAGAAACAATCATGTTGTTATTCCCTAATGACAATGGTGTTACCTAACCCTCCATCAGTATAAGATAAGCTTTGAATGATTCTTTTCCAAGTAATAGGGATGATGCACACCGTGCCATCTAGGGCTGCCAGGCTATGCAAATTCAGACACAGGTTGACTAGCAGCTAATAGATACTTATACATACTCATGCTAGAAATTGCTCATTGTTTGTCTGCAGTTCAAATTTAACTGGGCATCTTTTGTTTTATGTGGCAATCCTAGCCGTACCCCAAACCTCTCTGCCCCCCTCTCACCACCAGAAGCAAATGGTAAAATGCTACTCAGAAATGGCTTACTGGGAGGGAGTAACTACACTGCCTTTGTTTTCCACTCTCACTGTAGCTCAGGAGATTAAGCAAAGTTCTCAGGTGTCCCTGGAATGGAAAAAGTTCCTTCCCCGACCTCTAGACACTGAATTTCGACAGAATTATCAAATTCCAGCTAAAATTCCAGAGTTGCAGGATTTTAGTTTCAAATATGGATGCTTCTCAAGACTGCCAATTGCTTCTCAGGGTCTAGGTGAGTACACATTTAGTATTTAAACAACTTTGTAGATTCTACTGATACCCACCTAGCAGGGGCTCACTGCCTGATACACAGAAGCCAATATTATGGCTTCAATTTTTACAAAGAGGGGCTGGGTATGCAGGTCAGTGGCAGAGCTTTTGGCTAGAAAGTGTGAGGCCTGGTTCAACCCCAAGTAGAGCAAGAAAGAAAGAAAGAAAGAAAGAAAGAAAGAAAGAAAGAAAGAAAGAAAGAAAGCAAAGAAAAGAAAGAAGGAAAGAAAGAAAGAAAAAAGAAAGGAAAGAAAAGAAAAGAAAGGAAGAAGGAAAGAAAGAAAGGAAAAAAGAAAGAGAAAGAAAGAAGGGAGGGGCAAGAGAAAGAAAGAGAGGAAAGAAAAAAGAAAAGAAGAGAAAGGAAAGAAAGAAAATAGATGTCAGATAGATAGATAGATAAGCTAGCTTCCTTGTAGGTCAGTGAACAAGGAGGCAGGGGACTAGCTCAGCTCAGTCTACATGTGCCCATGTAGGTAGCAAATGAATCAATGGAAGGGCGCAGGGTGAGAGTTATTGAAGGGCTCATTGTCTATAACCGGTCAACAGTCCTCACTGTTTACACTGGCCTGTCAGAAGGTGTGATGCTGTGTGATTTGCAGTTTCCAATCCCTCAGTTATCTTGGTCCATCCTGCAGTTGTTGACAGCCGCTTTTGCTTCTAATAGAGGTCCTCGAGGTCCTGTCCTCTTTCTTTAGGTTCAACTTAGGGGTGACTTGGCTCTGCCTGGCTCTCAAGGTCTGCCCCTGTGTCCTGAAAACACCTTGTGCAAAAGATTTTGGAAACAGGGCAGTTGCCATTTGCTGTCTCAATTTCACTATCCCCTTGCTTCAAGAGTTTTCCTTAATGAGAGTCCCGGAAGCCAGTTTCGACAGTGGTCATGGGAAGGCCAGTGTTTTGGACATGTAACAGGAGCCTTACTTCTGTGGCTCCACACCTCAAGCCTTGGGGACCGGGCATCTCAGAAGACTGCAAGCCAGACATGGTGGCTCATGGCTGTAATTCCAGCATTCAGGAGGCTGAGGCAGGAGGATTGTTGTGAGTTTGAGGCCAGCCTAGGATACGCAGTGAGTTCAAGGCCAGACTAAACTACATAGCCAGACCCTGTCTCAAAAAACAAAAAACAAACAACAACAACAATGAAACAAAACACTGCTTGGTGACCTGAGTTTACCTAGGAGGAGCAATGGTTTATAAAATAGAAGGAAGGTGCAGTTGCTATAAAATGACCAATAAACGACTGGGTAGGAATCATATGAGATGTAGTTATTCATTGGAAGTGTATGCTCATGGCACGCAGCCTCAAACGTTTTCAGATTTAGCATTCATTCTTTTAAGATTCTGGTTCCTGCTGTTTTCAACAGGAAGGTTTTAGAAGTTCCATAACCAAGGAATCTCCAAAGAAGATAACTCAGTATCAATCTGAGATGTGTTTTACTCCTGGCAGAGAGCTGGAATCAGGTAGTAGTGGAATGGTGTTAGAAGGTAGCCCAGAAGTTAGCTAGTCTACAGCCCTCACGTCACATGTGAATGGCCTCCACCCTACGCCATCTCTGCTTCTGCACCTCAGGGTAGTGCCCCAAGCCCTGAGGCAGCTCCTTCATCATCAATATTTCAACAATTTTGGGATTCTAACAGCTGGAGTATTCCTGCTGAACTTCTTCCCAGTGACTCTGCTTCTTCCCAGGGAGGTTAACTAGTAGAAATGTGTGATTCTATGAAAACCTAGTCAGATGCCTTCTAAGTCCTCTCTTTCCCAGTCAAAGCATTTTCAGACTTTACAAACACTCTTCTTAGGGAGTATGAGATCCCTTCATCAATCTGATCCTTCCATTTGGCCAACAACCTTTTAAAGAGGACACCTGGAACTGGAAGCAGTAGTTAAGGAGTTCTTAAGGTTTATAAAGATTGAGCCAGTGGTAGAGATTAGTTTCTTCATCACATCTTTATATTTTAATGATAATTCCATGAATCTTGGAATCTACATTAAATGAACAATATTCATAATCAAATATAAGTGACTTGGGTTTGCTTATACCTTCTACCTCACTAATCTAAATAGAAAATGGAGTACTAGCTGTCAAGTGTCATCATTGTTCCAAACTGCTCCTCCTGAGACTCCTGGGTCACTGGGAGGGGATATCTAATGGGCCAATTGAAGTCTGCACAGGAGAGACCCTGAAAAACAAGAAGCTGATAAAGGCTACTGTTTCGTAAGCAGGTGGTAAATGTAACCATCCTAACTCACTGACCTGCACATGAGGAGAGTTCAGGGAGAACGTCTGTTCTGAACATGGTGATCAAACTCTACCTTCTGGTCGTTGTCTCCAATCCTCCACTTCCAGCGGCAACAGTCTGGAAGTCTTAGCAGCTAGGCACACCCCCTAGTTACTGGAGGAATCAGATTAATACAATGATTTAGCTTCCAGTATGATTAAGGATGCTGAGTAAGCTCCAAGCTGGGCTCAAGGGTGACAGGGACACATTCAGAAAGAGAGGCCTGAGTTCTTCATTCAAGTGACAGTCTCTATGTCTCTCTTTCTCTGTTTCCACAGTCCCCTCCGTGCTGCACAGCTACATGAGGAATCAAGAACTCACGAAGCAGCAGACCAGATACCAAAGTGACTACGGGAAAGCCTACCTGGACTTCTTAATGATCCTGAACTCATTTACTCCCTCTCAAGTTAATGAGTACCTTCAGAGTGTTTCCTACAAAGGTAAGATGAAGTCTTAAATTAGCATTTCATGCATTTACAGATCATAATACATTGCCTTTATGTATTCAAATGCCAAATAGCAATTGTTTTCATTTCTAGGCATTCAAGTGGAATGTTCACAAAAAAGGAAAATATAGCTTCAAAAAATCCCATTGTGCTGTGAAATCCTCAATCCATTGAAAAAAAATTTGTCCTAAAAAAGGCTCCAATAATGCTATGCCCACTTATTAAAAAGATGTAGAGCTTTACACCTATTCACCTATTTCTGATCTCCTTTTGCCAGTGTTTGAATTGTTTTGAATCAACTGCTCCTTTTCCTAGAGCTACTTTATTTACCCAGTGAGTGATTGTACTATCCCATAGTTTTGTTTTGTTTACTTTTTCCTATTTGGTGGTACTTTTTTGTGACAGGCTATTTAAGGTCCGTGACAACCTGCATATTTCATACTGGCAAAGACAGCAGATGCTGTTCTCAGGATAGTGTCACTTCAAATAACAAAGACTTATCCCATTTTGGGGCTGAGTGACTGGGACAGCTTTGGAAGTATCTCAGGGGCAGTCTAACTGAGAGCTTGTAAAATGTCCATTCAGGGGAGAAAGGAGTCTGAGGAAAAGAAACAAGTCTCATCCCATACCTGCACCTCAGGGAATAACATAGTGTCACTCCTCATGTTTGAGCATATACCCCAGGGCACACATATGTGTCACATGAAGTGTGTTTATATCCCACCAAACAAGTGTATTATGTCCTTTAGGGAGCACACCATCTTTTTTTTTTTTTTTTTTTTGTACCAGGGATCAAACTCAGGACCTTGCAAGGCATGTGTGGTGCCACTGAACTAAATCCCCAGCCCTGAAACGTACCATCTTAAGGGAGAAAGTCAAAAGCAAATATACGTAGAGGTTCTAATACTTTCCTTGCACCTGACAGATCATCTCCTGCACCCCACTTTGTGCTTAAAGGCAATGCGGGATCATGAACTGTTTTGTATCATATGGTCAAGCCTTAATCTCAGGACTTGCACCAGATACTCAGCGGCCTCTCAACTGCCTTCTGTCTGTCACCTAACTCTCTCAGGGCCCCAGCCGCTGCCCTTCACCTGTCCGCAGTCAGTCTCAATGCTGGCTCCTCTGGAATTGTCATGGAAAGCCTTTTCTACCTCAGATATCCTGCTCCAAACAAGACTGAAACTCTTTAGTAATAGAGAGTGTGTGTGTGAGTGCACGCATGCATGTGCAGGAGAAAATGGAGGTATTTCTACCCTTAAAAGTGCTTTTGGATTTCAGTGAAGTATAAGAAGCAGATGTTTTGCCTCATATGGAGACAGAATTACAGTAAGTATGTTCTACTGAGAGCCCAGCAGATACCTCTGGGCCAGTTTGACACTTCAGAAGCAAACCAGCAGACTCTAGGAGATCTGCTGGTCCCTTCCTCCCCAAAGGCAGAGTGGAAGGTTGGCAGAAAACCCAAGCTGCTTTCCTGTTCTTTCCCCAGCTTTGGGGCACATTTATAAAATCATCCTCTGCATTTTACATGGAGCTCATTTTACCGCTAGGAGCCACATCTGTTGGACCCTATAGCAAGAGAATTTCTGTCTTCACTAAGCAGATGCTCCCATCTGCTCAGAGACTGGCCATATACAGATGTAGTCACTGCTTCTGCCTGTGTGGAACCACAGTAGCTGCTAGGCATCTTGGTCTCTTGTTTTTGTGTCCTGTGCAGTGTGAACTTTGGCAGTGCCCCTATGTGAGAAACCTTTGCTCAACTTGGCATCTACATCTGCCAAACTACCTACACTAAGGTGACCTTTCCAGCCAGCATAATCTGTCCGCTCAGTCAGACTTTTCTCCCCAGACAGGTGACATATGACCTACTAGCTATCAAGGTTACATTAAGATGGACTAGGTTTTGTTTCTTCCTGAGTGTTCTGTTTTTCTGGCTCACTTAGGGTAGCACTGGAGATAGGTAACCAGAGGCTCATGGCCAGAGCTTTGCTATTTTGTGTTGCCTTGGGCTAATGGGGAAAGGAGCTGCTTCCCATGGGTTTTAGCTTTCCTTTCCCAGCTCTGCTTTAGAATGGCTAGCTCATCAATGCCAGCTGTAACAGAGGAAGTAGGAGATTTCTTTTGAGTCTGTATGTCCCAAACTTCATGTCCTTTTCTACTGTCAGGAATGACAAATGCTTTTCTACTGGTGAATATCTCAGCAGTTCTCTTTTGTGGTGGGGTTAAGCCTACAGGCAGAGTACAAAATACCTGGCAGATGTCTAAGACTGAATTATCAACACGTCTTAAATTATTTTACTGGATGATTCTTTTATGGGTAGCAGGTCCTGATAGAATAGGAGTCCAGAACAGGAACATTTTGAGAGAGATGGAAAGAGAGACAGAGACAGACAAGGGTCTGGAGAGAGAGAAAGAGAGACAGAGAGAGGAAGAAAAGAGGAGGAAGAAGAAGGAGGAGAGAAAGAAAGAAAGAGAGAAAGAAAGAGAGAGAGAAAGAGAGAAGGAAAGGAAGGAAGAGGAGGGGGAGGCAGGTGGGGAGGGAAGAGGGAAGGGAAGGGGAGAGAAGACTTTCCCCTTAGGTAACAGCCCAAGTCAGGGTGGAGAGATGGCAGGCTGAGCAGGGATAGAGAGAACTTCAGGAAGAAAAAAAGAAGAAGCGAGGAGGAGAGAGCAGCTGAAGGTGAACCTTCTGTTTTCATTAACTCTGTGGTTGCCAGTATTTGGTGCAAGTTGATATCCCTAATTCAAAGTCAGAAATCAAGAGTTTTGGAAGTACTGACATGATGTCACAGGCCGAAATTCCAAACCTGACTTCATGCGATGGGTCACAGTTTAAAAAAAAAGTGCAGGCACACTAAAATGTTTTGTAAAATTACTTTCAGGCTGTGTATATAATGTGCATATAAAACATAAATGAACTTCATGTTTAAACTTGGGTCCCATCTACAGGATATTTCATTGTGTTTATGAAAATATTCCAAAATCCAAAAAATTCTCCAATAGGAAACTCTTTTGTCCCAAGCATTTCAGATAAGGGGTGGTTAACTTATATTCAATTTATTTAGAGCTTGATAGTATTAAACTAGATGTCTTTAGCAGCCAATCTATTTTAAAAATTGTTTTGCCCCTTAAGTCCGATTCAGACCACCCAGAAGCTTACTCTTAGGATTAGCCATCCATGGTAAAGACTGTATCATCTAGTCACTTAAGATAATTATCTGAAATCTGGTTTTCTGTGAACTTCGCCAGTTACAGCTCTTTTCCCTTCCTTCCTCCAACCAAAATTTCCATGAATATGGCTGTCCAGGTTGGATTTCTCCCTAGCCTGTGATTCCGTATGAAGAATACATTTATTGACTGGTGCAACCACTGTGGAAATCAGTATGGAGATCCCTCAAAGAACTAGGGCTAGAGGTCCCATTTGACCCAGCTATTCCCCTGGTGAGTATCTTCCCAAAAGAATTAAAAGAATCATACCACAGTGGTATATGTGCACCCATGTTTATAGCGGCACAGTTTGTAATAGCTAAAACTTGGAAACAGCTCAAGTGCTCATCAACTGGAAACTGGATAAAGAAGATGTGGTTTTTATGATCATCTCAATAGATGCAGAAAAGGCATTTGACAAAATCCAACACCCATTCATGATAAAAACGGTACAGAAAATTAGAATAGAAGGTCTTTATCTCAACCTGATTAAGGCTATTTATGAAAAACCAACAGCCAACATCATATACTAAATGGTCAAAAACTGAAAACTTTCATGCTAAAATCAGGAACAAGACAAGGATGCCCACTATCACCACTGCTGTTCAATATAGTTCTGGAAACATTAGCCACAGCATTAGAAAAGAGAAAGAAATAAAAGGAATCAAGATAGGAAAGGAAGAAGTTAAACTGTCATTGTTTGCTGATGATATGATACTTTACATAGAAGACCCAAAAAACTCAGTCAAAAGTCTTCTAGACCTAATTGACAGCTTCAGCAGAGTAGCTGGATACAAGGTCAACACTTAAAAAAGACAGCCTTCTTATATGCAAATAGAAGACCCATTGAGAGAGAAATTCGGGAAATAATTCCTTTTACAATAGCATCTAAAAAAATGAAATATCTAGGAATAAACCTAACAAAGGAAGCAAAGGACCTCTATACTGAAAAGTACAGCACTCTGAAAAAAGAGATCGAAGAGGATATAAGAAAATGGAAAGATATCCCTTGTTCCTGGGTAGGAAGAACCAATATAGTGAAAATGGCCATACTTCCAAAACTACTATATAGATTTAATGCAATGCCAATTGAAATTCCAACAATATACTTCACAGAACTAGAGAAAACAATCCAAAAATTCATTTGGAATCAGAAGAAACCTAGAATAGCAAAAGCAATTCTAGGCAACAGAGATATGGCTAGGGGTATCATAATCCCCAACTTGAAATTATACTACAAAGCTACTGTGGTAAAAATAGCATGGTACTGGCAAAGAAACAGACCTGAGGATCAGTGGAATAGATTAGAAGATGCAGAAACAACTCCAGAGATACTCAGCCACTTCATCTTTGACAAAGAAGCCAACCACCCTCATTGGAGGAAAAATAGCCTATTTAATAAATGGTGTTGGAAAAACTGGATTTCAACCTGCCAAAGATTAAAACTAGATCCATACCTATCACCATGCACTAAACTAAGATCGAAGTGGATTAAAGATCTAAATATTAAGACAGAAACACTAAACTTGCTGGACGATAAGTTAGGTAGAACTCTTGAAGATGTTGGCATAGGAAAAGACTTTATGAACAAATCCTCACTAGCATGGGAGCTAGCACAAAGAATCAACAACTGGGATCTCATCTTATTAAAAAGCTTCTGCACTGCAAGAGAAACCACCAACAGAGCTAAGAGACAACCTACAATGTGGGAAAAAATTTATCAGCTGTACCTCAGACAAGGGTCTACTATCGAGAATGTATAAAGAATTGAAAAAAATCAGACCCCGCAAATTCAAAGACCCAATTAAAAAATGGGCATCTGAAATGAACAGACATTTCTCAGACAAAGAAGAAAAAGCAGCAAACAAACATATGAAAAAATGTTCAACATCACTCGTCATTTGAGAGATACAGATGAAAACAACACTGAGAGAAAGAATGGCTGCTATCAAGAAATCAACCAATTTCACATGCTGACAGGGGTGTGGTGAGAAAGGAACCCTTCTCCATTGTTGGTGGGAGTATAAACTGGTGCAACCACTGTGGAAATCCATATGTAGATACCTCAAAGAACTAGGACTAGAAGTCCCATTTGACCCAGGTATTCCCCTGCTGGGTATCTTCCCAAAAGAATTAAAAGAATCATACCATAGTGATATATGTCCACCCATGTTTACAGCAGCACAGTTTGTAATAGCTAAAACTTGGAAACAGCCCAATTGCCCATCAGCTGGAAACTGGATAAAGAAGATGTGTTTTTTTTATAAAATGGAGTACTACTCAGCCATAAAGAATGAGAAGTAGAGACATTTATAGCTAAATGGATGCATATTGAGGCCATCCTCTTAAGTGAAATAAATAGGACACACGTGTAAATACCAAATAGTTTCTCTAGTGTGAAAAACTGAAAGTATAAATAAGGATTCAAATGATTAAAATGAATAATTGATAATTTGAAATAGGAAAAAGTCCAAAGGTGTAGGGGTGGTGGGAGGCAAAGCGGAAAGGAAAGAAGGGAAAGGAAAAATTATGAGAAAAGAAAAATAATGGAAACAAAATCTATGTAAATAGAGAAGGGTGGAGGGGGTAAAGGGCACACAGGTAATAGGGAAAAAAATAAGAACCAAGGTACGTCATGTTCAGGTATAAATGTAAAAGTATTGTATACCTAAAATGTACCAATAAAAGAATTTAAGGGAAAAAAATAATACATTTATTTACTTAATAAACTTCATTGATTCAATACCTATAATGATTACTAGATATAAGATATGGATAAAAGCCCCATTTTATCAGGGAGCTCATTGTCTGATATGGAAAACTTATACAGAGCTGTACTATCACAAGTTCTAATCAAAGTTATAATCAATTTGATTATATGAGAAGGCTGTGCAGGATACTCCTAGTTCTGTAAGTCCAGGGAATGAGGTAAGGTTACTCAAAGGAGGTGTACTTTAAGTCTTAAAGATGAATCTGCATGAGAGGTAAGGTCATTCCTGAAGGAAGAAACAACATAAAACCACAGAGACATGAATCTGTATTTACGCACAATAAATATGGGTAGCATTTGAATTAGACTTAACAGTTAAATTGGCATTAAATTTGACACTTTTTAACTGATGGATGCCAAACTTGATTCATCTGATATGCATATCTTTGGTACCTGAAAAAAATTAATGCTTATTTTAATAAAAATCTTAAAAGTTTAAAACTAGGGACAATGCTTAAAATGAATAAGATTAATTGTTGAAGATACGGAGCAATCAGAACTCTCATATGTTAGGGAATGCATGCACACAACACATACACACACCCCTGGCTTATGGACGACAAGTGGCATTTCTGATATTGAACAGGATATCATGAATATTAAGCAGGGAAATATGTTATCACTTGGACTTGTTTCTTTTTGATTTTGGATACACAGATGAGAATGTCTGGGAATAAGAAAGTTTTGGAGCTCCACTCTACTTTTCTTTCTTATTTTTTACAAAGTACGTTATTAAAATTAAGGAGTCATCAGTGTTCAGAAACACTGCAGAGGGCTTCATTTCACAGAAGAATAAATGGAGGGAGGGAGCTGAAGAGCTTTCCCAGGGTCAGTTAGTGCTCAAGGATAGCAAAGCCTGCCAAATTTCTATCCTTATAATGCCAAGGGATAGAAAACATCCCTGGCTTCTACGCAAACTTTGGAACCAGTCTCCATTGTTTGTCATCACCATTTGTTACTGAGTATCTAGTAATGAAGGAGGAGGCCCCTATTTATTAACAGTCTTTGTTGGGCTAGGCACTGTGTAGGTGCTTCATATACAGTGTCCTTAATCCATTCCAACAACAGTGCAAGGTACATACCATGATCTCTATTCACAGACGAGGAAATGAAGGAGGAGAGAGGTTAAATGACCCATGCATTCTTGGCAGGGAAGAGCTGAAACTTTAGTGTGTTTCTCTCTAAAATCCATGTTCTTTTCAGTAAGGCTGAAGATCGCTTGAATACTGAGTTTACCTTCTTAATGATTATACAACTATGTACCTTTAGGTATTAGACATAATGTCCTTTGATTCTTTTGAATTCTTATCAAATTCATGAATATGGTACTACTATCAGGTATTAGCCTCCTTCCTAGAATTTTTCTCTTTAGTATTTTAATACCTGCATGGAAATTTTCTTCCTGTTTTTCTTATAATTTTCAGACAGACAAATACTTGACCGCTTTATCCGTTCTCACTGTGACATCAACAAAGGGAAGAAATGAAAATAGTTCGGATGAAGAAAACCTGAAGATTAGTGGAAACACAAGTGTTTTATCTATTCATTTTGTCAATAATCAAGGATACATAAGATGCAAGTTGCTTCAGATATGTTGTGATAGTCATGAGTTTATACATTTCACTGTTTTATTTTTAAACAATAAAATATTTAAGCTTATAAATATCCCCCTGAATATTGCATTACATGTTTCTGATACATTTTGATGTTTTTTTCCTCTTTTGGATACTTGTGCTTTCTATTTTGATGTCTTTTTTGAACCAGGAGTTATATGGAAGAAATTTCTTAATTTCCTGATAATTAGAACATTTAAAAAAATCTTTTCATGGTTGATTTATTTTTGAGCGAAGTAAAATAAAATAAAATCTGCTTTGGGGAGCTGGGGATTTAGCTCTGAGGTTTCGCCGCCTGCTGTGCAAACGCAAGGACCTGAGTTCAATCCCCAGTACCAAAAAAAAATCTGCTTTGGGAAGCTTATCAGTTTTCTCTAATGCTATTAATAAAATATATGATTTATTTGTGTGTCACATGGATATAAGAGCATAAGTTGTTTATTGTGTTTTCAAATCTTTCATATCTTTGCCTTAATTATATACTTGACCTGTGAAATTTTGAAATAATATTAAGACTATCTCACCATTAATGCTTTTGTTAATTTTCCCTTAGATTTCTGAGATATTGGCTGCTATATTATTTATTCTATTAAGATTTATTTATGTTCTCTACAGAATTTCTTCATTGATAAGCTTTTTCTTTATTTTGTGTTCATGTTTACATGTGTTAGGGTTAAGCTTAATTGTGTCAACTCAGTTGGCTTGGGAGCCACTGAGGAGATTAATAAAGGACTCTTACAGGTTATGTCTGGTTGGGTCCTAGAGGTAGGACTTTGGGTACCATATCTGCTCCTTTGCCTCTTCCTCTCTGGCACTGTTCCCTTGTTCTGCTTCCCTACCACCATGAATTAAGCATCTCTGCTGCACCACGCCCTTCCACCATGATGTTTCTGCCTTGGAGCCAGCTAACCATAGACTGAATCCAGAGAAACTGTGAGTCAAATGAAACACCTCTTTTAAGGCATGGGTGGTGGGTATTTTGTCCGAGGAATTGGGAAGCTGACTAATACAACATGTTTCTTTGATCTATTTAATGCTTTTGGCTTTGAATTGCTGTTTTTTTCTTCAGTATTGCAGCTTGAACCCATAGTCTCCTGCATGCTAGGCAATGTCTCTAACACCAAGATATATTCTCAGCCCTTGAATTTTATTTCAAATGATATTAAGGTTCCCATTCATGCCAGTTTATTTTTTCCTTTGCATTTGCTTGGTATAAACTCCTTAACTTCTAGTCTTTTTTAATAACTTTGTTTTAGTGCACTTCTAGAAATTGTGCCTGAATTTTATATTATACTTATTATGGTGCTATATATCTTAAAAACAATTTAATTAGTCTGCAGTTTTTGTGGTGTTTTACATCTTTTTAACATATTCTTTGCCTTCTCCACTGACTGTATCTTAATTGGGACCACCTTTTCTTGTTGTGGGCTTTCTCTTCTCCCTCAGCTTACAGAGTGCCTAAAAGTGGGTTGCCTGAATTATCTGTGGCCTCAGATCAGATCAGCCCACTGCAGTCTCTTTGACCAGAGAAAATGAGGTTCAGGGGGAGGGTGGCTGGCTTTTGTTTTGTGGATAAGCCCCAAAGAAGCTGGGATAAGAGAAGGAATTCTGCTGATGTGCAGGTACAAGTCCCATCTGCAAGATGCAATTTTCTTGGTTGCACAGGTTGGAAAAACTCTGTCCCACTATTTAACCCCCCAGTAGGTTCGCTAGGATGACCAATCTTGGACAGATCTAGAAACCCCAAGTAGCAAATGTATACCTGTACTGGGAGAGATCCTCTCATATCTGCCCATCTAGCACCCACCAAGATTTTTGAGTCTGAGATTATCTCATGGGATCCAGCAGAGACTTCCTTCTCCCATAACCCAGAACCTACTGTTCCAGCACAGTATAAGGGTTCAAAGAGGGTAAAGCTTTGTACCTAATCCAGATCTCCAGAGAATTAGCAGCTTCAGATATTCTCCAGTGTCCTTATCTTAGTCTACTCTTTGCCGCCATAACACCATACTCAAGACTGAGTAATTTATTTCTCACAGTTTGGAAGCTAGGAAATCCAATATCAAGGTGCTGGCATCTGGTAAAGGCCTTATTACTGTGTCATAACATGGTGGAAGGGATCACATGGTGAGCACAAAGGAGTGTGTACTTGGGACCCTCTCTTCTTATAAAGGCAGCAATGCTATCTTGGAGGCTCCATCCTTATAACCTCGTCTAAACTTAATTACCTCCCCAAGGCCCCCACCTCCAAGTACTACCAACATATGATTTGAGGATTAAGTTTCCAACACAGGAATTCTTGTCTTGAATAACAATAACCAGCAGGATTCTTGTAGAGAGGCAGTATGCTTTCTCAGTTTCCTGCCACCAGTGAGGTTTTCTATGGATCATTTGAATCTGTCCTGCTTTTTGCTACTATTTTGTACCAATACAGTACTATACAATCATTCTTCCTCTAGATGAGTACTTTCCTACTTACCAGCTGAGGTTTGCCCTCTTTCCCTTTGCAGACTTTGACTAGCACTTGAGCATTAAGCTGCTTTCATTCCTTTCTTCAAGTGCTAGGACTATGGCAGTAGCCAGCCCAGAACTTTACATGGATTCTCTCTTAATGTTTGTGTAGTGGGACTTTCTGATCATCCTCACAACACTCAGTCCAAAGCCAGTATCCATATTCTACCAGAATCCTGAACTCAACATTAAGAAAACTGAGCAGCCCTTTCATGCCATGTTTATTGAGCACCTACTGTGTGCTAGGCGGTATTTTAGGCCATGAGAATAATAGAATAAGAAAAACAAGTAAAGAGCCTACATTCTAGAGGAAGAGACCAAGAGGCTCCTATTGAGGAGGCATCATTTAAGCTGAAGTTTAAAGAGAAGTCTGCCATGTGAAGAAAAGGGCAACAGCTTTCCAGGCCTCAGGAGCACCAAGCAAGATGCTGAGGCAGGAAAGATCTTAAAGTGTTCTAGCAACCTGAAGAAGGTGGTGTGCCTGAAGCCTAGTGTGTTGACCAAGAACAGAGATGGAGGAACAAGTATGTAAAAGGAGGCCAAAGAAGCAAGGGTCTGGTCATGCCTTGGGTACCTTCATATGTCTTAAAAGCCTGGACTCTTATATTCTAGTTATTATGTACCAGATTTCTGTTGATTCAAGTTATGTATCACCCATGAACATGGTTTGGTTTTATGCTAATTCTTTTTCCAACTTTGAGAAAGTTTTGTGCAGGACTTAAGTTTTAGGCCATGTGGACATGTTTGTGGATACATCTTAAGCTTCCTGTCTATCTCCATGACCAAGTAGGACCCCTGACTTCCTAAATGATTAGTTAAAATTCTCACAAAATCCCCTCTAAATTTCTTCCTGCTACTCCATCATTGACATGCACCTCAGCATTGGCAATGATAATTCTGGTGTTCATTCCTATAGTTTTCCTTTCTCTAGAATGTAATATTAAAAAAATGATACCATGTGTAACCTTCTGTAGCTTCCTGGATTTAGCAAAATGATTTGGATATTCTATTGTGCTGTTAAAAATAATTTGCTGCTTTTATTGTTGAGCATGGCTGCACATACCACAGTTTATGTATTGTTCATGGGTTGAAGAACATCAGGGTTGTCTCCAGGTTTGGGTAATTATGAATAAACTGCTGTGTCAGGTACAGGTTTGCTTGTGAGCAAAGTGCTGTAGTTTGGATATGGAATGTTCCCCAAAGGCTCATGTATTGAATGGAGGCTTGGTCCTCAGCCTGAGGTGCTACTGGGATGTGGTGGGACCTTTAAGAAGTGGGTCCACGTGGAAGAAAGTTAGATCATTGGAGGTGTGCCTTCCAAGGGGGAGATTGTGACTCTGGTCTCTCTCCCTCTCCCTCTCCCTCTCTCTCTCCCTCTCCCTCTCTGTCTCCCTCTCTCTCTCATTTTCTCAGCTTCCATATCTGGTGCACTCCCTCCATGATGTATTTTGCCACCACAGGCAACACAGTCAACCCACCAAGGACTGAAACCATGAGCCAAATTAAACTTTTCCTCTTTTTAAGTTGCTTATCTCAGGTGTTTGGTCATAATGACAGAACACTGACTGATACTAAGACAGAAGATGACTAAACATGCCCCCGAGGGTTCATGTATTGGGAACTTGGTCTTCAGCCTCGTGATGTTGAGAGGTGATGGGATGGTTAAGAAGTGGGGTCTAGTGGGAGGTTTCAAGCCAGGCCCTTTGTGGCCCTCTGGCTTCTTCTCTCACCAAGTGATCTCTCCCTGTCTCCTGCATCCTCATCAACATGTTGTATACAATGCATTGAGGTACCCAGGGAAGCCCTCACCAGAACTGGAGCTATGTTGTTTATACTTTCTCCCTCCAATGCTGAACTAAATAAACCATTTTTCTTTATAAGTAACCCAGCCTCAGGTATTTTGTTATAGCAACAGAAAAGAGACTAATGCAAACAGAGTTTTCATTTTCCTTGGGCAAATATCTAGGAGTGGGCTTACTGTGTTATATGCTTATTTAACTGCACAAGAAAGTGTTCAACCATTTCAAAAATGCTGTACAATTTTGCATTTCACCAGCACCATATGACAATTACTGTTGCACTATACCTATATGAGCAATTGGTATAGTTAATTTTTATTTTCTGTTTGTACTGGTTGCTATTCTAATAGGTGTGTGATGGCATCACCTTGTGGTTTTAATATACATTTTTCTAATTAGAATGATATTTATAAAATTTTCGTGACTATTTATAACCCATACATCTTCTCTGAAAAAAAATTTATTCAGATTTTTTGCTCAGTTTTTTACATTAGGATGTCTGTATTTTTATTGTTGAGTTTGGAGATTTTTCTCACTATAATACTATGAAAGTTCTTTTTCAGAAATATAATTTGCAGTTTATTTTTTCCCAATCTGTGGTTTGTCTCTTCATTTTCTTAACAGAGTTTTTAGTAGAGTAAAAGCTGAAACCAAGGTCATGCAGATTTCTTTTTCTGCTTTTCAGAGTTTCATAGGTTTAGGTTGTACACTGAGATCTGTGGTCCATTTTGAGTTAATTTTTGTATAAGTTGTGAAGCATGGGTTGAAGTTTACCGTATTTTATGTTATTATTTTATATGTGGCTGTCTAGTTGTTCTAGCATCATTTGTTTAAAAGACTACCCTTTCTCCATTGAATTCATCTTTTTGCATATTTGTCAATAAATCAGTTCAGTGTCTTTAAGTGGGTTTATACTTGAAATCTCTACCACTGATCCATGTTTCTATCCTTTAATACCACATTGTCTTGATTACTATAATTTTAGAAGTCTTAAAAATCAGATAGTGTTTTTCTTCAAAATTGCTTTTGCTATCCAAGTTTCTTTTCTTTTCTATACAAATTTTGGAATTAGCTTGTTGATATATACCCAGAAGAAACATTCTTGGAGTTTAAAGTTGAAATTTATTGAATCCATAGATCAAATAAGAGGAGAATTAATACAATTTTGGTCTTTCAATCCATGAATCCTAAATTTCCTTTTATTTATTTTGGTCTTTGATTTTTTTTTATCAGTGATTATAGATCTTGAACATTTTATTAAATTTATATCAAAGTATTCCATTGTTGAAGTGCTATCAAAAATAACACTGAGTTTTAAATTGTGAATCCCAGTTGCTCACTTATTTAGTGTATTGAAATACCAGTGATTTTTGTATGTTGATATTTCATTCTATGACTTTGGTAAACTTACTTGTTAGTCTAGGAATAGTTTTATAAATTCTCTGAGATTTTCTATGTATAAAATTATGTCATCTGTGGGTAGTTTTATTTCTTTTATTCTCTTTCCAATCTCTATGTCCCTAGTTTACTTTGCTTGTTTAATCATCCTGGCTAGAGCTTCAAGTACAATTATGAATAGGAGGGACAAGAGAGAACACTTGCCTTGTTTCTCAACTTTGGGAGAAAATATGTTGTCTTTCAACATTAGGTATGATGTCATGCTAGTCAGCTTTCCATTATTGTAACAAAAATACCTAAGAAAGTCAACTTGAATAAATGTTTATTTTGGGTCATGGTTTCATTCGTAGTTGGTTGGCCACATTGCTTTTCGGCCTGTGGCAAGGCAGTATATCTTGGTGGGGAGCACATGGTAGAGCAAAGCCTCTTACCTCACTGCAGCTGGGAAGCAACATAGAGAAGAAGGGTCAGGACCTAATATTATTCCTTTCCTCGGTGCACTTCTGTGACTTAACTTCCTCCCACTGGGCGCCACTTCCTAAAGTTCCTACCATCTTCCAGGAGTACCAAAGCTAGTAACCAAGCCCCTAACACACAGGCATTTGGTAGACATTTATCCAAACCAGTAGGTATTAACTGTGAGTGCTCTATAGATGCCTTTTTACAGATGAAATAGAAATTTCTTTTTATTCCTAGTTTACTCAGAGTTTTGCTTTCTTTAATTATGAATCATGAATATTTCCAAACGCTTTTTCAGAATATATTGAGCTGATCGTGTGGCTTTTCTTCTTTGGTCTTTTAATATGAAGATTTAATGTTGATTTTCTTAATGTCAAAAGAGCCTTCCAATTCTGGGGAAAATCCTTTTTATAAATTGTAGAATTTACTAATTTACTAAATTTTTAGACGATTTTTACATGTTCATGAGAGATATTAGTCTGTACTTTTCCTTTTTGCATTTTCTGTCTGCTTTTGGTATCAAAGTAATGCTTGCCTTACAAAATGAGGAGGAAAGGAATCCTTCCTCATCTATTTGTGGAGGAGATTGTATGAACTGGTGTTATTTCCTCCTTAAATATTTGCTAGAATTCACTAATAAAATCATCTGATCCTGCATTTTTTTGTATGTGAGAATTTAAAATTACAAGTTCAATTTCTAAATAGACATTATCTAAATAAACTATTCTAGTTCTCTTTTTCTTCTTTTTGAGACAGGGTCTCAATCTGTTGCTCCAGCTGGCCCCAAACTCCTGCTTTTGATTGATCCTCTTCCCTAATCTCCTGAGTGCCTGGGACTACAGACATGTGCTCGCACACACCTGGCTCACCTACTTGTTCTTTTTTTTTTTGTTACTGGGGGATCGAACTCGGGTCCTTGCACTTGCGCAGCAGGCGGCAAAACCACTGAGCTAAATCCCTGGCCCACCTACTTGTTCTTGAGTGAGCTTAACCGGTTTATGTCTTCCAAAGAATTCACTCAGTTCATTTAAGTTCTCAAATTTACAAATATAGCATTGTTTATAGTATTCCTATATTTCCTTAGGGTTAACTATGGGTTATATCTATGATTCGCATATTGATGGTCCCTCTTTTACTTCTAATATGCCTAATTTGTTTTCTCTCTTCCCCTCCCCATGCATCTGTGCAAACAATGTGTATGTTCCTTTGGGTACAGTGTTCGATTAAAATAATTAAGTTTATCAATAGTGTAGTTCAAAACTTCTGTATTTTTACTGATTTCTTGTCTATTTGATTTATCAGTTATTGAGAAAAGAATGTTCAAGTCTTCAACTATAATTGTGGACTTACTTATTTCACCTTTCTGTTATATCAGTTTTTTCCTTCAAGTTTTGAAGTTCTATTATTAGATGCAAACACATCGCTATGTTTTTTAGACTTGATCTTATTATGTGAAGAACCTCTACATCCCAGATCAGATGGGTTTCTTGTAGATGGGACATAGAGAGGCTTTTTTATCCAATCTGATAGTCTCTAATTTTCAATTGACAGAGTTTGACCATTCACATTTAATGTACTTATTATATGGTTGGACTAAAATCTTTCATCTTCATATATTTTTTTAAACATATGTACTCTGTTCATTTTTATTTTTTATGGCCTCTTTGATTAATTCAGTGACTTTTTTATTATTCCACCTTTATCTCCACTATGAACTTATGATTTATGCTGCTTTTCGAATTTTTTTAGTGGTTGCCCTAGTTTTTCTAATACACATCTTGAATTAATCAGATTCTACTACCAAATAATATTTTACCACTTCACATTTATTTTAAAGTCCTTATAAACTTTTCTTTCCTTGACTTTGTGATATTGTTACCATAGTTTTATTTTTAAATATGCTACAAACATGTTCATATTACTTTTTAAATTGTATTTTAGAAATTTTTGTAAGACCATTTATTATATGGCAGTATTCTTTATTTCTTTGCATAGATCTGATATCATATTCCTCCTCCTAAAGAATTTTGTTAAACATTTCTAGTTTTTCCTGTGTTAACTTAGAAGTTCAGGTGGATTTGAATTTAGCTGCTTTTAGAATTATCTTCAATACCCTAAAGGTTTCAAACTTTCTTCACTTTGTGTTGGTCTAAAAAAAACCTCTCTATTTCTCATTTGTTTATAAAGGATAATTTTTGTTAAAGAATTCCCATCTGACAGATTTTCTTTCAGACTCTTAAATGTGTCACTCTATTGGCTTGCTGTTTGTGTTACTTCTAACAAGGGTCTACTGAAATCTGTTGGGCCTCTATTGTAATGCGTCTTTTCTCTCTGGTTGTCTTCAAAATTTCTTTTATTTTCAGCAGTTTAAATATAATGTGAAATTTTTTATTGTTTGGTTGATTTTTGTATTTGTCTTGTCTGATGTCCTCTGAGCTTCTTAAATACATGATTTGGTGTCTATCATTTATTTGGAAAATTCCCAGCCATTGTTTTTTCAAATACTTTTCTGCCCTTCTCTCTTCTCTTCTTCTCTAATTCCAATTACTGTACCCATCATTTGAGATCACCACACAGTTCTTGGGATGCTTTGTTCTATTACTTTCTGATAGCTTTTTCTCTTTATGTTCCGATTATTGAAGTGTCTATTGAAGTTCACTTCTAATAAACCTTTGTTAAGTTTACTGATTCTTTTATTGTCTGTGTAAAGTCTGCTGTCCAGCCCAGTATAGGAGTTCTTCTTCTCTGTTGCCATATGAATTTCTGTTACTAACATTTCCAATTGCTTCTTTCTTGTAGTTTCCATCTCTGTACTGAAATTACCTATCTGATGGTACATATTGTCCAACTTTCAGTTGGAGACTTTAACATTTTAATAATTATAGTTACTTAAAGTTCTCTGTAAGGGATTTTCAATATTTGTACCATATCTGTGCCTATTTCTATTGATTGCTTTGCCTCTTGGCAGTGTGTTGATTTATAAATTGACTTTTCATGTGTTCTAGAATGGGATGAATAGTTTTCATGCATAAGAAATGGGCATGCTTTTTCTCCTAGTTGGTAGTTTACTGTGAATGTAAGTGTCAAGAGTCAAACTGGGCTTGAGGTTTGTTTTGGCTATGTGTCTTGGTACATTTTGGATGGTACATCAAAATATCATAAACTCAAAGGCTTATAAACAATCATGAAAATGTATTTGTCACAATTCTGGAGGATGAGAAGCTTAAGATCAAGGCAATAGCAGATTCAGTATCAGGTGAGGGCCTATTGCCTAATTTATAGATTTCACCTTTCTGTGTCCTCACGTTGTAGAAAGGGTTGAAGAGCTCTCTTCAGCCTGTTTTATAAGAACACTATATTCACAAGGACTGAATTTTCAAGCTTTATTACTTCCTGAAGGCCTTACTTTCTAATACTCTCACCTTGGGGTAAGGATTTATGACACAAATATTCCACCATACCACCATGGTTACCCTGAGTGCACTGTAGTCTTCAAATTCCTCTAACAATACCTATATTTAGAGCAGAAACTCTAGAAGGTGTTTCTCAATTTCTGTTCTGTGCTCAGCTTTAGGTCTTTCTAGTGTGATATATTTCCACACTCCTATGGTTCTCCCTGCAGTGTTCTACTGCTACTGATTACTCAATGCTTTTTAGACTTGAGGTTGGGGTGCTCTCTAGGGAAGCCTTATTCTTAACCAGGCGCTATATTCTTGAGTCTCAGGGTATGGCCCTCTAAGAGCCTTACTTCTTTCCTAGCTATAGTTCTGGCCCCAGCACTTATTCTTGCCCTTCTTACACAGACAGAGGGTACCTTCTGTTCCCTTCCCCTGGCTTCCATGGGTTTTCACCTTGACCCTAAGGGCCATGGTACTTCTCCTCCTCCAGCAGAGTAAGACTTTTGTTCCTATGAGAGAGGCCTGGGTGGGACTTTATGCTCTTCCTGAAGACCATGGTTTATATTTGGAATCCTCCTGTACCCCCTGCAAAGCCTCATGCACTCAAAGGTAGGCTCTCTGAAACATGACTGGATTAGAGGGGCTGTACAGCTGATTTGCTTTTAGGTGAGGACTAGTTTGAAAGAGGCCAGTGACTGGGAAGTGTGGCCTGGAAGGGTTTTCTCCCTTCTCTGCGCTCCCTTCACTCTCTGCTTCCTGGTCGCCATGAGATGAGCAGCTTTTCCTCCACCAGGCCCCTCTGTCATGCCATTCTGCCTCAGAGCCAGCTGACCATGGAGTGAAATCTCTGAAAATCATAAACCAAAATAAACCTTTATTCCTTTAACTTTTGGGTATGGGATATCTTGTCCCAGTGATGAAGCTACGACACTGCAGCAGTTGCTGTACACAATGCATGTGCTGTGAAGGGTGTTCTCTCCCTTCTGTGAGCTCCTGGCAGGCTCACTGGAGAAAAGTCTGTGAAAGGAAGTGGGCTCCATGTACATGTGCAGCACTGCTGTTCACACTCTTGCCAGCCCATACTCAGCCTTTGTCACACAAGTAAGTGCTCTTGCTGGCTTCTTTCTGTTGTTGAGCCATTTTTGTCCCATATAGGCAAATGATGATGTCTGACCCCTCATCGCAGGAACTTAGCATGTGATAAAAGTGCCAGTACAAAACTACACAAGAAAGTGGTTTATTAAATAAATGTTACTGAAAACTCAAAATATGAAGAAAAGTATTTGTATGTTACTTTTCCATTAAAAATAAATTCCAGATGGATGAAATAAGCCAGTGTAAAATGGTAAAAAAGAAGGAAGAAGAAAGAAGGAAAGAAAAAGAAAAGAAAAAATTATCCAACTACTAGGAGAATTCCCTCTCTCTCTCTCTCTTCCTGGAAGCTCTCTCTAAACATGATGCAAATGCCAGAAAATTAAAAAAAGATATGGCTAAATTTGTCTATCTAAAAATTAAAACCTTCACTATGGCTAAAACTAAATAAAAGAACAACTCCCTTTCCCACCAAAATTGCCACCCTAAAAATATTTAGGAGACATTAACAAAGTAGTAGGGTAGCATTTTCAAATAGTTCTTACACATCAATAAGAAGTTAACAAATATCTCAGTGGAACAATGGCCAAAGATTGCCATCCTGGCAAAGATGAACCAAACAGTGCTCGGAAGGTGGGACAGGGCATCCTTTATGCATGGCTGCAGTGTGTGCTCGTTTCCTAGGACTGGTGTAACATGTACCATAAACCAAATGGCTTAAAACAAAGAAGGGTACTATCTAAAATTCTAGGGCCAGAAGTCAGAAATCAAGGTGTTGGCTGGGCCACGCCCCTCTGAAACTTGTAGGGCAGGACATTTCCCTGTTTTGTGTAGCTTCTGGTGACCTGGCATTCTTTGTTTTGCAGATCCATCACTCCAGTCTCTGCCTCTGTTGTCACACAGGTTTCCCCTGTGTCTCTGTATCTTCACATGGCCATCTTCCTTCTTTGTCTGTATAAGATTTCCTCTTCTCATAAAGACTGAACTTATATTGGATTAAGGCCTATTCTAATCCAGTACAACCTCATTTTAACTTGATTACATTTGTCAAGACCCTGTTTCCAAATAAGTTCACATCCACGGAGACTGGAAATTAGAAATTCAACATACCTTTGTGAGGGACACAATTCAACTTGAGTGTAGTAGGTTGGATACAACCTTTCCAAAAGGCAGTTTGGTAATATGCTTCAGAGTTCTGTTTTTAGGAATATACCTTAATGAGATCTTCAAACAAATTGAAAAAGTTATATAACCATTTTTTTGGTTTATAATCAAAGCACTACACAAAACCACAAAGCAGCACCTACAAGCTTCTTGTTCAACAACTGGGGACTATCAGTAAATTCAGTATAAATATCATGTACTCCTTTGGCTCTGTATTTATTGATATGGAAACAGTCTAGATGTCTTGCTAAGGGAAAAAATGTAGGTTGTAAAATGGTGTGATCCTACTTTTGTAAATTTGTACATTTTCCCATAAATGTGGAGCCTGAAAAGATTTTCAGCAAATTAACCAATTAAGAGAGAGAGTGGTGACTGGTGAGTGGAGTGAGGCAGAGAGAGAAGTCAGCCCACCTACTGGGACAGAACAGACTTTGGCTGGGAGATAGTTGCTGTGAACCAAACAAGAGCAAGGGAAGGACTGGGGCAAGACAAACCAACCCACAAAATCCCCACCGTGTACACATCCACCGCGGCTGATTTTATCGGGAAGACTTGATGTCAGGGTTCTATGATGGATAGTATCTCACGTCTAGCACTTAAAGTTAGTCTATCTCTGCTCTTTTTATAAAAATGGAGGAAAGGCCAAGGCAGAGAGCCGTTCAAAGACCTCCACACTCAGGGCAGATTGCTGAGCCTGCCCATAGCCAAACCGGAAGTGGCAGGGCCACTTACTGACTGTGAGATCTCGGGAGAGTCACGTCCTCTCTGGGCTTCTTTCCTCCTGTGTAAATGAGGATCACAGCATTTCAGGATGTTATTACAAGGGGGAAGTAGAGGAAGTATTTGGGAGCAAGTGCCAAATTGGAAAGTACTATTCATTCATTCTTAAACTGTGCAAGGCACAGTTCCAGCCTCTGAGGATTCACTGGAAAACATTATGAATTTATCTTCTGAAGGAAGAAAATTGATAACAAACTAATAGGTAAATGCAGGCTATGATGATGTACCATTGTATGTAGGAAAATGAATACAAATAATATATATATACACAAATAGGTGTTTCATATATGACATACCATGTAAATATAGAATACAGTGTAAAAATCAGGACTGTGAAGAAAAATTTAGCTAGCCAAGGGGGCCTAAGGGTTGCTGGTTTAGGTAGAGTGTTCAGAGAAGGCCTCTCTATAAGATGGCACTAGACTTACTGCTGGTAGAAAGGAGGGAGGAGCCTGTGGCTATCTAGGGGTAGAGGCTTCTAAGTAAAGGGAGCAAGTGCAGAGCCCTGCCTGTTCTCAGAAAAAGTCAATGTGGTTCCAATGATAGGTAAGGTCAGACAGGAAGATAGGCAGGCTGTGTAGGGACTCAGAAGCCATGCAAATGTCTTTGGATTTTACTTTGAATTAGAGGAAAAGTGTGGCAGGGTTTTGAGTAGAGAATTGACATGATCCAAAGTCTGATTAAAAAGATCACAGTTTTCTACATATGGTTGTGTAGGGAGGCAGAAATTAAAACAGGGGGAGCAATTAGGAGGCTAGGTGCAGGTCTGGGTGAGAGATATGGGTTTCCAAGCCTAGAAGATACTGGTGGAGAAAGTAAGGAGTGATGGGTTCAAATGGATATAGTACTATAAAGATAGAGTGGACAGGGATGGTGGGTGGACTCGGTGTATGTTTTAGAGAAAAAGATGATTCTGAAGGTTTTGCCCTAAGAAACTGCAAGAATGGAGCTGCTATCTGAGATGGGGCAGTAGGGGAGGAATGAGATTCAGTCTTGGACAACAGATGGCACCCAAATAATCAAAATATATGATTATTCTGATTGATTTCATCCTAACTGGGGAACTTTCAATACTAGAGTTGTTTTCCTCCTGATGTCACCTCCCCTGTCCTCAACCTCGCAGGAGCATCAATTACCATCACCTGTGATAGGATTAACACACCAAGGAAGGGACGGTAGGAGGAGGAAGCTCCCCGGTACTCCAGTTACAGACCCTGGCACCCACAGTGGAAGGTGAGCCTCTGCTCTGGGTAAACTTCATCATCACTGGCTGGTCCTGGCAAGAAGATAGCACAGTTTTCTTTACCAGCACCTCTATCATCACTAGAAACTGCTCCAAGGGACCAAGTGGACACAATTCTAGGGGGTAAAAGAGTTCCTGGGAGGCTTTGCTGTATGCTACCATGAACTGGAAAGGAAGAAGAACAAGTTCTGCCTTGGGAAGGTTAGAAGCATCTGATGTTAACAGGTAAGAAAATATCCTCTTTATTCCTTGATTTATTTTTAATCTAGTAGATTTTTCAAGAATTTTCTGAGCTGGAGTCCAGGCACAGTGCTGTTTCCTATACACATGGGTAGTATATGGTAACTATTTACATTGTCAATGAAGCAGGCTTTGCTCATCAGAAGATAATGAGAGGTTTTTCCCATTCATTGTGGAGCCTGACCACACTCCCCCTCAGCCTGGCACAGATGATCTGCAAGACAATGCACCTGGCTCTGTGTGTGTAACTGCCTGTTGCTAAGGAATTTCGTCCCTGTAATCAGAGCCTCTGCCTTGATAAATTATTCGCACTTTCAAAAAAAATCCTTGAATCTGAGTAAATCTTGAGACTATCATGAGAGCTCTCGATTAATGTAAAATTAAAGCTCTTTCAGAGCGCTAATTTAATAAAGGGAACACTTTCCAAAAAGCCGTAAGGACCTCCTGAACCATTTGAAGATACAGGCCCCACAGCTTAGAATATAGCTAATTAAGTTTATAAATGCCATTTCAAACATTTTGACTTCAGGGCATTTGATATGTCTGTTTCTATCTAATCTTTTTCTTGTCCTGACCACTAGGCATCTATGTTTTCTACTCACATTGCCCTATCACAATTCTTATCTTTTCCATGTCCACAGGAAAATAAGTTCTAGAGTGTTTCTAGCTCAGGCTTTTGGCCTCTCCTTATTTGCCAAGTGTTGATGAAATGCTGTAATTAAAAGCAGCCCATTTCTTATGAGGTGGCTAAGCTAAGGTACAGTGGACTCTTGACTTATGAATTAAATTCATTCCCAAGGGCCGGTTGTAACTCACGTTGGTCAATTGTCTTCAGAGTCTCTCTCCTGTATAATTTTAGGCCACACTTTCTTCCAGGCAGATCTCAGTGTTCTTGGAGAGGCGTTGGTCCAGGATTTCTCAACCCCATACTGGAAAAAGGATGTTGTAATGTTTCTTCCAGGACTCTTTAAGGGTTAAATTAGTATCTGAGACCATCTGGAAGCACAAGTGACTTGCATTAGGGTCATAATTCAAGACTTTGTTCATAAGTTAAAACGAAATTTCTGGTCGTAACCCAAGTTGTTCATATGTCAAGCTGGTTGTAACTCAAGAGCCCACTGCATTCTCTTAACTTGGGAAAAGAATTTGATTTTTGATGGTTGAAAAAATCAAACTGCAAATATAATGTTAAGTTAGTGTCAATATTGGAAAACAATGCACTTACAAGATTGGATAACTATTATTTACCCAAATAAGGTAAAAGGAACCTTAAATTATGAGTTAAATGTCACCTTCTGGTCTTGTTAAACCACTAGTACCACCTAACGTGCTCTTGGTTTTAAGTCAT
This sequence comes from Heterocephalus glaber, assembly GCF_000247695.1. The sequence continues at coordinate 7,181,256 of NW_004624776.1, read as the reverse complement.
AGAAGACTCACAAGGCCTAAACACTGAAAAAATTAATTACCATACTGCCATTTAAAGCCAGTGGTAGAGAGTCCTCCATAATAGGTTAATTCAATGTGATTCAAGTCAAATATTCTTTCTGCCCTCATTGTTTGGGCTGCTCAACCTTGCCCACCCCCCCAACATGATGAATTGAATCCCAGGCCTTCACAATGAGCTCTATCCTCAGCCCTCTTTTTATTTTTTATTTTGAGCCAAGTTCTGCTAAGTTGCTGAGCCTGGGCTTGAATTTGTTATCCACCTGTCTCAACCTCCCAAAATGCTGGGATTACAGATGTGTACCACCACACCTGGGCTGTTTGGGCCTTCGACCGCATATTTATCCTGGTTGCAAGAGCATGCCATCATCTCCACCTACAGGCAAAATCTGAGGCAGGAAAGGAGCACAGTTTTCTTATGTGTCTTGAACATAGGCCTTTCCCAAAAGCCATCCAGTAGAATTCTACTTACATCTAATTAGCCAATGTTGTGTCACGCGCTCATGTCTAACCCTAAACCAGTGAGAAAAGTGGATTATCACCATTGGCTATGATCCCTTGACCTCCCCCTGAGCTAGGGAGAATCTTTTCTTGTCAGGAAGGGCATGGCCCTCCAGCACCTATGCGAAAGCAGAGTTCTGTCAGTCAGGGGAAGATAAGAGGAATGGCTGCTGGGTAGAAAGGCATAGGCAAGCACCAGCATTTTCGCTATACATACATACTTTCGGCTCTGCCCTTTCTCTTTCTTAGTTCCTGTTGCTACTCCACTTCTTCTACCTGCCCTCTACATTTGGGGATTGCTTGGGACTCAGTGTATGCCCTCTTCTTTTCTCTCTGTGTACTTTCTGCTTAGAAAATCCCATCCGGCCCTCTGGTTTTTAAATGCTATTTCCATCCTGGCAACCTTCCAGATTGTTACCTTCAACCCTAACCTCTCCTCTCAATTCATATTTGGACACCTAACTTTGGACTTGACACCTCTGCCTTCATTACCAGAAACATCTCAATCATGATGGGTACAAAATAGAGCTTTGTACAGTCCCCCAAATCAGCAACTCCTTGGATGTTTCCATCTTAATAAGTAGCACCTTTGTCTGTCTAGTGGTCTAAGACAGATGCCTGGGAGTCAGTTTTGACTCTTACTTTCCATAAATACCTATGCCAACCATTTTTCTTTTGTTCAACACAGTATCTCATATGCTATTCTGAGGACCCGGCCCACAGTAGGTACTCAACGTTTCCTGAAATTTGAATGAATTACTCATATAGGTCATGTCTTAGCTGAAGAGTGAAAACATGGAGGTTGGAAAGAGCATAAGGGTAATACTGTGTGGCATTCTGATAATGGTGTTTATTCTGGGATGGATGGTCACAGTGCTTTCTGAGTGTTATAATGCCATTTGTCCTCCCATACTGAAACATATTCCCACCCATTCTTTGGCAAGACTTCTACAAACATGGAAGGAGTGCAATAGAATTTTGCAACATGCTCAGAGATGTTCATAGATGCCTCGGCCTCCAGAATGCTCCTCATGGCAATGCCAGGGAATGCCCAATATGAATTGAAACTGTAATGTATGAACAAGTTTCTTTAACTCACAGTTGGAATTTGAATCCAAGCAACATAGCACAGGCTCAGCAAGGCCCACCTTTTGGCTGCATCACCTCATGGTGTCCCAAGGAAGGGCAGGAGTGGCTGGAGGAGCAAGCAAGTGATTATATCTTGAACCAAGAGCAGAGAAAGGGCTAGGGCCAAGCTTATTCCTTTTATAAAAGTCCTCTCTGAAGAACTCAAATTGTCACATGTGAACTACATTACTCCCTCCAGTGACCTAACGATCTCCTAACCAGGTCCTACCTCTCAAATATTCCTTGGTACTTCCCATTACCTCCACCGTACAGACAAATCTTTAACCAGAGTGGACCCTTGGGGGACATAAGCCATCTTCAAACTATAGCACTGACTGCCATGGTATTGGAAAGATGGAGGATGATTCCAGCCAGCTCGTGTTGCTTAATAAGCACCTGCAAAGTCTTGATGGTGTACATCAATGAGCATTTCTTTTATCTGAGTTTGCAGCTTGGCTGGAATGGCTGGTCTAAGCTGGGCAATTCTTCAAGTTCTCAACCTGGCTGGGTTTGGTGGGGATGACTCCGCCCCACATGCATTCATTGGGTCCCAGATGAAAGAGCGGGAACTACTTGAGGAAGGCTCTTCTTATAATGACGAAAGTACAAGAGGGTAGCTCTTGTCCTTTTAAAATATAGGACCAGAAGTGGCACACTGCCACTCTTTCAAATTACTCCAAGCAAGCACAAGACCAAGCCCAAGGTCAAAGGCAAAACACAATGCCTTTTTGGGGAGGATCTACAGAGTTATGGAGAAATGAACATGGATACAGGAAGGGTAAGGACTGGGGCAATACTTAACCTTTTACTAGGCATGGAAAGAAGCAGAAAAGAAAGCCTGGGTTCATGTTAAACCAACTGCGTCCAGGGTGAACCTCCATTTCCCTCTCTTCCTGGATGATCCTCACTGTAATTCAAGGTACATCTTATAGTCTCTTTGGAGTAGATTATCCAAACCAGGTTCTATCTCTCCCAAATTCATTTGTTATTTATTCAGTAATGCTGGACTGCTTGCTCGGTGGGTGCCCTGGATGTTGATTTCTGTAGTATGGTTGTTATGGGAAACATTTCATTTCACATCTGCTGACACAATTTGCTGTCTCTTTCTAAAAAAAAAAAGAAAGAAAGAAAACAAGAGGGAAGCTCATACTCTGATGGCTGTAAAGGATAATGAGTAATTTATTCAGAGCTATATACAAATCAGACTATCGTCTTTCAGACAGAATCAATAATACAATTTTAAGCCCACACACATTTACAAATGCTAGCACTCCAGCACAGCTGGGTTGCCATGGGCAACTAGGGCATGCCAGCTTGTGATCTGAAACAGGCCGCTGCAGTCTTCCAGCCTCGTAAGTGCATTCTGCAGACAGAATTCCAGGGAGCCCAGGCATTTGCCTTGGCTCTGATCTGGCCACCACACAAGTGCACCCCTGTGGTGGTTTGGATTAGTTCTTGTCTGAACTGCTTAGCTTTATTTAAACCCGTATTTGCACAGGACTTCTTCACTATCCCTCCTGTCTGTGTTTCAGTAGGCTGGGAGATAGATGTACAGGGAAGCATGTGAAGGAGCTGTGGAGGAGAGCAGATGAAAAGAGCTCTACCATAGCCTCTGGTGCTCAGAGCAGAGGAAGGCACACCCAGGCCCACCAGAGGGCCCTGGCTGGTTGGTAACAGAAAGCTGAGCACAATGGATATTTCCAATAAGGACTGAAGGGGTGCTGGTTGCTAACATATGTTGATAAGCAAAGAAGAGCAAGACACAGGGAGGGATGAGGGGGAAGGAGAGAGAGCTCTGGGAGCAGGATCACAGGTGGGCAGGCCTCATTAAGAGAGCTGGGGGAGGGTTGGAGGCATAAGAATAAGCCACGGCGGTTCCATTTAAATAGGTCAATACTAATTTAAATGCATTGTCAAAGGAGCCTGAATCATGTTATTTCCTGGTGGAAAAGCCACTGAAAAACTTTTAATAATGAATGGGGACTGAGTGGAAAAGGGGGAGGGAGGAGAAGAAAGAATAAAATCATGACTAAACTGAGTTTGAGCAGCTGGTTCCATTTTCAGGTGAATAGGAAGAGAAAAGAACAAAAAGCACATCCAGGTCAAAGACTGGAAAGCTAGTTGAATGGTAAGGGAAGCAAGGGTGGAGTAGCATTCGACACTCTGAGATCAGGAGCCAGCCAGGCAGCCAATTGGAAAGATCCTGTGGCCAGGAAAACTGCCCTGGAGTTTTAGAAAGAGTGAGATCCTCACCCTTAAACCTCATGTTAATTTGAGCCCCAATGTCTCTGGCTCTGGGGTTCTCCCTTTGCTCTCATTTCTCTTGTTCTTAAAACCACTTGGTTCACATTTTCCAGTATCTGCTCCCAAGCTCTAATCCTCTTTCTTTTATGCTGTGTGCACAGTCTCCCCTAGAGTACTATCCTTGACCATTACCGTCAGATGGTCGATCCCTTGTGCACATGGACTTCACTAATGCTGACCTTTCTCAGTGAGAACAACGGAACCAAACATTTCCATTCAGCCTCTCCCAAGGTTCCATTCAGGGAGTAGACTCATCCCCCTCTGGGCAGTCCCTCACAACTCTTTTGAGTATTTTCTTGTTTTCTGGTGGATCTTTCCATCTGGGTGTCTCAAAAGGAGCTTTGATTCCATTATTGTAAACAGTACATCTTCTTTTGTTTATTGTTTTTCTGAGACCCTTTTCCCCTTTATGTCAGTTAGGACCCTGGAACCATGCTTCCTCTTCCCTAGTCTCCAGGCATGGAAACCTATTATTTCAACCCGCCCTTGTGGTTCAGACCTTGTTTTCATTCAGACAGTCTATGGATCTTTCCTGGGCTCCTGCTGATGATCTCTGTCCCTTCCAACGTTTCCATACTGCAGAAAGAATGGTCTTTGAAAAATGTCTTGCTGGGGTGGTTTTCATTTTCTTAAGGATGATATCCAACCTCCTCAGTACAACATATGCCGAGGATCTAATTCCCAGGAATTTGTTGATCTTATCTCTTTGCCCTCCCTGGCTTGCACCAGAACTTCTCCATGTGTAACCACTAGGAGCTCCATGAGTCCATCAAAATCCAGATTATTCTTGCCTCTGCACTGTTCTATTTACTCTGTCTCTTCTGGAAGTCACAGTCCCTTGTCTGCCCAGAAAACTAATACTTATCCTTCCAAGGGCTTCTCCAGAAAGCACCTCCCCACTGCAGAGTTAAGTTCTTTTTTGCTACGTTACTATATGATTGACTTGGGACTTAACACAGTGCTAAAATTACTGGCTCACCTATCTGGTCTCTGTTTTTTCTTCATCATCTCAGCATGTGACACAATATCTGGTATAGGCTATGCCCAAAATAAATGCTGGTCGAAGTAAGAGAATGAATGAAGAGTGAGTGAAGGCTCCCAGCAATGCTGTCACCAGGCCCACCCCTATTTAGGAAGGGTCAGCTTCCGCTGTGGAACAGTCTTACTTTGGAGTAAGCCACCCTTTGAGGACTAGCTGTAGGTTTGATGGGCAGATTCTGCTAAGCAAGATGGTAACATGGATACTAATAGCATTTGGAATGAGCTTAGAGGTTCCTTAACCCAACTTCTCATTTTAGGATCAGACTCAGAAGGCCAGGTAGCATGGCCATGGACACATGCTTGGATAATGAGGAAAGCCTAGAAACACAGGTCTGGCCCAGAGTTTATTGGTATTTCCTGTACTACCTTCTGCTTGCTGCAAATGGGAGACTCTAAAAAGAGTGGTTATTGAGTGAGTGGTTTTAAAGTGGGTGATTATTTTCTGGTTATGAAATAACTATTCATTATACAAAATTATAAATTATATAAGGTTACTATAGAAAATATAGATGAGACAAAGCAATAAAGAGAAGAAAATGGGAAGTATGTGTCAACTCTTCACCAGACAGACAATTAGGTCCTACATCTTGGCTGTTTGTATAGCAAAGAACAGGAATGCCTTTGAGGTAGCTCAAGCCCTTTGTGGTGGGATCACAGGTAGAGGAACAGGGAATTTCCTGGTGATCTTAAAACAGGCAACTATCTTGGGCTGGCCCTTAGCTTGTAGGGAGCAGTGGGTCTGAACTCAAAGGCTACCTAGAGATCCATGAACAAATAGATAAAAGTTGCTTCTCTGGAGTCCCAGTGCTCACAGAACTTGGCTCACGCATTGTGTCTGTTTGTTTCTGCTGCACCACCATCCTGTGAGCACTTTTCCAATGTGCTAGTTTAACCACCGAGACTCAGACTGGCTCAACCCATCTTTTCGATAGTCTTCAGGTTGGTGGACATCCTTTATATGTCACCTGGCCAGCTGTGGACAGGAGACTTACATGCATTTGGCCAGCCTCTCATAGCACAGAAAGAGGCAGTGCTGGCCTAAATAATTACACCAATCGTGATCATAACAATAAATGATGACAATAGCTGTGTTAGTTTTCTGTCCCTGTGCTGAAATGCCTGAGATAATCAACTTAAAAGGGTTTATTTTGGCTCATTCTTTCAGAGATTTTAGTCCATGGTTAGTTGGCTTTGTTGTTTTGGGGCCTATGGTGAGGTAACACATCATCTGAAGGAGAGCATGGTGGAGCAAAGCTACTGACCTCATGGCCAGGAAGCAAAGAGAAAGAGAAAGAGCTGAGGTCCCTCAAGGGTGCACCCCCCATGACCTAACTTCCTCCTATTAGGCTCCACCTCTGAAAGTTTCCACCACCTTCCAATAATGTCACAGGGTGGAGACCAGGGCTTTAATACATTGCTTTGGGGACATTTCAGATCAAAACAATAGCTGACATTTGTGGAGCACCTACTATGTGTCTTCTACTGTTCTAAATACCAGACACACATAACATTTACTCACTCAGCAAGTAACCCTGCACCCTGTAATGATCACAACTTCACAGTGGGGGAAATTAAATATTGTCAGCCATACAGCATTTTCTCTATACTCTATTGTCCAGGAAAATAGAGGGGTGCATTTATAATGTTTCCGTTTCAAATGGAATCTCTCAGGCTCTTTCCTGCAAAGGCCCATTACTCTAATTTTAGTTTCCCAAAGTGCTCCATTTAAGTGTTCTATGATCTCAAATCGTCCCTCCCTCTTGTCATACCCCTACCTGTCCAAATCCTACCCTATTCAGTGGACTTCCTGCTCTCCTTCCTTCCCTTCACCTCACTGAAGAAAAGCCCAGTTTGGCTTGTTGGTGTGTAGGGCCTGCCATTAGTAAAAAGATAAATGCTATACTCTTATTCAACCAATGAAGTAAAATTTCAGAGCACTAAGGATAAGAAAGTCTTCAAAGGGCCTCATGGGTTCTGTAGCATCTCTTCTTTCCTGCAGGGTCCAAGCAACACCCAGGCTCTAACACGATGTATCAAGCCTTCTTCCTAAGGGAGCACTCCTCTTGATCACTCAATAATCCTGAGCCTTGAAGACAGCCATCCTCCTCTGTGATTTGGAAAGAAAGATCACAATCTAGTTTATCGCTGCCAGCTGTGCCCCTAAAGGGATAATTGGCCTACCTCTTGTTTCTTTTTCCCAGAGCCAAAATTTGGGGCAAAATGAAAAGAGATTGCAAAGTTTTTCTGCCTTACTTGTTAACCAAAGAGATAACTTTCTTCCTAAAGTGTGTATTTCCAAAAGATGCAGCAAGCAAGATCTCTAAAATTGAGAAAGTCAAGTAAGGGACTAGCAGGTATTACTCTAAGTACAGATACAAAAGAGCTCAGTGCCTAAGAAAAGAAGTCTGAAATCTATTATTGCCTCTGTTTGCTTGAGATTGAAACACTAACAGAAAAGGCAGTAAACACAGGCACCTTTAGGGATTTTTCTGAGCAGGCCCTGTAACACTGTTGTAAAATTAACAGTAATTAGAATTATTGCTTTAACATCTTGTCATTTATAGCTAATTACCAAGTACTACAATAAAAATTATCGTGAAGTACATGTCAGATTCACTTTGTTGTAAACTTGATTTAATTACAGTCCTTCATTTTCACGGAGTTTGCCTTAATATTTTATGCTTCCTCATTACATTGTCTGTTGAGAACTGAAAATACTTATGGGGGTTGGTATTGGGGTCCATTTCTTTTCTTGTTTTTTTCTTCTTATAGCAAGGTGGGAAGTGCTCAGTTTTATGTTTTCTGTAGTGGTCAGTTGAGTCAGAGATCCCATCCCTATACCCTAAAAGTCCTTTCTGCCTTTTGAAGCCACCTCTGAAACTGTGGCTATCTGGGTTGCTCAGAGAGAATTGCATGTGGGTTGGGGTGAGTCCCTAGGTCCTTCCAGAGAATCTTAATGGGATTGTGCCTGTGTACAGCATCCTGAACCCAGCAGCAACCCTGAGAAACCTGGTGATTATTCGAGCTCACACTTGCCCTGCTGGGCATCAGCCTTCGTTAGATCAAAGGCTGTGTAACGAGGAACCCCCAGCCTGGCTGCTGCGGGCCTCCCTCACGCGCCAGAGGATGCGCAGCCACTCAGTGGGCATAGAGGACCTGGCAGCAGGGAGGACGCCACCGCACCACACAGACCTTGCACAGAGCCTGAGCCCAGGAAAGGTAAGTGGGCCTCAAGCAGGTGGCCAGGGCAGTCTGACAGGCAGGGCCCTAGGATTGGGCTACAGTCCTCAAACAGGACCAGATCAGCCATCGCCAATGACTCAGTGAAAAGCTGGGGTCCCTATTACATGTGTGGTGGCCTCCTTTCTGTCAGGTCTCACCTCCCTTCAGGTATGCTCTGTAACCATCCCTCACCCACTGCCACACCTTTCAGAGCTTCTCTACAGACCACCCGGCATCTACATGCTTTTCTTTCCTTCTCATGTCCAGCAACATCTCCTTTTCAATTTCTAATTCCTTTCTGGTTCCATTCTTTTCTTTCTCTGTGACAGTTAGTTACCTCTGGATAAACCAGAGTCATGCTAATATGTTATGGGTACAAATAAATTTCAATGATCCATGTCACTTGGCTTCAAGTTAGCAAACATTTATGGAGCAATACCATGAACTGAGCCCCAGAGAAAAGGCAAATTTAACAAACTCTAGCCCCTACAAACTTTAGGCAGCTACTCTGGTTTTTCCTCTAAGAAGAGGTTTTTAGGTGGTACCATGGTGAAATTTTTTTTTTAAAAAAATAGTGTGTTTATGTTCATGTGTGCTAGGAATATAACATGCACTTCAAATCCATGATTTCATGATTACTCTTGTTTATAATGAGGCTGAAGGAGGTAGGATGTAAAATAAGCAAGGCTATTTAAAGAAAAATACTAAGTCAATAATAGAAAATGGCAAAACCTGTGTGGATTAGACTTGTGGCTAATATTTAGGAAGCAAGAATTCAGTAGGAGAGTGTTATAGTTTAAATATGAAATGTGAACCAAAGATTCATGTACTAAGGGCACTAACCCTCTGATGAGTTCATAGCTAACCTAACAGGGCTATTGGAGGTGAGGTCTGATTGGAAGAAGTAGGTCATTGGGGGCGTGCCTTCGCAGAGTATATCTCTTTTCTCTCTGCTTCCTTGCTGCTATGAACTAAGTAGCTTTCCTCTGGCATGCCCTTCCATCATGATGTTTCTAAAATGAAGCCAACTACCATGGACCAAAACCCCTGAAACTGTGAGCCAAAGTAAACCTTTCATCCATTGTGTATTTTGTCCCAGAAATGGAAAAGCTGACTAATACAGAGAGAAAGACATGTATCCAAAAGATACCTCTTCCTAATATAAGGAGAGAGAAATTACTTCTGACTTGGGGGAAAAGAAAAGCTTCACAGATAAGGTGGCACTTGAAATGGGCCTTAAAGGATGGATAAGAATTATTCCCTACTTGGAAGAAACAGCACAAACCAAGGCACACAACTTATGGAAATACATGGGGCCTGAGAAACAGGAATAGGACTTCTACCGACCAATGAGGGTGGTAAAAATTGGGTTGTGTTCTTTTTGCCTTGGTGACCTATGTGGGTAATATTTCAAAATGGTCTTTATTATGGCAGGGATCTTTATATTGTGAATGTCATGGTTGTATCTAGATGTCCCCCCAAAGCCTCATGTGGTCATAGGTGGGGCTTTTTGGAGATGGCTGAATCTAGCATGTGTGATACTAGGATTAGGAGTGTGATGATGCTGGGATTAAGGGTGTGATACATTGTGTAATTACTAAATTAGTCCACTGATTGGTTTAGCATAATCTAGGTATGTATAATGGGAAGGCCTATCCTGGGTATGGGTAGCACCACCCAAAAGTTGGTAATGTGGAAGGGATAAAAGGGAGAAGCAGGGTGCTGCTGCCACCCTTACTTGCTGTTTCTGTTGATTTGCTGCTGCTGCTGCTCGCTGCCTTCTGCCCACTCTACCATGCCATGGACTGTTTCTCCTCTGTGATGCCCCTCTGCCCTGCCACCCTACTTTAGAACCAACCATGGACTGAAACCTCTACAAACTGTGAGCTAAATAAACCTTTCCTCCTTTAACTTGTAAGTGTCAGGTATTTTGTCTCAGCAATGAGACAAATAACCAAGATAGAGAACAAGATTCATGGTCAGGAAATGGATTTACTAAGATATTAATGGTATCCAAAATAATTTCAGACAACAGATAATGTTAGAGTGCCTGGTCTAACTCAAGTATAGGAAGTGGATTGTGAATCTTTTGTTTTGTGAGTATTGAATCATGATAGGCAGTCAAGAAGGTCTAACTTTGTTGCCTCCATGTGATGAGACTCACAGCCATGGTGAAACTTTATAGGAATGAGAATCTGTTTCTGGTCATCTCTTGAGTCAGTGCATAGAGCTGTCATCCATGTAGGTTCTACACCAACTTTCCCACCACCCATCAAACCTTTCAATTGTCTTCTGGGCTGAAGAGAGGAAGTTTTGGTAACCATCAGAGTATGGCAAGACACATTTCATGGTTGAGTCTCAGTTTTTTGCAGCCAGCCTGGGTTTTTGTTTTAAATCAGCTTTTTTGAAGTTTAATAGATATATAGTAAACTGCAAGTATTTAACATAAACAATCTGATGAATGTAGGCATATTCTTATGCCTATGAAACCATTGCCACAATCAGGAAAATAGGCATATCCATTTTCTCTAAAAGTTTCCTCATGTCCCTGTTTTCTGTGTGTAGTAAGCATATGAGACCCACCTTATTGACAAAATTTTAAGTGCACAATACAGTACTATTGATGCTAGGTGCTATACTTCTTTACACAGCAGATCTCTAAAACTAATTCATTTTGCACAACTGAAACTTTATGGAGAATCGTCAAAGAATTAAAAACAGATCTACCATATGATCCAGCAATTCTACCCCTGAGTGTATACCCAAAAGAATCAAAGTCGGGATCTCAGAGAGATATCTACACATCTATGTTTATATCACCATTATTCAGCATAGCTAAGATATAGAAATAACCCAGGATGGATTTTAAGCCTTTGCTAATTGGATTAACAACTGCCATTCTCCCAGCCCTATTGCTTGTGACTGACTGGCTTTGGTAGGTGTATCTGAGGCCTAGAGCCCCTTGTTGCCATCTCAGAATGGTAACATGATCAAAAATTTCCCCCATGAGGCATGTATGAGATGGTACAGAGTCTGAGCTGTGCAGGAGGATGTGGGATGATACCACTTCAAAGAAAAAGTGATGGCCTAAAAGTGGTACATATTTAAATTAGCCACAGGGAAATAGGCATACAGTATCTATTTTTAATTTGTGTTAGAACATAAAAGAGCCAGGGTTGCTCATAGAGCAGAATATTGTCTTTGAATGTAGGAGATGAAGACATCCTCAGCTTTACCACTCACTTCTTTCCTGACAGACAGTGGGTAAAAGCCCAGGGAAGGGAGCAGGCAGCAGGATGTGTGAGCTGCTGTGAGTTTATCACTAGTTCAGTTCACCCGTGTCTTCAGATCCCTTTCATCTCTGAAGATTCTAAACTTGTTGCCCGCACCATTCTGGGTCAGCTCCTTCATGAAGTATGCACTCTCCCTCAAGAGCTGCTCCCAGGAAAAGTTATAGAGGTTTCTTTCTCACTCTAGTGTGACAGGCTGACAATAGCTTACATTTACCTTTGCAGACACTCTTGCATTTCAGAGAGGCTGAGTACCTCAGTGCATAGGGAAGCAGCTGCAGCTGGGCCCTCTGGTACAGTCTGTGGACAACATCTGTAAGCAGGAAACCATTAAAGCAATACATACAGTAACTGGCTATGGCTCTGTCTTAGCCTGCCTTGTACTGCTGTATGAAAATTACTTTACCCTGGATAATCTATAAAGAAAAGGGGTTCATTCAGCTTACAATTCTGGTGGCCGGAAACCCAGACACCATATCCCAGGTGTCTGTTGGCTACATCATCACATGGCAGTGAAAGAGAAAGGGAACCAGCCACCTATAAAAGAGGCTGAGCAATGTGAGGCAGCCTTATTTTATAATAACATGCCATCTCCGGAACTAGTCCAATCCCAAGACCCAGCGCACTCCTGCAAAACAGCAGTAGTCGATTAAAGAGATTGGTGTTCCTATGACCCACTTGGCCCTGTCCTTTAAAGGTTCCACCTCCTGGTGCTGCCACGTGGGGACCAGGTTCCTAGCACATGAACCTATGGGGGACAGATTATATGCAAATCATAGCATCCACCTATGTAGGCAGTCAGATTTGGTTGATGATACTTAAATTTTTCAAAGCTTAAAGATGTTTAAAAGTGTATCCCTTAGAGATAAGCTAAACTTGGAAGCATACAGCCATTTCAGTTCCGTTTAACAGGTGTTTTTTGAGGATCTACTGCATGCCAGTCCCTGCGTCTGAAAGACAGCCAGTCATGAATACTGTGTAATACCTGCCCTTCTTCTCAACTTCTCATTATTGATCTGGGAAGACTTGGGGCATTGTTGCTTCTAAGTGCAGGTCTGACACTGAGTGAAGGCAGATGGCCACTGTAGGCAGCATTGCAAAGGATGCTTGTATTTTCAGAACTATGAATAGTGACTCATCAAGCAATCCTTAAAGAGTATAGTCATTGTCATTTCCCTAAAGTCTTGGAGGAAGGTGAGATCCAGGAGGCAGGAATTAAAGAAGCAAACCAAAGAAGTTTGTAGCTGTAAGCTTCTCCTGATTCAATTGAAATCAACAAGGTCTTATGACAGAGAATGCTGTGATTTTCAAACTGCAAGTACTGGCCCACTTAGTGGGTCATGAAATCAGTCCAGTAGATAAGAAGCCCAGTATTGGGAGAGAAAAAGGAAATGATAGAGAGGGATAGAATAGAACAGAATAAAAATAGCAGAATATATTGCACATATTAAAGGTAAATAGTATTTCACAAATGATTGCAAGTATATGCATATATATAAATATATAGCATACACGTGTACATTTATGTTTAACAGGTTCTTCCTGAGGACTGTGATATAAAAGAAAGTTTGAAAATCATGATTTACAGTACATACCATTGGAAGAGATGATATTTCAGTGTGCCTGTGATAGAACCAACTAGTATCTTTGAGTTAATAGTGTATCAGTTATCTATTGTCACAGTATTGAAGTGTAACCACTGCAAAACCTCAATGGCATGTGACAGTAAGCATCAGTTTCTCATATGCCTGAGAGTCAGCCTGAGAGCTCTATTTGTATGGTTGGCTCCTGAATCTGAAACCAGTAGGCTACTGGCCGATCTGAGATTAACTTGGCTAGAATGTCTAAGGTAATTTGGCCTGCTGTGTGTGTCTGTCATCTTCTAGTGGACTAGCCTGGGCATGTTCTCAGGGCAATGGCATGAACAAAAAGGCATGCCCAATTCTGCCCATGCTGTGTAAGTCTCAGTTTTCATCATATTTTCTAATTTTTAATCATATTTTCTAATTTTCCAAAGTTACACAGCTAAGCCCAGAGTCAGAGTGAGAAGGTGCTGAAAATTACATGGCAAAGAGTGTGGACCATTTGTTCAGTTTACCACAACGAACAATAAGATTTTGATCAATCTTGTCCCCAGACTATCGGGCTTCTCTTCTCAGATCTTGGTTTCAACATGTAACTCCAGAAAGTGTGGCTAAATTTTAGCCTAACAAGGGGAAGAGTTACAGGTGGCAGACAGGAGGTACTGAACTATATCCCCAACCTTTTTAAAAATTTTTTGGATCTTGTTAAGTTGTCCAAGCTAGGCTCAAATTTGTCATCCTCCTGCCTGAGCCTCTCAGAGGGCCATTATGCTTGAATTAAAGACTTTTTTAAAAAAAATTTTGAGACAGGGTCTCACTATGTAGTTCAGACTGGCATTGAATTCACTATGTAGCCCAGGCTGGCCTCGAACTCATGTTGATCCTCTTGCCTCAGTCTCCCAAGTGCTAGGATTACAGGCATGTACCACCTCACCCAGCTCTACAAAGACTTTTTTTAAGCCTAAATTTATTTTGCTCTTGAAAGTTGGTGTAATTTTCAAGACCCTTTTTCACTCTTCTTCTCTTGGTGATATGATGATCTTCTGTTTTGTTTTTGTTTTTACACAAGTGTTTTCACAGTTGCTGTGACAAAATACCTAAGATAATCAATTTTAAAAGAGGAAAATTTTATTTTAGCTCACAGTTTCATAAGTTTCGGTGCATGATCCATTGACACAGTTGTTTCAGGCCTGTGGCAACACAGTACATCATCACAGCAGGAGCATGTAGTATAAGAGATCTGTTTGGAAAGCAAAGAGGAGAAAGGAAGGAGCCAGGGTCACAATATCCACTTCGAGGATATCCACATCTTCCATTGTCCCCAGTGACCTAACATCCTCCCACTAGGCCCCTCCTCTTAAAAGTTCCACAACCTTCCAGTACCACCACTAGCTGAAAACCAGACCTTTAACACATAGACCATTAGGGGGCATTTCAAATCCAAATTGTAGCAATGATGTAGGTTCATTGAAGAATTCTCTGTAGCTACCCTCTTTTCCTCTTCATCAGAAACTTGCCACGAACTCCTTCAAATTTCAGTCCAGACAACCACCCCAGACTTTCTGGAGTTACTCTCTGTTTTAGAATCTTACGACAACTAGATCCTATTTTTTTTCAGAAGCTATAGAGATAGCCACTCAAGAAATAGATTTTCAAAGGGATACTTTATTTGATTAATTAATCAATTCCCTTGTCCAGGACGAGAAATTATTTGTAAACCACCCTGACAAAGGAGACTTACAGTGAGAAGAGATGTTGGATTGTAACAATAAGAAAGCTAATTTGCAATGAAAATGAGAACCAGCAGGCAAATGAACCCTTATGGGAAAGCCACTCTAATCATGAAGCCCCTTGCTTTGGGGAGACTGCAATGTAAGGACAAGCAGAATCATAGTTCCATACAGCGTATTAGGGAATCATCCAGGTAGTTCTCTACGAAATTGCATTTGAAGGAAACAAAATGCAACATTTGGCAATAGATAATATCTTTAAAAATTGAATCCACAATTGCAGACTGAATTATTTATGATTGTCACCCTATAGCTATGATTGTTTGGGTATAAAATAGTCAGACTTTTCCCTCTGTTTTTATTTGTAAGAAAACAAGTCATTCAAGCTTTTTAGTGATACAATGTGACTTGCTGTGGATGGTGGTTAGGAATTTTCAAGTCCTGCCAAGCACAGGAGTACCCAGAAGGGACATATGTTTTCTCTGCCTTGTGTTCCAAATTTGCCTTTAAAACATGCAGTTATGTGAAGGCCTGATTTATATTTTCAAGGAAAAGCACAATAATGGCCCTGTTTTGTAGCTGGCTGTGTTTCTCCAAAATGTATTTATATTGCTGCCTTTTCAAAAGAAGTTGGCTAATATTATTGGATTTCCATTTTCTGCCATGACATATGAAAATTTGATGAGGTCTGTGAAATTTAAGACTTGTTTCCTTAAGTGTGATAGAACCTTAGTTAATATAGCTTTAGACTTCAGTCGCACAAATCTGTAGTTACCTTTAAACTTTTTCCTTATTGTTGGGGAGGGTGAGAAAAGGGGAGGCAGGAAGTGTGTATATGTAGCCAGGAGACAGGAATGAGCAGAAAGACAGGGACAAAGTACAAACCTCACACGGCACCAGGCAGCTATGTATCTCCAAGCAGTCCAGGATGAGGTGAAATATTTGCTGGGGTTTGTTCTTGGAAGAAGTTGTGAAGGCAAGAAGTGAGGCTTTTTGGTCACATTTTATGCTTAAATGAAAATTATTGCAAAGCCTTTTATCAATTATATACTCACAGTGGCTTTGGATTTCCTGCCGTTCCTTGTTGTTATTCATGATGGCATCTCTCTACCCTCTCGGCAGCATTTACCATAAATTTGTTGAAGGAAAGGGAAATTAGGCTCTTTCTGGATTGGGGAGCCCCCTCCTGGGAGACAGGGCATTTCATTGTTGTCTTTGTTAATTGTTCTTTGTTCAGAAGACAGAGAAAGGTGGCAGGCCAGTTCCACAAAACGAGGTAGTTAGTGGCCAAGTAATTATTACAAGACCGAATTTCAGATAATAGTAAAGCTGAAAATGCGGAGGAATGGAAAAACTGGAAATAAAGTCTTTGTACATAGGGAAGGGTGGAGGGGGTGAAGGGAGGGCTAGGAATGGGGAAAAAATAAGAACCAAGATGCATCATGTAAAGGTACAATTCCCAATGGGAACTGTAAGCGTGTTGTATACCTGCAATGTACCAATGAAAGAATTTAAGTAATAAAAAGAAGAAAATATTAAAGCTTAGGGGAAAAGACATTTGGGGATGGTAGAATGATGAAAGTTTATGGTAGGGACAATATACAAGCAGTATTTTGCTTTTTGTTGGGGGGGGGTGTGCTTTTCTTTCTTTCTTTCTTTTTTTTGTTGTTGTTTTTTGAGACAGGGCCTCACTGTATTGCTTAGGCTGGCCTCGAATTCCTGGGCTTAAGCAATCCTTCTGCCTCAGCCTCTGGAGAAGCTGAAACTACAGGCATGCACAAGTGTGCCCAGCCAAAGCATTATGTTTTGATTGCTTTGTGCAAATCTATAGTCACTTAGTTTAGTAATAAACATGCTTTATGTAACTTATGGACTGATAAGTATTTATATTTTATATTTAGAATACATACTATGTGAAAAATCAAGACAGTAGGTGTCTTTCTTATAGCTTTCCAATTGTAAGAGAAATAATTTTCAAATCCTTAAAAGCTTGTTGAACCTCCTGGGATTTATATCCAGAGTCTAGGAGGAGAAGTCACTTGCATTCTCCTGGAGGCCTTGCCTTCTGAACAAGCTCGGGTCCAGATATAGACACAGGTATAGATCGATATGGATAAAGGTGATATAGATTTCTATGTTTTGTGAGTCTGGTAAACTTGCTTCTGCTTTTGTTTGTTCTGGAGAAGGTTTGGTCAAGGAAAATTCCAAATCTGTTCTCTGGTGATGTCAAGTAGCCCCTCAGTTTAATGGAACCATTTTTGCCTGCATTTAAATACTGTTGAGATTTTTCCTCCAGTCATCTTGAAACAGCTCCTGAGTTCAGGTCTTGCCAGAAGATATCTACAGGGATTTTTCAGAATAAGCTTCAGGCTGAGTGTTTCTCCATTCCAAAATCAGGTTTCTAATTCTGTTCCTCCATGAAAACAAATCAAAAGTAGTCGTAAGATCATTCAAAGTAGAATTTGAAAGGTAGAATTTTCATTTTAGAAAACAGTGGATGTCCCAATAGCTACAGAGTCTGTCTGAGTTTTATGTACTTTGAAGGCTGGTTCACAACACCTTTCAGAAGATGACCTTCTCAGGGAAAAGCCAATTTTCCCCTCTATCTTCTTCAATCCTAGTGGAATAGTGTAAGAACATCAGAGTTCAACTTGGCTGTACCTGCTAGTAACAGTTTATTCATTCTAAACCAGGAGTTTGGGGGGTTTCATTGATACAAGCCAAATGCTTGACATAGTAGCTAATAGACTGATACTGAGGAGGAGATTTCTCCTGGTGGTCTATTTATTTAATGAAAGACAGCTGACTAAAAGAGAATCATTTTTCCTAACATTAAGAGTAGCAAGAGCTTCCAGCCATAACTTCAGAAAATGTATCCCAGAAAAAGAGGTGGCAGATCAGTTCCCCAAGTTTCTTCTTGGTTCAGCCCAGGAGAGAAGGGATGAGGACAGAGGAAGCTCTAATGCACAGGACCCCCGGACAAGGGTCTTGCCTCTGGCGAGAGTCTTTGGAATATGATGTACAAAATATTTTTTTCATTAAATTTATTGGTACATTTTAAGTATAAAGTACAGTTACATTCATCATTGGGATCTTGTACCTTCACAAGATGTATCTTAGTGCTTATTTTTTCCCCATTTCCCTGCCCTCCCTTTACTCCCTCCACCCTTCCCTATTTACAGGAAAATGTTTCCATTTTTCCTTTTCTCATATTTTTTTCTTTTCCCTTCTTTCCTTTTCCTTACCCTTCCCATTTCCCCAACTCCTTCAGACCTTTTCTTCCTATTTCACATATCAATTATATCATTTGAACCTTATTTATACTTTTAGTTTTTCATACCAGAGAAACTATTCAGTATTTACACATGTGAAAAAGGTGAAGTCACAACAGATCCGGAAGAAATCCAGAGGGTCATCAATACCTACTTTGAGAACCTATACACCAATAAGATGGAAAACACAGAAGAAATGGGCAGATTCCTAGATACATATGAATTATCAAAGTTTATCAAGAAGATATGAAAAGTCTAAACACCCCAATTATAATCAGTGAAATTGAAAATGTAATTAAAACTTTACCAACAAAGAAAAGCCCAGGTCCTGATGGCTTCACTGCTGAATTCTACAAGACATTTAGAGAAGACCTAGTGCCATTACTCTTTAAACTTCAATGAAATTGAAAGGGATGTGCAAAACATTTTCAGTCTTCCTTTTCTCATTTCGGTTCAGTTGCTGATTTTTTTTTACTTTCTTTTTGCTCTGTCAAGCAACTATTTATCCTTCCTCTCTTACCTGTCACTCTGTCTCCACCTCCTCTTTCCATCCCAGGCCAGCCAACCCTACCACAGAATTGGAGGCTGGGGAGTCAACTGGAGTAGATACCTAGAACAATGAGAGTTAAAATAATCTAAGAGTTACTTGGATGCTCAATTATCTCACTGGTCTTATAAAAATGGAAATTATGGGTTTCTAAAAATTAAATTTTAGAACATTACTGTTGGTATTGTATCATTGTAATTTATTTTCTTTTCGTCTTCATGAGATTGAACATCAAGTGACCCTGGAAGAACTACAAAATTTAAACGCACTATTTCAGGTAGGAATTGGCCATATAAACTTTTAAAATATTCATCTGGATAATTTGATTCTCTTTTAGTATTTGGGGGGTTTTTTTAGTATAAAGTACAATCCTTTTAATTTCTATAAAATAGCAATGAAGAATAAATTTTTGACTGTCGTTTCTTAATGGAATTAGAAACAAATGGTGAATGCATCAGAGAAATGAACAAAAGATATGTTAGAAGTTGACAGAGTTTAGGTAAGTCTAATTAGACATTCAATTATTTAGACTCTTGTTCTTAGGTTAAACAAAATACCGTTACATGTTTCTACCTAATTATACTCCCCCTCATCCTCGTTCCCGTCCTCCTCCTCCTCCTCTTCCGCTTGTTCCTCCTCCTTCTTCTCCTTCTTCCTCTTTGTTCTTTTTTCCTCTTTTAGGAGCATGAAAAGAGAGGAACACGACTGCTGGATATGGAAACATTCAAAAGCATAATGAAGCAGAGTATGAGGTCCCAGAATAAAGTAAGTGGGTTTTATAAATGTTAGATCACTGAAACCACAGTTAAAGCTTTAACCATGTGATGAGTTAGGTTTGATGATTTACCTATAAGATCACTCCTCTCTAAGCTGTGATTTCTAAGACTTATCTGATGTACTGAAGAGTTTATGTCTTAGTTAGTATTTTCATGGCTGAAACAAAATACCTGACACCCAAAGTTAAATGAGAAAAGGTTTATTTTGGCTCACATTTTTCAAGATTTCAGTCCATAATTGGCTGGCTCCAAGGCAAGGTGGTTTGGCAGAGGAGAAGCAGTCCATGAATGGCAGAGAGTAGCAGAAAGCAGCCCTTTCCCTTTTTTCCTATCCAGGCTACAAGCTTTTTGGATGGTGCCACCCACACCCAGGTTGGGGCTTCCACTACCCACACCTAGAACTATGGTATACAATTAGTGGACTAACCCAGTACCACATACCCTTAATCCTAGTATCACACCCTTAATCCACATTCACACACTCTAGATCCAGTCACCTATGAAAAATCCCACCTATGAGTACATGAAGCTTTGGGGAAACATCCAGATATAAGCCATAACAGTTTATATGGGAAGATATTTAAAAATTACCTATATACTAGACCAACAAGATTTTTGGAGACTTTTCTTAAAAGAAGGGAAAAGACTCTTAATAGATCACTGGTAGTTTGTATATGGATTTTTTTTCCAGTTTGGCATTTCACCCATCCCCTCAGTCTACTGGAATTAACATTTTAAACATTTTTCTCTGCCATATTATTTAGCCTAGAATATGAAATATTAATAAGATCTTGCTCATATCGTAAGATAAAATACATATTATAGAGGGACAAGGTATTTAAGCTTTATTTGTCAATGTTTCAATTATGTCTTATTATGGAAAAATATTCAAGGTACAGTTCTATGATCCTGTCCCCAATGTTTGAACAAAAACATAACCTTGTCAAACTGTAGATTGATGAAGTCATCAGCTGCTTCTTCCAAGTGCAAAGTTCCTGGATCTGATGGCTATAGTGGAAGTTTAGATGTGTTTAGAGTTTCACTTACTGTGGGAAGGGAATATCACAACACACCCGTTTTTAGAAAGTCTCCCTGCCCATCTATTTTGTCTTCCATAACCAAGTACCATGGGCTGGGTGGCTTCTACATAAGAGACTCATTTCTCAATGTTCTGAAGGCTGGAAGTCCTTCAGATCAAGCCACTAGCAGATTTGCTATCTAGAGCCCCTTCCTGACTCACGGAGACTTCTTTCTGTGTCCTCACCTGGTGGAGGACGTGAGGAGTCCCTCTGGGGCCTCTTTTATAAGGGTCTTAATTCTATTCATAAGGGTTGCACCTTCATGAAGTATATGCCCCACCTTCTAAAACGTCATTTTGGGAGTTAGGATTTCAACAGAGAAATTTTTGAGGAAAAGAAACCTTCAGATCATAGCACCTCTATTTGTATAAAGTGAAATAAAGAATTTTTATTGGAGAGAAGAATGTTTTAAATGGACAGAATTTTTAGGTGTTTTCACAGTATCCCAGATCTCTTAAACCAAAGCAGTCTATTGACCTGTAGTTTTAGAATGCTTGGTGCCTAGCCGTGGACTCATTACTTTAGTCTCTCATTCATTCATTCATTCATTCAATATCTACTGGGACGGGCTTTGTCTTGGCCCCTGTGATATACAGCCAATCAGGACGTGCTCTCTGTGCGAGGGAGTGCAAAGATGTGATCACACCACACACATGTGCTATGGGAGTGTCTGACCAGACCAGGCAGTCAGGAAGGCCTCCAGCAGGGTCACCCATACACTGAGCATTGTGGAATGTAGATACTTACACCATGAAGGATAGAAAGGGAGGTGAGGCAGGGGGAACAGCATTTTCAGAAGCCCACAGGCAAGAGCCAGTATGATGCCTTTTATAAACATTGAGGGAAAATGTGCAAGTCACACTGATGAGGGACCAGGGCAGACATCGTATTATCATTTGTATTTAGCAATTTACCCTGTACATCACTGAGGAGCCACTAAAGTATTTCTTTTGTTACTTACTTAACAAAGGCTTGTTGGTTTCTGACTGCTCACACCGTCCTAGGATCTTTATATATTTTATTCCATCAGCCTCCAGAATAGCAGAATAGCTCTGTGCAGAAAGCATCTTATTTCTATTTTGTAATTGAAAAGACACAAGTTTAGACACTTTGAGTAACTTTCCCAAAGCTCATTGGCTACTAAAGAATAGATTTGGGATTCAAACTCCAGTGTTACATAAATCATTATCTTAGTTAGGATTGGATTTCACTGCACTGACAAAAGACCTTCAATCGCCAAAGCCTGAGTGAGATTAAAAGCTTTTTCTGCTCTTGTAAAAAGTCAAGGGTCAAGTGGCTTCATGAAATTGTTGAGGCCAGAATCCTCCTCAGCCACTGTGCTAACCTTGGCATGTGGATTCCTCCTGATGGCACAGATGTCTGCTTAGTCTTTAGCCAACATGTTCTCATTGCAGCCAGCAGAAAGAAGGGAGTGGCTAGAACAGATTCACCTCTTCCTTTTAAGGACAGCTCCCAGAAGCTGCCCATGACACTTGCATTTTCAACTCTTTAGGGAAATATTAATCATGTGTCATATCTAGCTGCAAAGGAGGCAGCTAGATGATCTGCTGTGGTCTTTGTTCTGGGGGAACATGACTCAGTTAAAACGTGGGTGTTTTATTCGTAAAGAATGATTAAGGGAAATAATTAATATCATGTCCTTTCCTCTGCTCCAGGGTTTTGTACTCTAGTCCTGCTAGAACACAAGAATCTTCTTTGCTTTTTCCATGAAATGCTGACTTAATCATGGCTTCACTAGGCAGCGAATGCCACAAAAACATCTTTCATCTCTGAAGCCTCCTCATCTGCCACAGTGCTGTATTGGCATAGCCTTGGTGCCAATCTGTGTTTCTCTAGTGAGTCATTTGATGGTGGAGACAGTAGTTCTTCCGTGGCCCATAAAATCATGCCCATTCATGCAGAAGCACATGCTGTTTCTCTACTCTAGGCTGCTAGAGGAAGCTGGGTCTCTGGCACAGGCAGTGTAGCAAGGCCAGGGAGAACTGCCTGCTGGTCCACTTCCTCATGACGTGGCTCATGATGCTGCCACTTGTCTGCAGCTCCAGGTTGCTCAGGCACACCCACACATCTCCCAGGCTCTACTTTATAGTCATATAATTGTCTGGGTGGGCAGCATGAGCCAACTTATGGTTAACCTTACCCAGAGCTTTTCTGCTTTCTGTTCCATCTCTGACTCCAGCCCCTCCTTGAGGACATATCTTTGGATATTTTGGTATCTTTGGACATTCATCAAAAAATACTTGTTGAAAACTGTGTTTATGTTGTTTCCTGGCGTTTGGGGCTGTTGGCCCAGAGTGTGACACCTAAGAGTGTAACCTGCCTCCACTGGAGAATGACCTAAAGGGAACTGGCGCTGGCGTGTGCCCATGGCCAGAGTCTTGCTCTCCATGGTCCCTTCTTGGCATTGGGTGTTGACTTTCTATGAGTAAGGCCGTGTTGTCTCAGAGACCAGGCATCATCTTATTTTCTCCATTTCACTGTTGCTGCTGCTCAAAGGCAGACAGACGCTCCTGGGTCTTATAAGAGAAAATTGACATTTCACTGTCCAACTCATACATAAAACCTGACCATCTCTGTTAAACCTGCCTTCTACTATCATTCCTGAAAAGGTAGAGCCTTGGGGTTTGACAGGACCTTAGAGATTTCTTACTATGCAACCCTTCAGTGCTCGAATTCCCCCCTCTGCTAGGTCATGAGCATAGGTTATGAGCATATATCTGAATACCTTCAGCTAAAGAGAGTTCAGTTCCTTGTAAGGTGGCCCACTTCAAGGTTGGAAAATTCTGGCCTTAGAAATTTTTCCCCCTCTGAGCTGTAATTAATCTTTGTTGACATTCTGCCCATTAGCCCAGTTTCTACACTTTTGAGCTACTGTGTTAGTTGTCCATTGTTCCAAAACAAAGTATCAAAGTTTAGTAGCTACAAACAATATGCATTTCGTTATCTCCCAGCATTTGTAAGGTAGGAGTCCAAGCGTCGCCTAGTCCCAAGAGTGTCTCACAAGGCTGGCTGGTCTCATTGGAAAGCCCAATTGGGGAGGAGCTACTTCCAAGCTCACTTGGCTGTTCCCTGGATTCAGCTCCTTGCAGGCTGTTGGGCTAAAGGTCTCAGTTATTGGCTGGCTGTTGGCCAGAGGCTGCCTGAGCTCCTTATCATAGGAGCCTGTCTGTAGGGCAGCAAGCAATATGAGAATTGGCTTTATCAAGGCAAGCAAGGGACAAGACAGAAGTCATGATAATGTGTCATAATTTAACCACAGAAGTGATAGCCTCTCAACATTGAGGTATTCTATTGGCTATAAGCAAATTACTCAGAATGAGGGAATACATAGGCCAGGAATGCCAAGAGAAAGGGATGGCTGGATCCATCTACAGCCACACAGAAGAAATCTCTCTTCCTTTCTCTCCCTCTCTCTCTTTACCCCCTAGTAGGTGAAAATACCTTTCATAATTTGCATGTCTTTTTGTCTTGGGCTATGTGCAAATGAGTGCCCTCATTATCCTTATCTTTGGTATATATCTCAAAGTGGGAACCTAACAAGTCCATTCTTCAGGCTAGAACTGACCAGGGCAGAGTGGGGCTTCCTGAGGGCACAAGTAAACAAGAAGCACAAATCTCCTCCTGATAACTAGGGCTTAATTTCAAAAATAAAAGGTCTAAGGGCCCAAGTCACTCACTGGGGAAGAGTTTTAGTATCATTGTGGGAATTCTGGTCCAATTAACATTTCAGGACAAACATTCCAGAGATCCTTGAGCAGTATACTTTTTGAATGTGAAATTCATAGGTTGGAAAATGAAGATTTTTCCCTCCTTTTGCACCCCTTTCTCCAAAAATTGAGTGGAGTCTATAAACCTATTTATTTTTTCCTCTCTAGAATATCAAACAAATAGAACAATTTTTCATGAAAATAGACTATGAAGCAGTGGGTAAAATTCAGTGGGTAAGTTGGATTATATTTTGTGGATACAATTTGCAGTTGGTAAGAAATGCTCATAACATATTTTGTTCCATGCCTGGTCCTTTTTAGAGTACTCGTTGACCCTCAGTACTTCTGTCAACTTGAAGCTGAATGAAGAGAACGTGCTTGTTTGCAATTTTCAAATTTATGTAATGGTAACCCATAGTTGGAGTAGTTTAACTAGGTATTTCAGTAACTAAGGCAAGTTACATGAAAGAAATTCTTAAACCAAGAATGGAGGGCCATATCCACCACTTTACTGAAAAGCCAGGAAAGTACTGCAGGCAATGATACATGGTGATAATGAAATCAGTGAACACATGTAAAGTGTTTAGAACTGGGGTTGTCACACAATAAATTCTCAGCAAGTATTATTATGATTCCTGTTAATATTATCCAATTTTGGTTATGTAATAACAAAGAGCTGAGATACCTGTTTTTTTGATTCTTGGCCATCATGTCTGTCAGTGTCCTTCCATTGTTCTGGGATGAATTAAGTTCAAAAGTGACAAATTGAGCAGTAAGTCATCTGTATTCAGGCCTTTGGCCAATTCTACAGTGCCCTCACTGTCATATGATTTGAAAAGGAATATTCAAGATTCCAGGGCAGAGAAGGGAAGCTTCTAGTGAAAGAGGATTTTGGAAGAGGTGGACAGAAAATGAAGATTTCCCAGGTCCAAAGAGACTCCACCCTTTCTATTTTTGATCACAAAGTTCCTTCCCATTAGTATACTGCTAAGATTCAAAAAAAGGCATATGCCCTGCTGTGTGGGAACTTCAGAATCAGATCAATGACAACACAAGTCTCTGGCTGGCCATTGGCTAGTTGTTCCATCTTAGGCAAGCCATTTAACTTCTCTTCAAGCTTGAGTTTCCCAGTTCATAAAATGGGGTGAGCGATGGACCTTAACCCCTTTAGGAATGATGAGAATTGAAGTGAAGACCCACACTACATGGAACATGGTACACTCTAACAGTCATTATCATCACCGCCATTGTCATCATCATCATCATCATCATCATCATCATCATCATCATCAACAACAACAACAACAACACCATTAAAGAAAAAGGGAAAGCAGAAGAAGTAAGCTGGCAGCTGGGAAACAGACTTCAGGCCCAGCTGAGCATGCTTACCACAGTTATTACACGTAAGTTTGGCAATAAAGTTCATGTACTAACATTTACTACATCCAAGAAAGGAGTTATCTATTCTCTAATGGGAAAGGAAATTTTTGAAAGCCAGAAAGACAGTGGATATTTAACAAATTGTCCTTTATTCTCCAGGGTGGCTTCTGGACGTATCTACAGCTAGAGTATTTGAAGCAGGCCAAGGCTTTGGCCTGACAGAAAGAGGTGTCCTTCCTGCTGCCTGCTGTAGTGCCACAGAGGCTGTCACATGGGGGTCTTGTGCTGCGCATTCTCTCTGTGCCTGATGACACCTTAATCATGATCAGAGAAGATGGAGCTATTTATTTCTGGTCCCTGCAGCTGAAGCTGAAAAGAAAAAAGTGGATTTTTGTATGTGATTTTCATTTGATAAGGATGCTGAGTGCTACAGTTTGATTTTATTTGCTATTTTAAACTGCTCCTTAAGTGGCATGATTACATAAATTGTGCCCTTGAATATAATATATTCATGTTGCATTTTGTTAGGCTACGGAATGCAAATAAAATAGAGCACTACATGTACTACAAGATAATGCTTCATTTTTGCTTCTAACATCAGATGGAGTGATGAATTGCCTGTGATTTTATCATGTAATTTATCATATGTCTTAATGAATGACAAGTGGAACAGAACTTTTCTTTTTTCCCCTTATTTGTGGTTGTATCAGTTAGGCAGATATGCTAGGATTTCTCCTTGGAGAACCTAATGAATCACAGAATCAGAAAATCAGAAGGCAAAATGAATTTGGGTAGCACATTTAGAAATTACGGTGTCCAACTCACTTCAGAATATATTTTTTCCCTTTCCTTCCCTTCCCTTCCCTTCCTTTCCCTTCTTCTCTTCTTTTCTCCTCTTCCCCTTCCCCTCCTCCTCCCCCTCCTCCTTTTCTTCTCCTTCTTCCTTCTCCTTCTTCTTCCTTCTCCTCCTTCCTCCCTGTCTCCCTTTCAGCAGTACTCAGGATTTACCCAGAGACTACTCACCTACATCCTCAGTCCTTTTTATTTTTTAATTTTCAAATAAGATTTTGCTAAATTTCCCAAATTGACCTCAAATTTGCAATCCTCATACTCCAACTTCCTGAGTAGCTAGGATTATAGGGTGCACAACCGTGCTTAGCTCTTTTATTATTTCATTCAGCAAATAGTTGAGTCCCTTCATGATCCAGGGCCTATGCTGGATACTGGGGATACAGAACCCAGTCTCTGTCCTCAGGAAACACAGTCTACACCACAAGTTACAGCTAAACCTCTCAGGGTACAGAGTTAGGGGAGGGAAGAAAGGTGGCTTTTCCAGTCTGTGTAACAAGCTCTTCCTCCTGGAAAGAGAAAATTAACTAAAGAAAACTGTATAATGCCAACATGCATGCTATAGCTAGGAATGGCTTTAGTCTGAAACTGTCCTCTCATTTAAAAGGTATGTTTGCTGATTTCCACCCTTCAACCCCCTAGGGAAAGTCTATCAGCCAGAAGCCCTGGTAGGTGACAGATGTTGTCAGCATGCCACAGTACAACAAACTGATCACTGGGACTGGGTGATTGCCAGAAGTTCATCAACAGGAAGTGAACAAGTGTTATGAGATCCGTTTCCATGCCCGAGTTTACTCAAACACATACGTGTTTGTGGTATGAGGATAAAGTCTTGAGACTTCAAAACCAAATACTAGAGCTCATAGATTAGGCCAATGCACTACCCCCAAGTTAACGTTTTGCTTGGCTGAAGGCAGTGAGGAGTCATTGCTTCAAACACAGATGGGAGCCCTGCTTTGGCAAGAACTTCAAGAGCAAAAGAATAGGCTAGATGAGAAAAACAGTAATCTGGATTCTTTTTTTTAGCACACCTTAGTTTAGCTTGAAAATATTATTTAATTAATAATATTTTATTATCTAATGTGCTCAAATGATTCAAAAACTAAGTAAATAAATATTTTTAAAAAATCAATCCAGAGTACAAAGATTGAACAGTACTCAGCACCCACACACCTCAGAAGAGCCTGTCTCAGACTGGGAAGGTAGATCCTGAAAGTTTTGATCAGTGATAACCCAACCGCAGGGAAGTGAATACTTCCTGGGCCCTGCCTGATGGACCAGTATAGGCCATGAGACAGGAGTAAGGGTTGGGGGGAAGAAGTTTCAGAAAATTTCAAAGTTGAAGCAAAAGAAATATCAACACTGCAGGAATGTGAACTATGGTCCAGGTACATGGATGCTGAGGAAGTAGTTTATCTCTGGGCTCTTGGGGATGTGGCTACAGGGAGGGGTTGGACACCCCATGCCCAAGGATTTCTTTTCACCTCTTTCCAGAAATCACTGGCTCTGTAGGCCTTAACTGCTTTAACTGACTGATGGTCAATCCACCTTCAGACCATCCAGACTGTCTTATTAAATATAATTTATTTCATGTTCAGTTTAATAATCTCTCTATATAAATACATTAATATGTGCTCAATATATTGATAACATTAATACCATTAAAAACCAACAAATTTGGATTTATAAATTCAGCCCAATTTGATTTCTTTTTATTATTTTCACTTTACATCAAGACATAATATTTGCACATCTTTATGGGATACATTAAGATAATACACATTTACAATATGAAGTGATCAAATCAGTTATCATTTACCTTGATTAATCATTAAATATTAATCATTTTTATATGCAGAGAATTTTGTACTTCTCTAATCATTTTGAAATATATCATAGATTGCTTTAGCCAATAGTTATGCTACTGTTCTTTTTTTTCCCCCCATTAAGTTTATTGGTACATTTTAGGTATACAATACAGTTACATTCATCATTGAGATCTTGTACCATTACATAAGTATCTTGGTTCTTATTTTTTTTCCCCTTCCCTTGCCCTCCCTTCAACCCCTCCACCCTTTGCTATTTGTAAAGACCTTGTTTCCATTTTTTTCCTCTTCTCATATTTTTTCCTTTCCCTTTTCTCCCTTCCCCTACCCCTCCCACTTCCCCTGCTCTTTTAAACCTTTTCTTCCTGTTACACAATAGGTTATACATTTTTTAAATTACAATATTAAGATCCAGGAGACATTACCACAGATTTTACAGAATTTAAAAGGATATAGAAAGCATGTTACAAAAATCTTTTTTGAAATAAATTTGACAACTTCTAAGAAGTAACTTAGAAGACAAATTAATGAAACTAACTCTGGAGGAAATATAAAATTTGAATAGTACCTACTAAAGAAAGTATATTCCTAGCTTGAAAACTTACCTATATGACAACAGCAGGCTCATAAACATTTTAACTGATAAATTATATCAAACAATAAAA
>NW_004624776.1:7137325-7149873 GCF_000247695.1 Heterocephalus glaber | reverse complement strand
GCACAATCTTTGCTGTTATCTGAGTAATTATTTCTGATTTCATTTTTCCCAGATCCTCTTTTGTTGCCAGTTCAGAGAGTCCAGTTGGTTGAGTATCAGATTGTTTCATGTCATTTCCCTTTAAGGTTGCTGTAGGTGATCCAGAAGTCTGTTTTTGAGGCTTGTTTACGTGTCTTCTCATTTCCATGGTGGGGAGTGCTTCTGGCGCCCATGTGTCTCACCTTCTCTGCCCTAGCAGCTTCGGATGGCAGCGGGGAAGCTTCCTTCTGGGTGCTGGGACTGGCTCAGCTTCACTGCCCTAGGAGCCTAGGATGGAGGCAAGGAGCTTCCTTCCGGGTGCTGGGACCAGCTGAGCTTCACTGCCCTAGGAGCCTGGGATGGAGGCCAGTTATGCTACTGTTCTATAGAAAAGCAGCACCAATTCCTCCTGTCTGTGTGTGTTTTGGTGCCTCTCACTAAACTTCTTCTCCTCCCTCTCTTTCCCCGTCCCAGTCTCTGAAGACCACTACTCCAGGCCATTCTATGGGAACTGTTTTTGAGTCTCCACAAATTCATGGGAACATGTAGCACCCGTCTTTGTGTGTTTGGCCTTTTTCACTTAACATAATGACCTCCCAAACCTGAATTTTCAAAATAGGCCAAGTCACCTTATCATGTATGTTAGACACACAGAAGTTCAGAGACTGATACAGTAGCTTGTGGAGTCTGAGCTGACAGATGAGAAGACAAGGCAAAGCACACACCACTGGGAGGCGGGGAACAACTGAACTACACAACAGATGAAAAGAAGTGGGAAAAAAAGACATTTAACACCAAGGAGAAAAGGCAGAGGTTGTGGTATTTAGAGTAACGCTGGTAAATCCAGTATGAGCAAATTGAAGCAGTGTGTTGCTTTTCTCACACCAACGAAATTGTTCCTCTCTCAGTCAGCTCAAGGTAAACCTCCTAACATGGGAAGGAAGGGGTCAGGGGTATAGGTTAGGAAGGGAACAAATGAAGAACCTTTTATTGTAGAGAAAGAGGCCTTCACTCCTCAGCTTGGCAGATCCAGTCATCTTTATGTTATCAGCATCAATCAATCACATTTTTGAGAACTTAGCAAGTCCTGGACATGGGACTAATCACTTTCTTATACATCATCTCAAAGAATCTTCAGAGCCCTTCTCCAAAATGGGAACTGTTGTGATTCCATGTTCAGGTGAGAGAATTAAGTGGTAAACTGGGAACTTAATCCCCCACTGCTGGGACCCGGAGCCCAGGGAATTGAAACCTGTGCCAGTTCTCATGGAGCAGGACCAGCTCTGGGGCCAGGCTTAGCACCAGGCTGAAGAGATGCCCCAAATGTCAGGAGCTCAGAGAGAAGCCTGAAGCTCAGCTGGAGGATGTGTCCTGAAGGGCAGGCTTTTCACTGCTCAGGGGCCATTGCTTTGTAGGATCTGTGGAATATAAAATATCTTGGGCTGGGAATTTAGCTCAGTGGTTCTACCACCTGCCTTGCAAGCACAAGGTCCTGAGTTCAATCCCCAGTACCAATAAAATAAAATAAAATAAAATAAAATAAAATAAAATAAAATATCTCTACAGAGATGAAGTGGGAAATTTAAAGTTTACTCCCAGTGTGCTTGCTCTTTGGACAGAAGCCATGAACTGCAGATGTATGAGCTTTCTAACTTGGAGCCTTACTGTCAGATTGGCAGCCTGGAAGCTGTTCCTCTGAAGCTGGACTACTGGTAAGAAGGCCAGCCCAGGGCAGCTCTCACCCAGCACTGCACCCTCCTCTTGGCAACTCTACATGTTATGGTCCCAGTAGCACAGGTCATGACCGTGTCACATGGTACAGATCTGCCCAGAAAAGAGGGACCTTCCTGCATCTGGCAGGGAGACAGAAGCCAGAGGGTTGAAAATATTTTTAAAGTTATTAGATTATCAATCTATATCTTAAATGTGGCTGGATTAATTTTCCTGAAACAATTCTGACAGCATTATTTCTTAATGTTTGCCAACTCCCTGTCCAATTATAGCTTTTGGACTGTGTCTTAGTTCATTTTCTACAATTTAATTTATTTTGGCTCACAGTTCTTGAGACTGTGAAGTCCAAAAGCATGGTGCCAGCATCTCTTTAGCTCCTGGTGAGGGTCTTGAACTTCTTCACTCACAGAAGTGAGGAGAAGGGAAGAGCTTATATGAAGAAGATAAAACACAAGGAGTGGACTTGTTTTGTAACACCTGTCTCTTGGGGTAGCTGCACCAGTATCCCGGGAGAAAGGCTTTAATCCCCGTGACCCAAACACCTCCTCCTAGGCCCCACCTCCCAACATTGCTGTACTAGAAACTAAGCGTTGAGAGGGTGACAAACCATATTCAGACCAAACCAAAGGGCATCCAAGTCCCCCCACCTTCCCAGCCTTCTACTTCACTGCCACAAAAACATCAGCCTAACTAAGACAGATATTTTTCAATATGTCTCAGGCCCTGTTCCTGATGCTTCCTTCCTCCCCAATCCTCTTGATGTTTGCTGAGCCCCTACTATGGGCACACATTGCTGGGTACGGGGGGATAAACATATGTATTGACCCTGGTTCCCAAGAGATCTCGAAGTCTCACAGAGCAGGTGGCTCTTGCTGGAATCCTGTCATTCTTTATGGCTCCAATGTTACTCCATGAAGATTCCCCTGAATCTTCTTCATACCCAGAAGCAAGCATCCCTCCCATCCCAGGAGTTTCCCTAGCATTTAGCTGTGTTTGTCCTATACTCTGCCTCAGGTGTGTAGGCCCTGAGTAACTCATAGGTGACACCAAGACCTGAGCCTTTGCTATCTGCTCTCTGGCACCTACACACTGATTGGCACATAGTAGGTGCTCAAGAATATTTGTGGAATGACCAAAAGAAAAGTCTAGTTTCATTTTGAATTTTCCCTTTTTCCTTCCTCTTTTATCTTCTTCTGAGTCCTCCGCGTCCAGTCTTTCCCTGACTTGTTCAGTTCTTTGAACCTACTCAATTCTTTTCTGTCTTGGGGTCTTTGTGCATACTTTGCCCTCTGCCTGAAATACTGTGCTATTCTTTCTCATCAGATCTCCAGTTAAATTCCTCTGTGGTCCTTTCTTAACCTCCTTAAGAAATCTATGTCCCCACTGACTCTATTCCTTCCCTGTGGTCTATGTAGCACAGCCTATGCACATAGATGGTGAATTCTGTGACTATTGGTTGCCCTGTCCACTAGCCAGGAGGGCAGGAATGGCATCTTTTTTGTTCCCCATTCTAAGTCTAACCAGTACATAGCACATAATAATTCAGGTGTTTGTTTTTAAGTAAATAGACAATCAAAGGGTTAGACTCTGAGATCAAATCCCATCTGGAATTGTCTGAACTCTGTGCTTCAGCTCACTTGTTGGTAAAATTGGTGTAATACAAATAATGTTGCTGAGTTGTTGGGAGTATTACCTGAGATAATACCTGTTCATTAATTGTCTGGCACACAGAAAAGAGCTTTATGAAAGCTGATTTCCATTCTGATCATGATTATGCGATCTCTGAAAAGAAAGACAGACCAGAGAGTACTACAAACTAATAAGTTCTAGGAAGATTGTGGTACTTGGAAGTCATAGGGACCCTGTGCTGCCTCCATTACTCCTGGGAGAGAAAGCTGTGTATGTCTCCTTTGCGTTGGACTAGGGATCCAGAGGCTGAACACACAGAACATTTAACTTGGAGAAAAGCACAGTTTGGTGAATATCTTAGTCCACCCAGGCAGCCACAACAAAATACAACAGACTGAGTAGCTTCAACCAAAGAAATTTATTTTTTCACAGTTCTAGAGGTTGGAAGCCCAAGATCAAAGTGGTTGTCAGTTCTGTTTCTGGATTTCAGACAGCTGTGCCTCTCACTGTGTGCTCCTATGGCCTTTCCTTGGTTTGTGAGGGTAGGGAGAGAGAGAGTTATTCTCTGGAGCTTCTTAGGAGAACATTAATCCTGTCACATGAGGGTCTTACCTTCATGAACTCATCTAACCCCAAGGCCCTGTCTCCAAACACCATTACATTGTGACGACTTCATCCTATGAATGGGGGCAGAAGAAGAATTCAGTGCAAATGGTGAATATTTGCTGACTTGGGTTGTATGCTAACCCCATCACCTCTGTTGCTGAGGAGGTTGTCTGGGATGGAGCCAGTGGCATTGGCAGCATACTAGCCCAATCAGTCAATGGAAGCATCTGTTAATGATGTCATTCTCTGAGAGCCCCTCCTCTGTGTCTTGGCATGCTCTCAAGAGACTTCCCAAAAGACTGGAGTGAGGTTCAGGATGATTCTCTGTGCCTCTGAAGCAGAGACCAGTTTTCTTTCTTTTTCCTTCTTTCTTTTCTTTCTCCCTTCCTTCCTTCCTTCCTTCCTTCCTTCCTTTCTTTCTTTCTTTCTTTTTTCTTGTGTTTAATTTCCAAACACCTTCAACAACAAAAACCAGTTTTAAACAGCATTTTATAACCCATTACAACCCCAGAGCCTGGGAGTGTGTGTGGGTGAAAAGGGACCAAGGATTGTGTTCCTATGTCAGCCCCAAACCTCACTCAAGGCTAGATGACTGTTTACTGATTTCCAGCTAAGCACCAGAGCATAAACTTTTCATTTTATCTCCATTTCATCTCACCACCTCTTCTCACACCCAGGCCTAATCACTTAAAGCAGTAGCAGAATCAACATGGTATTTATTATAATATCCTGGTAGAGTTGAGTTCGGGTAAACACAATGATAGCTAGTTACAGGGGCAGAACACTTTGAGGAGCATTAATCTTGGTGTCTAAGTGCATTTGTGGGAGCACATCGTAAACTAATTACCATATACAGTGGCCACTCTATCATTACCTCTAATATATGATTTCAAATATAATACAACTTCTATTTTGTTGCTTTGCATCACTGTAGACACACTCTGAGGTATTCCTCAGCCTAAACAATTTTAGATACAAATACAAAACACAAAGATAAAACATCATTTCTTTTCTATGTCGGGGGATCAAACCCAGGGTCTCTAGCATGCTGGGCAAGTGCTCCCCTACTGAGCTATCCCCCGAGTCCAGAAATATGTATGGTGAGTAAGAAGTGTACCTGCCTAGTAAATTCCTTGGATCATAGCGAATATTCAATGGCTCTTTTATAGACAAAACAAATAAATGCATTAACAAGAAATTGTTATTCTAGCCTGATCTATGGCTAATTTGTCTGCTAATCCAGCACAAAACATTATCTACCCTCTTTGAATGTTAAAATAAACTAGCAACCACAAAGAATATTTTTTTTTTACTAGGAGTCATGACATCAACCTATTCCAGAGGATTTCTTAGACAAAAAAAAACCAACAAACAACTTGAAAATTTAGAGCCCTTTGTTAAGACAATATATCAGTAAGACAACAGAGACTGGCTTCACTACCTAAATCAGAGACAGTCTTGTTCTGTTTTATACAAAAAGGATATTTGTATCTTGAATCCTACTGCTTCATGAAATGAACTGTAAAATATAGATTTATGAAACACTGCTTTCTTGTAATGTTTGCACCCTTGAGGGGAGGCAGGCAAGCTAACCTACCTTTACAGGTAGGAACTGAGAGCCGCTGGAGCCTAGTTGTGGAGGCGGGAGGGCTGGGAGCAAAGCCTTCCCAGAGGAGTCACTTTTCAGCTGGCAGACAAGGGAGAAGAATAGACCTAGGAACAGAACATTCCAGCACATGAAAGTACTGAGCAGTGGTTTGGGGAAGGAGACAATGAATTCTTTGGAGAAAATGACAGAGTTTGGCGTGAAAAAATGTTTTGAAGGAGACAGGGAGGATCAGGCAAGACAGTCAGGGATTTGCTAATGAAGGGTCATCTCTGCCCTGCTAGGTACTTTGTTCTGAATCATAGGCACCAATTGGATTTTTAAAAAATGTTTAAAGAGACTCACTGTCATGGAGAAATGAAGGCTGGATTATACTGAAGTCAGAGAAACCAATACAGAAAGAATTATGGACATTCAAGGGCCTCAGGTTCTTTATCCGTAAAATTAGGGGTTTTCTTTTAACAAACAAATAATTAAACAAATGAGTACACATCCAAGCTCTTTAAGTAGTGACTGGCACGTAGTATGTACTCAATAAATACTGGTGATTATGATTATGACTACCCAAGTGAGAAATGCTGGAGATAGCAAATAGAGGTTGATTAGGTAGCAAAAAAAGTGATTCTAGAGCTTTGCAAGAGTCCCTAGGCTGGTCACTGGCTGGAAGTCAGGGTGAGGGAGAAGGAATGGAGGACATTTGAGCCTGGGGGCTGACAGAACCCTTGGCCAGTCAGGGGACAAAGCATTGCATCTTTAAGATCTTTTCTGTTTCCTATACTTCCCTCTTCCCTCATCCCATTCCCTCTCCAATACTATGTCTACCACACTAACAGAGAAGGGCCAGGACAGAGGACAGGACCTCAACAGCCCCTGTGCTATACCCCTTGGCCTTGCTAGGGATCTTCTTGGCTCCTCTGGCTGTGCCTTTCCATCACACTTCCCCCCAGTCCTGCAGCCCCCAGGGCCGTGTGACAAGAGTATAGGAAGCTGGCAGTCCCACTCAACGTCCTGGAGGTCAGAGGCTGAGTCAGGAGTGGACGCTTAAGGGAATGAAGAAGAGGAGCCTGAGATGAGCGGCTGGAGGAAAACACACAACCACATCTGGCACCCATTTCAAATTCAAGTTTGCCCACTGTCCCTTGAGCCAAGTCAATGAGTTCACTTCTCTTCTGGCCTCAAACCCCAGTAACCTCACCAAGAGAATGAGCCTGAAGTGAAACATGTCCTGGTGCCCACACATTCAAGAAATCACAGCATCCCATCCCAGCCCATTACTGGGTGCCCATGATGCTGCTTTACACTGCTGCTTTACCACTGCTGCTTTACAACCGCACTGTCTCCTCCTGGGCCTAACCCAACAACTCTGAAGGGCAAATCCTTTCCTCTTATGTGAGTCCTCATTATATCCAATGCTGTAACAGGTACTGCTTCTCCTTCTTTAGCAATAGCTCTGCCTCTCTACTCCTTCTCCAGCTGCTTCTCCTCTGTGCGTCTTCGGCTTTCTCCTTGTACAAAATTGTCTAAGTATTATGTCTCATTTTCATGGCTTTGGCCATGCTTTAAAATCTACTTTTTGACTCCTGCTCTCTAAACATCAGACTCATATCCTTGTGAATGTCCAGTAGACTTTTCAAACCCAAAGGTCAAAATACAAATGCATCTCCTTGTCGAATTCTGCAGCTTTCCTGATGTTTCCTGTCTTGATAAGTTGGGTCAGCCTTCATTTCATCATTTCTCTGGGGCTGTCTCCTTTCTTCCCCACCTTCCACTTCCAATCGCTGACCGGTTCTTGTTCCTTTTATCCCCTCATTTCTGTAACATGTGGGCCCTCATCATTTTTCACAATGCTAATTGTGGCCTCACCATTTCTAGTCTCTCTCTTTGCAACTAGAGCCCATGAACTCTAGGCAGATCCGATTATGCCATGCTCAACAACCATCCCAGGGAGTCAAGGTCTTTCTGGGCACCTATGCTTATCATGTGGTCTGCATGTCCTCCTAGCTTCTGTGAGTTGCAAAAGTGATCAGTATCTCTATTTTTCT
Organism: Heterocephalus glaber; assembly: GCF_000247695.1. The sequence goes on along the minus strand of NW_004624776.1, from coordinate 7,142,241 downwards.
TTGGTTTTCATCCAAGTGGACATTGAGACACTGGCTGGGTCTCTCAAGATGTAGCAATCCCCATGATGCTCGAAAAAGCCTTCTCATATAAGTGACAGAATCCTGGCTACCCTTCAATGCCTTAGCACAATTAATTTGGTTCAAGTCAAGTACACTAATTAAAAAATAACCTACATTCATTCCTTAGCCAGGTTATCAGTTGGAAATATTGATGATCTATTTACTTTTTTTCTGAAAGATTGAAGTCTAGAGAAGATCTAATATCAATAACTAGAGGTACTTCAGTGTGAGTTATAATCTGACTTGTCTTTCTCTCTTTCATAACTTAAAAAAAAACTGATGTGCTCTTTGTAGATATTGCCATCAGTCTCAACCTCCTCGTCATCTTTTATAACCAGGAGTCAATGATTTTCTCCATTTTAAAGGGGGAAACAAGATTTGTTCTGTTTTTTATCCTACTGCATTCCATATAGAAAAAAAGAAGAAAGGTTCTTTGAAAAATCAAAGGCTGTCCCAATATAGAGATGGTGAGATCATTAGGATTTAGAATACCAAGATTTCTCAGAAATTGACTCACTTGTCATAATGCTCTGCAATTTAAAAATGTTCAAAGAAACAGAATCTGGAGGCAATCCAAACTTCACCAAGTATTTCTAGTTTCTCAGCCCCCTCGGGGTTGTGTGCTGAATTTGCCTGGGGACTGAGTCCCTCTCCTAGGCACTATAAGGAAACTTCAGGTTGTTGGATGTGATGACTGCTCTCATGAATCACTGGCATTTCAAGCTAGTTAAGTAACATTCCCTTTTCTTTTCCTTCACTCCCAAATGAGATGGTCTCATTTACTTCCTTTATTGATATTAAAACACACAGATTAGCTAGAGATGAGAAATTCCAGTAGTAAGAAGGAAATACCAGTTCTACATTGGGCCTCCTCATATCCTAGAAAGAAATCAGAGGGCCTTTTTGAGAAGCTTAGTCCTTTTACATTGTTATTGCCATGTGTTGCTGTCCAATGAAATGTTTCAGATGCCTGAATTCTCAGAATCTGGTTTCTTGCTAGAGCTGCAGAGCAATATGAATAATTTCTGGGCTCTCTTACTCAGAGATGGATGCTTTTCTGGGATTTGGGGGAGGGCAGAAATGCCATTGGAGTCTGTCACTCTTAAAGAAATCAGTGATTTCACACTTTGAAGCTGGATTGAAGGAGACTCCTTTTAGGGTGAGCAAAGGCAGAGCAGAAAATCTTCACTTCAGACCATTCTTCCCACTTTTTTAAGAAATGGTTTTGTTGTGAGGGAAAACATGTAAGTATCTGGGAGAAATGATTCCTAAAAGACAAGCCAGGGATGCAACCGCCATATGTCATGCCTTATTTTAATGTACTTAGAAAACTGGAGCAAGTGTGAATCTCAGTCCATAGCTCCAGATATGCAATAAATAGAACTTATTTTATTTTCTAGAACTCAAGTTCATTTCTATCTTGAGCTCACACAACCTGCTGTAAGTATCAATCACTCCAGGGCTTCCCTCACTGATACTATATCACACTTCTTGGCCCCTTTGGTGGTCACAACCTTATCTTGCTCATTGGACCACATAGGAAATGTTGTCATCTTTCCATCACTATAACAAAATATTAAGATCATCAATTTATACGGAGAAAGGGTTTACTTTTTCAGGTAAACCTGAAAGCTGAAGAGGCTCTGGTTCATGAGCAGTTGGTCCTATTGTTTTGGGCCTGTGGTGAGGCAGAACATCATGAAGGAAGAGGATGGCAGAGCAAAATGATTACATCATGAGCCAAAGAGCAAAGAGAGAGGAAGAGACTGTGGTCCCACAGTCCCCTTTGAGGGCTTGTCCCAGTGCTGAAAGACCTTCCACTAGGCCCCAGTTCTTGAAAGTTCCACCACCTCCCAACAGCCCTACCTTGGAAACCATGCCACTAACTCTGGAGCCTTTGGACAACTTTTAAGACCCAAACAGTTGCTCAGGGTTTTCGGGCCCTGCACTGCCTCAAGCCCAACACTGCACACAGCTTCTCATGGCACTGTCTGCCCTGAGCTTCTGTAGCCACCTCCCTGTGGGCACTCGCTGCCCACCCCCATCAACTCTTTAGGGAGGCTGTGCCTGGGTACCCATTGCTGGTATCCTCAACCTTCTCTTTTTCCCCATCCCTCACAGTTCCTCTCCTTTAATCTTTACCCAGCTGTGAAAAGCTTTCCCCCTTTATTCTTTTTCCACACCACTATCTTTTTCCCCTCTTTCCTCATTCTCTCCACTCCAGGGCACTTGCCTCCTTGCTGTTCTTTGAACACTCCATACACACTGGCACCTCAGGGCTTTGCACTCACCATTACCTCCTCCAGAAATGTGCTTCCCCTATGGAACCCATGTGGCTCACTCCATGTTCCCAGCTCCCAGAGGCCTTTACCTACATCCTCCATGACAAAACTCTCCACATCTACCTATCCAGACTGAAATTTCCTTATAGACATCCCCTATGTTGTTTATATCCATAGTCTTTTCCTCATCTGACATATCATATATGGTATTTGATTATTTATTTATCTCCCTCCTTCCATTATAATATAAGTGCCATGATATTAAGGGCTTAATCTGTTATACCTCAAAGCCCTAGAACAGTGCTGGGCATGTAGATACATTAAGTCAATATTTGTTGAAGGAAAGATGGATGGATTTGGGGGCATGCTTAAACTGTTCCGGGCACTGTGTTAAACATCACATTTGTCTAGCTGGAAGCAAACCTGTAAGTGTGTGAAGCAGCAGCCCTGAGTTTGGCTGGGTGGCCATGAGCCTAAAAAACCAGGAATGCCATGATAATGTAGGTTGAGGTGTTAAGTGTTAAGTGCAATGGGAATACTGGGCCTTAGAAAGGGACCACTGTGGTCTCCAGAACTGGCTGTGACAATACCTGAAGCTGGTCATAGCATGGTCAAGCAGCCAAAAGTGAATGGTAGCTTCTCTGAGGAACCTGCATGCAGCAGAGTAGGTCTTGATTTGTGCTGATGTCATCTAGGACAAATTCACAGTGATAAAGAAGTGTCCCACAAGTTGATCAGGACACATTGTAAAAAGAAAACTTTATAAAGGGTGATTTCTAAGCAACCCCCCTCCTTGAACATATCCAGGCACTGTCTCCAAAGCTGGGGATAAGACAATGGAAGAAACAGATGAACGCTGGACTCATAGGAAGTTCACACTGGAGAAGAAAGATACAGGCACATTATGCAAAATCAAAAAAGTAGCATGTAAGAGAGTGGAGATGAAGGGGGAAATATGGCATAGGAAGGTCCAGACAGCAGCCAAGTGTTGGGGGTTGGGGGAGGTGGAGCTCACATGGAACACTGCAGTGGGAACTGGAGTACAGTGTGGCAATGGCTCACAGAGCATCCAGGCAAGTCCAGAGGCCATGGGGTGGGGCACACCTTGCATGTGCAAGCAGTGTACATGGTGGTCTGGAAGTGTGCACTGTGTCAACAACAAAGATCAAGCCTGTTTTGGGCCTGATACTGTCTTCAGCACTTGGAAACATTAGTGAAAAAAGGCAAGAACACCTGCCCCACTGAAGCCCCTCTCCTGGACAGTAATTTTCCTCATAAAATATGATCACGTAGAATGTTAAAAAGGAATGGGTAGTAGGGACAAAGAAGGGCAAGGTAAAGACATCAGAAATGCATGATGCCCAGTGTGTGTGCATTAGGAGTCAGAACCATTAGCACAGAGAGACAAATCAAAAATATCTCCCAAAGACTAAGAGAACAATGCAAAAAAAAAATCAATGAATCAAAGAGTTGGTTTTTTGGAAGAATAAATAAAATTGATAAACCTTTAGCCAACCCTGTCAGAAAAAGGAAAGAAAAAGGCTCAAATCCATGCAAGTAAGAATGAAAAAGGTGAAGTCACAACAAATCCAGCAGAAATCCAGAGGATCATCAATACTGACTTTGAGAACCTGTACTCTAATAAAACGGAAAACATAGAAGAAATGGACAGGTTCCTAGATACATACAAATTGCCAAAGTTAAATGAAGAAGATACAGAAATTCTAAACACCCCAAATACAATGAGTGAAATTGAATATGTAATAAAAAATTTACCAACAAAGAAAAGCCCAGGTCCTCATGGCTTCACTGCTGAATTCTACTAGATAATTTAAAGAATTATCACCATTACTCTTTAAACTCATCAATGAAATTGAAAGGGAAGCAATACTTCCAAATTCGTTCCTGGAAGCAAGTGTTACTTTGATTCCAAAACCAGGGAATGACCCAACCAAAAAAGAGAACTATAGGCCAATCTTCCTAATGAACATAGATGCAAAAATCCTCAACAAGATACTGCTAAACAGAATACAGAGGGTCATCAAGGAGATCATACACCCTGACTAAGTTGGATTTATCCCAGGGATACAAGAATGGTTCAACATACATAAATGTAATACAGTACATTAACAGAGCCAAGGACAAAAACCATATGATCATCTCAACAGATGCAGAAAAGGGATTCAACAAAATACAACACCCATTCATGATAAAAACTCTACAGAAAATTGGAATAGAAGGTCTTTATCTCAACGTGATTAAGGCTGTCTTATGAAAAGCCAAGAGTCAACATCATACTAAATGGTCAAAAACTGAAAACTTTCACACTAAAATCAGGAACAAGACAAGGATGCCCACTATCACCACTCCTACTCCTGTTCAATATAGTTCTGAAAACATTAGACACGGCAATTAGAAAAGAGAAAGAAATAAAAGGAATCAAGATAGGAAAGGAAGAAGTTAAACTGTCATTATTTGCTGACCAAATGACACTTTACATAGAAGACCCAAAAAACTCTGCCAAAAGACTTCTAGACTTCATTGACAGATTCAGTAAAGTAGCTGGATACAAGG